>JAVGWX010000011.1:54597923-54882923 GCA_036924085.1 Ariolimax columbianus
ACTGACTCGGTCTGTATCTTAACACTGCGTACCTTGGCAACATAAAGCGCACGCATATAACTATAATAATCTGCCTTTCTAAGAACGAAATCTGAACTCGCTTACCTGCCGGGTGCTCCCATAGTGGTTTCAACTTGGGAGGCACATACCGCCCTGCGCTACTGATGAGGAACTCATAAAATTTCGATGCAAATATTGGCATAAGTCTCACCATTGTTAAACCGTATTATGTCCTTGAGAAGTGAGAAGTAAAAATATAAACATCAGTGGAAAATGAAGAGAAACTGGTTACAGGACATGCATCCGTTATGTAAAACTACACACCTCTGACACTTGACGCGTGTGAGAATATAGATTATATTTGAAGCACGCGGTATTTATACCTATGCTTCAACAAATGAAGCGACGGGGGAAGTTAAGTTTAGCTAAATGTGGATCCGGGAACTTGATAAAGGGAATCCCAGGCTGGTGCACTCAGTCGGACACTGATGAGCAATGTGCACGTTCGGTATGTAGGGATTGTGTTATTATATGTTATGTTATGTTATTAAGTATCGACATCATCGCACTTAAGGCAGACCAATATGTGCTTAGTGTCTTTAAAGCAATGACGAAGGGTGTTGATGTTTGTTGTTCCCGTAGCTTGATGGTTGTACACACTGCTACGCTACCGTCCCATACGACCCTTCCTGGTAGACCCACAGCGTATGTAGAGAATCAACGCGAAGCTAGTAAATAAGCATACACAGTAGGTACAGTCAATAGATCATTTAAAACCTGTCCGCTCTTTAATAAGCTTGAACAAATACAAAATGTTCAGCTGTCCTGGGTAATCTATTCCAGCTCTCCCTACGCTTTTCCTATTTCCCTTATGTGTGCCTCCGCGTGTCTCCTTCTACTTCTCTTGCCTTGTGGATACCAGAACAGGGACCGTCTTGTAATACTATCCGCTGGTTTCCTTACTGTGCATCGCATTCACCAGTTTCGTCTCCTCGTGGCATATTCCACGGATATATGTATGCTTCTTTCCAACAGTTCCACATTACTGAACGCAGAAGTTGGCATTACAACATATATTGTTGTAACAAACATAAGTAATACAATGTGGCCTTTTCTTCTTCCTTGTTGACTTGTCTAACAAATGTTTCACAACTCCTAGTCCCTGATGTATTTGGTATGCTGTTGTTATTCTATAGTACTTTCTTAATTACTTTTCGATGTCAGGAAACATCAAATAGTTTTCTCCCAAACACTAACCACCGTCAGTGCTCTTTCATTTGCCACCACCAGGTCCTCCACCGTACAGTGTTCCTGCATCCTAGCACATATAATCAGGTGTTCCAGGTCCTGAATGGCTCCCCATTTGCCACCATCAGGTCCTCCACCATACAGTGTTCCTGCATCCTGGGACATATAATCAGGTGTTCCAGGTCCTGGACGGCCTCACATGTGCCCCCATCAGGTCCTCCACTGTACAGTGTTCCTGCATCCTGGGACATATAATCAGGTGTTCCAGGTCCTGGACGGCCCCACATGTGCCCCCATCAGGTCCTCCACTGTACAGTGTTCCTGCATCCTGGGACATATAATCAGGTGTTCCATGTTCTGGACGGCCCCACATTCGCAACATTCATTGTCTGCAATTCTCCACCTTTTCCAGGTTAGACCCACACCTGGACACTCCTGTCCCTAACCTGTTCAGAGATCTCCACGTAGTATATGGTAAATCATTAACTGGCGCAACTTCTTTAATCGTCACCCTACCTTCACCGTTCTTTTGACGCCACTTTTCTACGAGTTTCTCTCTGGTTGTGCGGACTGAACGGTCCAAGGAAAGCTTTTTCTCGATTTCAGTCGTATTCTATTTGGGATGTATGTCTAAAATGGGGTGTTTCTGGTCACAGGACTGATTTTGTCTTTCAACTTTAGACGTGACACGTCATCTAATATCCGGAGCTGCGATACCAGTGACATGATGTTAAACTGTCCAGTATCGTCACTCTATGTCTATGATGTTAAACTGTCCAGTATCTTCACTCTATGTCCATGATGTTAAACTGTCCAGTATCACCACTCTATGTCTATGATGTTAAACTGTCCAGTATCGTCACTCTATGTCTATGATGTTAAACTGTACAGTATCGTCACTCTATGTCCATGATGTTAAACTGTCCAGTATCTTCACTCTATGTCCATGGTGTTAAACTGTCTAGTATCGTCACTTTATGTCCATGTTGTTAAACTGTCCAGTATCGTCACTTTATGTCCATGGTGTTAAACTGTCCAGTATCGTCACTTTATGTCCATGTTGTTAAACTGTCCAGTATCGTCACTTTATGTCCATGGTGTTAAACTGTCCAGTATCGTCACTTCATGTCCATGTTGTTAAACTGTCCAGTATCGTCACTTTATGTCCATGATGTTAAACTGTCCAGTATCTTCACTTTATGTCCATGTTGTTAAACTGTCCAGTATCTTCACTTTATGTCCATGGTGTTAAATTGTCCAGTATCGTCCCTTTATGTCCATGTTGTTAAACTGTCCAGTATCGTCACTTTATGTCCATGGCGTTAAACTGTCCAGTATCGTCACTTCCTGTCCATGTTGTTAAACTGTCCAGTATCGTCACTTTATGTCCATGATGTTAAACTGTCCAGTATCTTCACTTTATGTCCATGTTGTTAAACTGTCCAGTATCTTCACTTTATGTCCATGATGTTAAATTGTCCAGTATCTTCACTTTATGTCCATGTTGTTAAACTGTCCAGTATCTTCACTTTATGTCCATGATATTAAACTCTCCAGTATCTTCACTTTATGTCCATGATGTTAAATTGTCCAGTATCTTCACTTTATGTCCATGTTGTTAAACTGTCCAGTATCTTCACTTTATGTCCATGATATTAAACTCTCCAGTATCTTCACTTTATGTCCATGATATTAAACTGTCCAGTATCTTCACTCTATGTCCATGATGTTAAACTGTCCAGTATCACCACTCTATGTCTATGATGTTAAACTGTCCAGTATCGTCACTCTATGCTCATGATGTTAAACTGGCCAGTATCGTCACTCTATGCTCATGATGTTAAACTGTCCAGTATCTTCACTCTTTGTCGACCTTTTTCTGTTGCAGCTTGTTTACTGTGCGCTTCGTCAGCCTGTCACTAAAGAAACTCGTCCACCACTGTTTGGTTGTCCGACTACACTGCCATGTGTTGTTTTTTTTTAGCAGGCCCAAATCCAATCTTCATTCTTCTTCTTCTTCCTCTTCTTCGTTCTCAAACTCCCGCTACCGAGCCCTGAAAATTAGCAGGAGTAGTTTGGAAAACGGATTGCGTTGTGTCGTAATTTACATCTTGACTGCGATGTTTGCCCCTTTCGATTGGACACATCCGACTCCAGCATGGCATTTTGGGTACCGGGTTAACTTTCCCTCTTCAATCCTTTCTCCTTAGCCAGTCAGCCCAGCTGCAGTTTGTTATCCAGCATCACCACGTGGAGGTGGAGAATGTTCTGGACAGCTCTGGGTCACTGACCACTATAGTTCATGTACTACTCAATATCTTAATACCCACTTTTCATATATATATATATAATCAAGAACAATTCGCCAATCCCCCCCCCCCCACACTTCCCCAGCATGTTGCACAACCCTACTAGGAACATTTTATCTAGCAATACGCATGGCTCCTGAGATTGATGACAAGCGTATATTCTTCCTCACTATAATCCAAATACAGAGCACATCACATTGTTAAGACACAACCATCTGATGTTGTGACCATCATCGCTTGGCGACGGGCAGTAACTATGCATGGCTCCTACATTTTGTTTACCTGTCGTCTAGGTCCTAAACAAATTGGTCGCTTCCTACCTTAACTCATCACTCTTGTTACAAGACACTTTCGTACCTTGACAATTTCGTCCGTGGATCCAGAACCGGCTACCTATTACTTCCCTTTCATTTCAGTTCGCTACCTTGTGAACATTTCCGTGTGCTGGCCGAGCTGTTTAGATCTAGGTCTTCTGACCACGAAGACATGCGTTCAAAATCTCGATATGGTGCCCGTTTTTTATTTTGTAATTTCAGGCAAAATTTTTTTTAAAACCGGACTCAACTCCCGCTACCAGCAACTCTAGTTGATCTAGCTGTAAACGGGTACCAGACTGAAGTGTACTGGGACCCTACTTCACAAAGCCGTGGCTTAGTACCGTGAAGGCTCTAATACTTCATCCCCGACTGCAATGTTTGCTACATTTACATTATAAAATAAAAACCTATATTGTACACGAGTGACGACAGAACGGGCAATCTGCCTTCCTTTCTAGCTCTACAAATTCTCTTGGTGGACCACAGTAATGAATAAGCGCCGTAATTTTAGGTTTTTTTAGTATTCTTTGTTGTAAAAAAAACACTTGTCTTTTGAGCGTTGGCACTATCACAAACATACTATGAAATTGTATTCCTACGCCTTCAGAAGTCAATTTGAATGATGTGTATCTAATGGAAGCGGTGGTTAATCTAATTGAGGCAATTTTGTTGTGTTCAATTGGTCTGCCAGACAAAAATAGCACAACTGCCCCACAGAGAGCATGCCGTAAGAGGCGACTGACTGTGTGACATGGTATAACGCCAACAATGGTTAGGTGGTTTGTTTAACAGCAGCATGATGACGCCTAAAATGGTACGGATCTACTTTTGCTCTAGTGTTTGAGTCTATTAAGATGGACTCGCACATCGGTTAACCATCCTCAAGAAACTGGTTGTATAAGACTGTAGTCTTTTAACCAGTATAAAGACGTTTTCTCTTTACAGAGCGTGGCCTAATTCTACTTCTCGGTGCACGCTTGGAAGCATCGACTTAAATTTTTTTTTAAAGAAAGCAGCAGGCACCTAACGATGGATGGATACGATGGAGTTCCAATGTCTAACTCTTTCCGGTGCAATCTGGCAGGTTTTTCACTGTTCATACTTGCTGTTATATCCATAGTCAAGTTGTTGTTTTCCTCTGCCACGTCCGTCCAATACTTTACCAACCAGTACGGTTTGCAGCAATATTATATTTTGTGGTTTGATCAAAATATCTTAAAGGACTGCTTTTTATTCCTACCCTAATTTCTTTAAAATTTCGTTGTTTTTAGAAATTAGAAAATATTTTTTTAGTCAGAGAGTGGTGAATTCTTGGAATGCATTGTCACATAATGTGATGGATGCAGGGTGAAAAATGCATTTAAAAAAATGGAATGCTCACAGTTATTTTTAGTATTGGTGGAGTGGAATAACTGGTTGTATACAAACTCCGTAGAGCCTTCTAAACCAGTATAAAAAAGGTTCGCAGTATTTCCCATGACATTATTTATATTTCCAAAGAGCTAGTGAAGATTCTTATTTTTCGTACGCTTTCAGACTTGCAGTGGATAGCCTATATATATATATATATATATATATATATATATATATATATATATATATATATATATATACACACACACTATGTTTACAAGCTATTATTTAACCTGGCATAACCGTTGTCATTTTTGCGTGGACTTTTATTTCTTTTATTTTAATAAACTTCCCCATAATCTAGACGGCTGATATTGTGCGACATTAATCTTTCAAATGTTGGCGGATCATCGATTGGAAAAATAACTACACCAAATAAAGAAACATCAAAATGAGAAGAACAAAATACTCTCCCAAAAGAAATAAATTCTTAGTATAAATAAACGTTTGTACGGAAATCGTTGATCTTATGTATCTACTTGTTTTTCATACGATTTCTGACTACTCCATTACCGCATATAGATCTATAAAGAAAGTAGCTACAAGCCTGTGTTTATCATTTTCTATGCGTCCAGCAGAGCTTGTCCATGAATGGTTAAATACGGTACTAAACAACTACCAAACTCGTGCAAACCACAACTTAGTCAATAACGAGAAATTTATTAAACATGGGATAAATATGTCGCTGTTCTCACTTCGTTCTCAACAATCCTGAACAACCCACTTTCACTGCAGTTAGCAAAATAAAAGCAAGAACAATGTGAGCTTGGTAGGCCCAAGTCCAGCGAGTTCGTGGCGTAATCCAAGTCTCGTCTCAGATGACACAATCACGAACGTACGTCTGGCTCGGTTAGCGGCGGCCAAAGTCTGGTGACGTTTTAGATAGAAAGTGTAAGTCCTGCACATTCACACACACAGACACAGATACACAATTACTGGCTCACACATGCAGACCGACGCGACGTGTAAGATGAGTTGCCAGTTTGGGCTACTTTTCGTCACTTGGACTACTTTTATTTGATTGATTCTAATTTTACTGATTGATTGCTAACATTTTATGATTGGGATATTTCGAGACAGCAACACGGGCTAAAAGCAGTCGATGACCTGCACTTGGTCTAATAAAGGCAAATTAAGCTCCTCGCAGCGCTCAATGGCATATGGTCGCCAAAGTAGTATGTGTCTATTCACATGCGAACTTGAATTAACGTGAGATTAAAATCAATAACAATAAATGGTAAAATGGTAGCCGAGTAGATGCCATTGTTTTTGGGGATGTTGTTTTCGACCTCTATGTACTAGTTATCAGTACTATTTTATTAGGTGAGATGGCCTGGTCCCTGCCTTTTTGTCTTGCTTTTCCTAACAATGAGCTGGTACCAATTTACAGCTTGGTCAACTGAGGATGTTGATAATTGTAATCGGCCCATGTACTTTTTGCAGTGAAAAGCGAGTGATCTAACACTTTACTGCTTGGTGCTCAGACGTTAATACTAAGATATGTTACTTTAAGTATCACAGGATTACATATTGCGCTTATTTGAATGTGTGTGTGTGTATATATATATATATATATATATATATATATATATACACACACGCACGCACACACACGCACACACACACACATATATATATATATATATATATATATATATATATATATATATATATATATATATATATATATAAAACTAAAAGTTCCACCATTCTCAACTAAACGGTGCATAGTTACCTTTTAGGACAGTATTGGCTTCAAGACATTTGGACACCCAGCCACCCCTCCAGATAAAAACGGAACTTTGTATACGACTTTTAACTTTTTAGAAAGCTGTTGGGAAAGACAGCGTTGATAAATATGAGCTGTGACCTCATGACCCAATTTGTGGCTTTCACTGCATCGAGTTATTTGTTCTCTTTGCACATAGGACATTCTTCTGTCTTGGATTGTTGGGAGTGATGAACAGGAGTTTGGGTGTGGAGTATTCGTGTTGTGGAGATCGTTGGGGGAAGAGATGGACAGGCGAGGAGGGGTGGGAAAGTTAAGAAGCAGACGACACGGGCGGAAGGATGAGTGGAGTGACGTGTCAGAGCTTAGGGACAGGGAGGAGTTTGATGGGGAGAAAAGATTGGCGAAGAAATGTGTTCGTTGACGAGGGCGACAGATGGGTGTATTTTGAAATGTCGTGTTACACCAGGGGGACTTGGAATATATGGAGTTGAGACGTGAGGGTGAGATTAGGTGTAGGGAAAGGGAAAAGTTTAATAATTATAAAACTTTCCCAGTTAACGCCGGATATCACAGCAAATATATATATATATATATATATATATATATATATATATATATATATATATATATATATATATATATATATATATATGTACTGTACGCGCTATAATGAAAAATGTAGCTTTGTTTGATATTTTGGCACTTTTAAATTTTCTTTTGTTACTAATCTTAAAAATATCTGGCCACCCGGCGTGTTGTGGTCTCGCGTGGCTGTGTTGTAGTAGGTGCGGGAGGGAAGGGAGAATATGTGTGGATGTGTGTGTGTACGCGTGTGTGAGTGTGTATGTGTGTGAGAGAGTGTGTGTGTTATTACACGCACGTGCTCTTGCATTTTGTAAATAGTGGGAGTGTTTCATTTTGAAACTTGGCGCACATCTACTTTGGGGGAGATACAACTATTACTAGAGCGTGGCCTAATTTTGTGTAACCTTTCCAATTTTGTTGTTGCGGATCTTTGTTGCAAAGTGTGGCCGTATTTCTAATTTGTTTTTATTTGCAGTACTCCATCTCTGCTTAAAGTATACGTACAGCCGCCACATCAGCGTATAAAAATAGCAGAATGGTAATACGCTTTCTTCTCAGTTAAAATATACCTGGTTCAAACCCAGATGTCCACACGCTCGAGTCGATCCGGTAGTTAATTGGTACCTTTAGCTAGGTAAGAAAATACATCGAGAAAAAATGGAGGCCTCGTATAATGAAGTCCGAAACAGTTCATTCTCAACAGCAGTGTCTAGAATGGCAATACCTGTACGGCCTCACATGCACGTACGCATTAACAAAGCGGGCCAGAGCACCAGGTATCAGGAATCAAATAAGATATAGAAACGGTGGACATAAACTATTTGAAGAAACGCGGTAGTCATACAAATTTTTGTGTTAGTCGGTTAATATTCCACAACACCCATGTCGGGGCGAGGTGCTGGTGATATTTTATTGTGTGTCTCATAATGTTCAGCAGCTGTTATGGTGATGGTGATTTTTTAAATTTTATTTGTTGCTTTCACCTTATATTCTCGATTCCCCAAGGCGGCGTGCGTTACACTGCGGTCTTTATTTTGCGCCTGTCGGCCCAGTGCATCCAACTTCTGCATGCATTTTATGTAAGGGTCTGTTTCATCCTGCATTTTCTAAGGGTTTGCTTCTTCGGGGTAACGGCCAATGCTGTGATGGGGAACGAACTCAGCACCTTCGGCTTGTGAGCCGTGTCACTTAAACACGAACTCACGCCGTGCCCTACATGAGGGTCATGCTGATGATATAATTCCTCTAGCCGTAGGTTTGTAGCTTTTGGCAGCACTTTGTCTCCTTGACAAAAGACACACGTTTTCCTCACTTCGATTTGGTATCTTCTTCTTTTGTCTGCTTGCAAATATTTCTGATTCTTCGTTCGTTCTCAAACTCCCGCTACCAAGCCCCGAAAAGGGCTTTGCAAGTAGCAGAGTCTATCCAGAGAAACGAATACACTGTGTCGTAGTTTACAGCTTGACTGGGATGTTTGCACCTTTTGGTCCGGCACATCCGACTGCAGCATGGCATTTCTTTAGTGCAGTTAGCCTTCACTCTTCGATCACTTCTCCTTAGCCAGTCGGTCCTGTTACAGCTTGCTATCCAGGATCACCCCATGGAGGCGAAGAAGGGTCTTGGCAGCTCTGGGTCGCTGGTCCTGGAGCTAGCATTCAGCTTTGAAACGCTGCCAGCTACATCTTAACGCTTGAAAATGTAATGTCTATATCTGCAATGGTGTCTCTTGTATAAAATTCGCTGTCTTGGAGCTCGTATAAAGAAGTTTGTCTTAAAGACATCATGCTTGAACGGGAGAGTAAGGAAGCATCTTGAGGCATACAGTGTGTCAGTGTCCTGGGATCGTTACGTCCTGGCCATCTGATCATTCACCAGTCAGACGTGCCAGCTCATCTGTAGTGACGGCACATATGGCATTCCTCGCCACCTGGAAGATTGTCACAACAGTGCGAGGTGCAATGTCGCCTTTCCTGCATCTCTTCATGATACAGGGGGGGGGGGGGGGGAAATAACTGATAGAGAACAAACATACAAAAGAGCGATACAACAATGTATCCGCCCATGGAGTGGAGGGGTACTAGCTGCAACCCCACTCACCGGTGGATTCTGCAGCTACATTTATATGGCTCCGCTTTCACCCCAGCCCCTTAGTCTGGCTCATCTCCGACTTGGGAGACCTTGCCAGCTTACAAAGCTCCCGAGATCATTGGGGCATACAACCTCTCCAACCTTGTGAAGGGAGCAACTGTTGTAAGACGCGACTAAAATAGCAGTGCAGTTTAATCCAAGGTTCTCAAACTCGCCACCCGTATGCCATCCACCTCTTTATTTTCTGCAGGCGTAACATGATTATCGTTATTTTGAGGGATTAGGAATAAGGCAGGCTGAAACAGAGTATAGGTACCGTATCAGAAGTAGTGTAGACTTTACAAAAATAGAAACATGGTCTAATATTTGGGGTTTCATTGAAGGTTTACCTTTTTGGATTCTACTAGTGGAGGCATAACCTTTCTACCTCGGGCCGTAGTCGTATGGGCGATATCAGGACGTATTGGTCAAATGTGTGTATCTGTAATGTGGACGTATTGGCCAAGTGTGTGTATCTGTAATGTGGACCTATTAGCCAAGTGTGTGTATCTGTAATGTGGATGTATTGGCCAAGTGTGTGTATCTGTAATGTCGACATGTTGGCCAAGTGTGTGTATCTGTAATGTGGACGTATTGGTCTAGTGTGTGTATCTGTAATGTGGACGTTTTGGCCAGTACAGGTGAGTGAGAAAAAAACAATGGATTAAATATGAATTTACTTACTATGCAAAACAGAAATTGTGAGCCGCGAAACTTGGCAATCAAGTCAAATAAAACTGATCAAGTAGTCTTGACAAAATTAAGAACAGGTTACATAATTAAACTACATAAGTAGCAGAGTGGTAACGTCTTTTATTATGGCAAAGGTACCCGGCTTACACCCCGTTATGGTGCGCTCCAACCGGCCCTTTTATAATGAGGTAACCATCTTCACTGTTTAAGAATTAAAAGAGAAAGAAATTAAAAATTGACAAAGAACATTTATTTTGTTTTCAGACCTGGCCAGAGTCAGCCAAGCTGACGCAGAATCTGAAAGGTTGTCGCCCGGACCTGGAGAACACTGAACTTCATCATGGCGACGGGACTACAGATCTAACATGAACAAAAAGTTTGAATTCTGAAGTTTTCAAGTTCAGTTAAAGAATATATTACAATTTAACTTAACTAAACATAATTGACTTAACATAATTGACCCGGTCCTCGAACAGGTAAATCTTGGGAGAGTCCAAACCCCGTCTTCAGAGGTTGAGATTTATCACAAAAACTCCAGAGATCCTCAACAATAGCGCTCCAGTGGCTACACTCCCATTGCGGAATCACGGGAAACGAGAGAGCTGATGCTCTGGCAAAAGATGGCAGCAAAAAGGCACAATTTAATCATCGAGTATCATACAGAGAAATCAAGAACATCATCAGATATCAGTATATACACCAATGGAGAGAAGACAGAAACATAAGCAGTACACCAGACCCAATTCACCAACTCAAAAGAAATCAACAAACGACCTTATTTCGCCTGAGAACTGGACACTGCAGACTACTAGAACATCTTTACCGACTGAAGATCTCACACACCGATGAGTGCCCATATGGAACAGGATGCCAGAACTCTGAGCATATTCTACAAGAATGCCCAATCTATAGGGATTTTGTTTGTTTGTTTTTGTTTTTTTTCATTTGCGTTCGCCTTATTTCTTTAATCCCCAAAGACGGTGTGCGTTGAACTGTGGTTTTTATGTTGCACCTGTCGGCCCAGTGCATCCAACTTCAACATGCATTTATGTAAGGGCCTGCTTCCTCCTGCATTTTCTAAGGGTTTGCTTCCCCGGGGTAACGGCCGGTGCTGTGATGGGGATCGAACCCAGCACCTTCGGATTGTGAGCCGTGCCACCTAACCACTAGGATACGCCGTTCCCTCCTATATGGAAATGAGATACCAGACCTGGCCAGAGGGTGCGGAGCTGAGACAAAAACTGTGGGGTAACCGCTCCGACCTGGTGAAGACTACAGACTTCATCATGGCGACTGGCCTGCAGATATAGCATGAACAAAAGATTCTGAACGCAAAGGAAGATTACAAAGTGAACAGTGGGCGATTGTATGATCCATGCCCAATAGATTCGCCCCAGCTCAGTTTTACTGGCGCTGTAGGGGTCTATAGACTGGTGGGTCTGGGGTTGGCACTGGCCATCTCTTTCCTGAACAAAGGGTCAGTCCTGACCAGGGTCGTTGGTTTCACTAGTTCTGTAAAGCTTCTTCACTGCCACCTCAGTTATTCAAGGACATCATATTTTTTTATTCTACGTCAACATTGATTAACATCAAAATCCCCCCGCGCCAGCTAGAATTCAATTTATTTATAACGTGTAGCATTCCGTCTTCTTTATACGCGTTCACACATCATCGATACAGGATGATGTGGTCGGTCTCTGTTTATTGACAACACCATAGGACTTGTCCAGGAAATGTATTGGTGGTGGTCTTGTGCGCTCTCTCTGTGCCCCGTATGCTGGATATCTTTGTAGCAGATGTTCAGCAGTCATTTTATCAGCGTTCAGACACACTGATTTAGCATTTCCCATTTTTCGTTTGTTTAATAGATGGTATCTCACTTTGCTTTGAACTGTGCTGTGTCTAAAGATTGCAAATTACTTACCTTTATTGAGATGGTACTATAAGTCGCTTGGCGTGGGGAAGGGGAGAGCTGGGAATGATGGCGTATGACAATACGACTTGGCGAGTATTTGTTAAGGACCTATGCTCCGCAGGTAGTTTACAGGTCTGGATAATTGGTTTGATTTAATATTGTTGTTGTTGTTGCTTAGATGTTTGCCTCACTAGTTTCTACTGGTGGAGGTGCGCTCATTCCACCCCAGACCGTTGTCCATTGGGCGATATCAGGACGCATAAACCAGTGCTTGGATGCATGTGTGCGTCTGTCTGTACCTATGCTAGGTTTGTGCGCCCTCAGAAGCTAGCCCAACCAAAGTGCAATGGAAGGGCATCACCATGAGGGCGCGTGTGAAAGTTGTGCAAGAGTGTGAATGTAGGACAGAGTCAAATTAAACAGACTGAGGTGAGAAGAGAGAGAAGGGGAACAGTTTGATTCAATTTATACTCAGTGTCATTTGTATTGATCTACTATTTATTTTTGTCAAGATATTGATTGGCTAATATATACGAGAGCACACGCGTTTGTGTTTATGTGTATTTGTGTGTGTATTTGTGTGTGTGTATTTGGTGGGTCAAGATGGCGCCGGACATGGTCGCAGTCGATTTCCCTCTTGATAAAACGGTGTTTTGTTTGTGTTTTCTATGATAACTCTCGGACTATTAACGTGATTCCTGGATATAAATGTGCCGACTTGTGAATTAAGCATACTAATGTGAAAGAAGTGATGCAACGAAGTATATAACAGTGTATTTTTAGTCGTGAAAGGTAGACTAATGTGTACAGTTTCGATGGGACAAAGCGTGGCCGAAACTTGACCCGGTCAAAAGCTAGTGTCGCTCCGTGCTGTATCGTGACCCAGATAACGAAGCATGAACACTGAAACGAAGGAGCTCATCCTGACCCCGTCAAACATACGGTACTTCAGAAAGGAGCTCATCGCACTTCGATCAGCACACTACGTCCCTTCAAACTCAGATCTACATCTGTTGCGTGTGCTGAAAATACACTTAACCGAGGAGGCATCGGAACTCACAAGTATACAATCAAGGCGGAAGACCAGAGGAACGAGAGGTGGAAGAAGAATACACAAACAAATGCACTCAGAAACTGATACCTCAAAGCTCCACCCCAGCGATAAAAGAGAAGGGAAGGGCTACCGAGATAATGAGGCACACGCTGACACCATACTGTCTGCATCCGAACCCTTCACTAGAAGTCTTGACAATGTCTTGCCTCTAGAACATGTTGAGTCCGGACGAGAGAGTGAGGAAGATCCTGCGCACACCTCCCTTACTATAAACATATTGCGCAACTCACGACATCACCCTACAGATCACACCCTGACTAGCAGCTCGCAACTGGAAGGGCCGCCAAACTGCAGCGGCGGAACAGGCAGAAAACGATCACGAAAACTACCCATCACGCTTGCAACATGGAATGTCCGCACGCTACTGGACAACACCAAAGCAAACAGACCCGAACGACGGACAGCACTGATCGCCAGGGAACTGGCTAGATACAACATCTGCATAGCTGCCCTGAGCGAGACACGACTGGCAGAGGAAGGGCAGATCACAGAAGAAGGCGCTGGTTATACTTTCTTCTGGAGCGGCCGCAGCAAAGAAGAACGCCGTGAAGCTGGAGTTGGCTTTGCCATCAAGACCAACATGGTCGACAAGCTCACAAGCATGCCCAGAGGAATTAATGACCGCCTGATTACACTGCGTCTCCCCCTAATAGGAGGGCGCCATGCAACACTCATCAGTGCATACGCACCCACAATGACAAATCCTCAGGAAACAAAAGATAAGTTTTATGAGGACCTTGAGGCGCTCATCGCTGCAGTCCCCAAATCTGACAAACTGGTCATCCTCGGTGATTTTAACGCTAGGGTTGGCACAGACCATACAGCATGGGAGGGGACCATTGGCAGACATGGTATCGAAAAATGCAATAGTAACGGACTGCTCCTTCTGAGGACATATGCCGCAAATGAACTACTCATTACAAACACAGCTTTCCGACTACCTGTCCGAAATAGAACCACATGGATGCACCCAAGGTCCCGCCACTGGCACCTCATTGACTATATTATCATCAGACGTAGGGATCGAGCGGATGCTATGGTAAAGAAGAGCATGTGTGGTGCAGAATGTTGGACCGACCATCGACTTGTCATTGCCAAGCTAAACTTCAAGATCCAGCCCAAAATGCGCCCCCAGGGAAAGAAACCACCGAGGAGGCTAAATGTCTCTCAGTTGAAATACGAACCCACGAGAGGAGGCTTCCAGGAAGAGCTTGAGGGTAGACTGTCTGAGCTTCGTTTTGAAAAGAACGACATCGAAAAGAACTGGGCATCATTGAGAAACACACTCTACGATACGATACAGCTGTTAAACACATTGGCCCAATCACGCGCAAGCATAAGGACTGGTTTGATGAGAACGATCTAGAAATACAGGGCCTTCTCGATGCAAAACATGAAGCGCACAAGGAATACCAGAGGGACACACCATCTCCGGCAGCAAAAGCTGCGTTCAATACTGCTCGCAAAGCTGTCCAGACCAGGCTTAGAGAGATGCAAGACTCCTGGCTCAGCAAGAGAGCTGACGAAATTGAGATGTTCGCCGAGCGTCATGACACCAAACGGTTTTACGAGGCACTGAAAGCTCTCTACGGCCCGCAGCCCTCTAGTAATACTCCAGTTCGCAGTGCGGATGGGGTACTGCTAACAGATAAGGTTCAGATTCTAGACAGATGGGCAGACCACTTCTGCAAAATACTAAACCACCCATCGTCCATAAATAAAGAGGCCATCCGGCGAATGCCGCAGGTGGAACTGAACCTGGCGTTGGATGAAGTCATTACTGAGGAGGAAGTCGACAGGGCAATCAGTTCACTATCTATAGGAAAAGCTCCAGGAGCTGATGCAATACCAGCAGAGGTATATAAGACAGCTGGCCCATCCCTCACCAGAAGGATCACTGAACTCTTCTGTCACATGTGGGCTGAAGGTAAAATTCCGCAGGAGCTAAAGGACGCATCAATCGTTCACCTATACAAAAGAAAAGGCAATCGTCAGGAATGCGACAATCATCGAGGAATATCGCTACTCTCCGTAGCAGGCAAGATCCTAGCGCGCTTACTGCAAAACAGGCTCAACAAACACCTTGAACAAAGTCACCACATCCCAGAAAGCCAATGTGGATTCAGAGCCGGAAGAGGAACAGTGGACATGATTTTTGCCGCTCGCCAAGTACAAGAGAAGTGTCGAGAGCAAAATCAGGCCTTGTACACCACATTTATTGATTTGACAAAGGCATTTGATACAGTAAACAGAGGAGGGCTGTGGATGATAATGTCTAGGTTTGGCTGCCCCAACAAGTTCATAACAATGGTGAAACAGCTACACGAAGGCATGTGTGCTCGTGTACTGGACAGCGGTGCAATCTCTAAAACGTTTCTAGTATCAAACGGAGTAAAACAAGGATGTGTACTCGCCCCGACTTTGTTCAGCATGATGTTCGCGGCCACGATGACAGACGCCTTCAGATCATTGGAGCTTGGAATACCCATAAAGTACCGCACAGATGGCAAGTTACTCAATTCCAGAAGAATAAAAGCCAAAACCAAAGTGGCTGGCGACATAATCAGGGAACTTGTATTTGCTGACGACTGTGCTCTAATGAGCAACTCAGAACTGAACATGCAGGTTGGAATGGACCAGTTCTCTGCCGCATGCGAAAATTTTGGCCTGACCATAAATGCCAAAAAAACAGAGGTCATGTACCAACCAGCACCAGGCATGCCGTACACAAAACCAGAGACTACAGTCAGTGGGCAGACGTTGAATGCCGTAGACAAATTCACATATCTGGGCAGCACTCTGTCGAGATCTGTCAGCCTAGACGATGAGGTGGCAAGCAGAATAGCAAAGGCCAGCACAGCCTTTGGTAGAATGCGCTCGATGGTCTGGGCACGTCGTGGCATCAGCGTCAAGACCAAATTGAAAGTCTACCGTGCAACCATCATTCCAACCCTACTATACGCTTGCGAAAGCTGGACTGTATACTCTGGACATGCAAGGAGGTTAAACCACTTCCACACAGGTTGCCTGAGGCGAATATTCCACATCCGATGGCAAGATCGTGTCACTGACATCGAGGGCTAACATGCCCAGCATACATGCACTGCTAGAAAAAGCACGACTAGGATGGGCCGGACACCTCGTCCGTATGTCAGACGAGCGGCTCCCAAAGAAGCTTCTCTACGGCGAGTTGAGAGACGGATGGCGCGAGAGAGGGCGCCCAAAGAAACGTTTTAAAGACGGTCTGAAGGACTCACTAAAAAGTTGCCAGATAGACTTCGACACCTGGGAATGTCTTGCGAAAAACAGATCTGACTGGAGAAGCGCAGTCAAATCGGGTGTAGCTGCCGGTGAAGATGACCGTGTTGTGAAAGCCCAGAACAGACGCGAGACGCGGAAATCCCGAGCAGCGGGAACACCATCCCCTTCTACAAACCTCGTGTACCCGATATGTAGCAGATGTTTTCGTGCTCGCATTGGCCTGTTCAGCCACATGCGCACCCACACCCAACAGGGAAATCTGTGACAAGGATGATGTCGGCGGTCCTCATCGACAACGATGGACAGCTATTATTTGTGTGTGTGTTTGTGTATGTGTTTGTGTGTTTACATGTGTGTATTGGTTTGTGTGTGTTCGTGTGTGTGTTTATGTGAGTTTGGGTGTGTGTGTGTGCGTGTGAATGTTTGTGTGTGTGTATGTTTGTGTGTGTGTGTGTGCGCGCGCGTGTGTGTGTGTGTATAACTGAGGTTCGAATGGAAAACAAACAAAGAATAATAACACTTAACCTGCCAGGCTTGTGGTGTAAGGCGACTAAGGAGAGGTGTGGGCCTTCTACCACATCTCGCAGAAAAATCACAAGAAGAACCAAACAAGAAATACGAACAGGAAGCATTGACATCCCATGGTAAAAGCGGAATGAATAATTAAGTCAGAACACGTGGTCTACACGATGGTCTCTAAACACTGTTTCTCTGTGGATCGTTGGATGTTAAAAATGGCAACATTTGGAATAATAGTTGCTCCTCGCAAGCGAATATGGCTACATCGTGAGACGTGATGGGAGAAGTGATATCATTTGATTGTAAAGTCCAATTCTGGTATAGGAGATGTCGTACTTATAGCACACGTGCGAGGATTAGGCAGTGAGGTCATTGTGCGGTCTGATTTTTCAGGTCGCTCGCTTTCTCTGAGCCTCGACCATGAAGTTTCGATCTGCGATCTGAGCACCTACTGTGATTTTAGCGCGCCAGGTGAAACAGTTATGTGCCAGCATCTCCCATGAGGTGGCATCAATGTTGAACCTATTCATATACATTTTGAATGAATCTGATTAGCTTCTGCTTGTTCTAAGATCACCGTATAGCAGCTGCTTTGAGGAGTGCTCGTTTGACTCGTAATCCTTGCAAAGGAAGGTAAAAAGATTATGGCTACAGCATGAGTTGATAGCGGACATAAGCTGACAGTCATGCTGGTGGTTAGGGTAATGAACGAGCTGACATCATCGCCTCTAATGCGCCCATAATGGGGACTTTGGATAGGGGTAGGGGTGACATTCTGTGATCGATCAATGGCTGCCTCTTCTACTACTTTGATACTTCAACGGATGAACTGGCAATTCACAAAATACAGAATTTGGAAATCAATTGTATGTCGAGAACAGTTAGTTGCCAAAGAGGATGAAACAGTATTGTGTACAACCAGCGGGCTACTGCAATCATAAATGTCCACCATCCTCGACATTTTCTTCTTTTTTTAAACCTGAAAAAGGGGGTGAGTGTTTAAGAGATCTATAACGTCACAATGGTTGGGGGAGGAGAGGGAAAGAGAAGGTTAGGGTACCATGTTTTTATGGGAAAGTGTGATCAAGTGGGGGAGGGGTGGGGGTGGGGTGCAGTGGGGAGGATAAACAAAATGTAAACTGGATGACGTCATACATAAACGACTCAAAGGGTCCGTCAACATGCTCCAATCAGGCCTAGTATTTCGTAATGCAGGTTTCGCAAACATTGTTGTTTGATTAAAGGTTCGCCTTTCTGGATTATACTGGCGAACGCATGGCCCTTTTCATCCCAGACCGACCGGATGCGCGTGTGCGTCTGTTTGTAAAGTGGACGTATTATCCAGTGTATGGATTTCTGCAAGTAGAAAAGTGGTCATGGAAGAAAAATTCCCGACATGTCCAGTCAAATTGAACATAATTTCTAACCCGGTATGTGATTATTGCAAAAAAAATATTTTGCTCTATTTACATCCCTGCACAGTTCCCTTCAACATACATTTTATAGACGCACTCCGGATCCAAATCTCGACCCTCATTCTTCATAAATAAAAACGAACATTTTCAAGGGAAATAACCATTAATATGCAATCGACTATTTTAGGACTGGTAACTCACCGTCACATTTTATTGTACCAAACTATAAAGTGAAATGGGAAGAGGAGGCTAACGTCTGGTCAGGCAAAACATCCTGATGGGACAAGTTAGTCAAGGCCTCCGTGGAAACTGGCTAGTTTCATGGCAGTCTGGTTAGCGAGGTGAGGAATCGATGTGATTCTCGTAGTAGTGACGACACATAGATGAAGTCAAGCAGAGCACAGTCGCCTGGACCATGGTCTATCTTCATCAGGACGGTCGGGATGTGTGGAAAGATTCTGAAATCCGCCACTTAGCATCTTTTTTAGAGCCCACATAAAGTAATATTACTCTCTGTGGGCATTCACCATCATTATAATCATCATAATTATCATATTATGAAACATAAATAATGATCAATCATTTACAAGAGAGAAATTGATTTTTTGAAATGGGAATATAAAACAGCGAGTTACATCTTTTTGAACCAAAATAAAACGAGTATGGGCGTTCATGAGACGTTAATGGTGAATAGAAAATTAACTAACATAATAAAAAAAAACATTAAAAATATTATGGCCATATAAAGATGTAATGCAAACTATACACGAAAGGAAATTAGAGATGGGACTTGTACAAGTAAAACAAAACGACTACAAGTGGGAGCATAAAAACATACACACAGATTACACGCAGCATATATTACAAGGAGAAATACAACACTCATAGTTTAGTCTCAGAACACACAAAATAGCAGTCCTGATTATCCTACGTTCCTAATCTTTTGGATATGACAGCCCTGCTCCTTGTAATATACCTGTTTACGGGAATAGCTTCGAGAGTAAACCCTGAAGATAAATCTGCAACCTGTGCTATTTTCAGTCGTCTATATAATGTCTTGCCACTGGCCAAATGTAGCTCAGGACGACAGAGTGAGGTTGATATATTGTGCAAACCTTTCCGACTTTAATTCCAATCACCAATTCACGTCACCCGTTTCAGTGGACAGAGCAAAAGGTTTTGTCCACACCGCTAAACAGAGAGAGTGGTCTTCGTCACATGTTCTGTGCGGACATCATATAGAGGTTAAACGACACAAGAAAGGATATCATAAGAAGCTATTCAACTAGACAAATGCCCACCCTGCTCACACATTACTACTTACACATTCCCGCTCAAACATTACCGCTAACACATTACCGCTAACACACATTACAAATTCCAAGGAGCTTTCCTGAGAACTAGGCTAAACTAGATAACACAGGAAACACCAAGCAAACAATACTTAACAATAGAACAAAACATACTGAAGAGCAGTAATATAAGCGAAATAGTAGATGTAGAGGGACATACAAGACAGCACAATCCTTTGAGACATTCTGATAAGGACTATGCACAACATAAGACACACAAACACAGATGCTGTAGTTTCACACAAGAGAAACCATGGCCATGATAGAAACTCACCAGTGAATACACATTTAATCTGGTAATTATAACCAATGCAGTCAACAACACGCAACAAGATAAATAACCCGGACCTGGCCGACTCATAAGAATTCTACGAGCAGTTCTTCCCTATCCTAGTGCCACTCCTACCTAAAATATATCTATTGGTACTGGTACTACTGGACGACCCGTTCTTCAGCGGCTGTCACACCGTTGCAGATCCCAACTTCTCTTCCAACGGTCTCTGTCGTGGGCCACGCTGGACCAGTGGATAATGGGTCGCCCATCTGTGGTATCGTCAATGTTGTTCCGGGATGCAAGAGAGTCGGACCAACGTGTTGGTGGTCGTCCACGTGGTCGTTTCTTGTCTCTGGGGTATCATATTGCTGTCGCTGTGCTCCATCGATCGACCGTTATTTGCAGTGAGTGCCCCCCCCCCTCCTACAGACCTGTTTCCTCTTGTCTGCATAGGTAACTTCATATTCCACCACTGTGAAGCCGTCCATGGGGCTCTCGAGGGAGGCTTGGGTACTCTGAGTTTGGACTCCATCTCCTTCACGCGTGTCCATGATTCCGCCTCATACCATATTGCAGGTAGTACTGTGAAGTTGAATAGAGAGGTGCGCAGACTCTGGTCGTGGATGTTGTCCAGTATCGAATAAAGTATATCTAGATACTTTTAAAGAAAATTAACTTCCTCCTATTACAAATGTATCATACCATAATATCAAAGGACAACGTAGACAAAACGCAGCTTAAAAACTGCGCACCCATATCACTTCTCAAATATAGATTACAAAATGTTAACTAAGACTAACAAATAAACGAAAGCCTTCTAGACTAACACTCATTCACGAGGAACAACAACAGTATTTTGTCACGAAGACCAATAGTGTAGTGTTCAAGATAGAAACATGCATTAATGCACCCATTTAACATGAAGCTTCATCAACCACATACACGAGAAAAACACAATATCATCTACCTTATCAATAGATTAAGAAAAACGTTTTCTGTAGGAAATCTCACCAGTACCTCTTCAAAGTAATAACGACATAGGAGACCATTTTCGGAGATGTATCAAAATCATATATGTAGCCCCTGAAAGCAAGGTACTATAATTGCCAGTTTACAAATATCGTTCTGGTCACGAGGTCAGTAAGACAGAGATGTTCCCTCCTCCCCCCCCCCCCCCCAGTGCTTTACGCCCTTGACTTTGAGACGATTGCACATCAAATAAGATTGCTCTTTAAGTCGCTGACATATACACTAGACGGGGGAGAGAAAGTTGCTTGTCTATGTAGACAACACTATCTTTTCCTCCTTAATCTACGTATAAACCATTCTAAAAACGTTTACACAATTAGGCAAAGGCAGTGACGCGAAAATATATGTACATAAATCCATTATAATGAGCATTGCGAGTGGGTAAACACAGTGGACTTTCCATTTGTTCTAAAAACAGACGCCATGAAGTTATACAACATACCAGAGTGGTCTGCCGGGGTCTTTGTGTGTGACAAAGACAAGAATAGCACCACTTCCCCACATAAAACATCGTAAGAGATGACTAACTGTGTCAATCAATCAAAGCCCGTCGCTCTTCTAGGTGCATAGGCCACCGACAACATCTCGCCAACATCTCGGTCCTGGACTACTTTTTCTGCCTCTCTCCAGGTGTAGTTATTTAATTTTAGCTCCTTCTCACATTCTCTTCTTCACGTATATTTGGTTCTACCTCTCTCTCTCTCTCTCTCTCTCTCGCTCTCTCTCGTCCCCTGAGGACTCCATATAAGAGCCTGTCTGGCTATGTTAGACTGTGCCTTCCGAAGAGTATGTCCTATCCGTCCCCATTTTCTTCGCTTACTTTGTTGTTCTAATGGCTGTTGTTGGCTCCTTTTCCACAAGTCTTCATTCCTCACCATCTCCTGCCACTTTATTATGCCCATTATCCTTCGTAGACATCTGTTATTGAAGGATTGGAGTCTTTGTTGTATAACCTTGGTCGTTCTGCATGTCTCTGCTCAATACAGCAACACCGATTTGACACTTGCGTTGAATATTCTTATTTTAGTGTGAATCTTTATATCTCTTAATATCTCTGGATCCCTATATATTGTTTAGTGGACTAGCTGTGTGACATGACATGGTTAGATGATTTATTAAGAGCAGCATAGATGGCGCCTAATAGGCTACTGGTCTAATTTGCTTAATGTTTGAGTCTATTAAGATGGACTCGCACATCGTTGAACCACCTTCAGAGAGACTGGTTGTATACAGACTGCAGTCTTCTAAACCAATCCTACTATAAGAATACAGACGCGTCATATGGGCATACAGAAAAGAGTCTTTTACTTATCAAAACATTACCACAGGCACATCATATGGGCATACATAAACGGATACTCACTATCTCAAAACATTACCACATACACAACATATGGATATACAGAATCTGAGTCATTCACATCTCAAAATATTACCACATACACAGCATAAAGACATTCAGAATCGGAGCTTTTCACCCTCTCAAAACATTACTACAGACACATACTTACACATTTTCCCGAGGAAATATGTGAAATGTAGAAAGACACTGTGAATGAAGTATCAATATATATGTGTACAGTACATGTATGTGTGTATATGTGTATGTATGTGTGTGTGTGTGTATGTGTGTGGTAATGTGTATGAATGTGTGCATGTGAGTTTGTGTGGGTATGCATATGTTGGTATATGTATGTAAGTGTGTGTATATATTGTGTATGTGTGTGTATGTGGGTACATGTGTATGTATGTCTATCTAGACATATGTATGTATTTACGAATGTGTGTACGTAGTTATGCATATGTGTATGCAATTGGAAATGGAAGTTTTTAATACAAATGTATTTTTGTGAGAATGTAAAGGCATTTTATTACTCGAATGAAACACATATTAAAGTTACTGGTCTGACTTCACAGGTGGTCAGTCATCTACCCAAGCTTGTCACACATGAAAGAGCAGGGGACAAGCTTACGAAAACAAAGCCAACCTGGTGTCTCTTTATAAAGGCGTGACACAATCGGCCGTAATTAATTCAGAAAGCCAATGCGGCAGTAAAGGCGCCAATACTAGGACACGTAAGATGGTCACATAATGTGGGTCCATCTTAATGGTACGCTCTCCTCCTACAATCGCAAAGCAGGTGTGATGTTTTGGGGCCTTAAGAAAATACCAGCCGAAACCCTGCTCCCACCTTTTAAACGATTTCACCGAAACAGTAATGTGAGATTAATATATATTTATATATATATATATGTGTGTGTGTGTGTGTGTGTGCGTGCGCATGTGTGTGATGTGACTATGTAGCGAGACTACAGCACACCCCCCTCCCCCACCACCCCCCGCTAGCAATGCTGTTCAGAAACAAGGGATTCAAGGCCAAAGGCCGACCACGAAAAAAGGTAGTTTGCAGAAATATCTAAGGCGGCGAATGACACTGTGCATGAAAGTACATATTTGGATTCGTTCTAAAGATCTCTTCATAACCTAACACTGAAAGACAAAACAAGATAAGCGAAAAGAAAAAGAAAAACCCCCAGATACTTTCGATCCTTAAGATGTGCTTTGTGGAGATGATCATTGTCTGCAAACACATTTTAATCAAATGTCATCCGAGATCTCGAACCAGTCACGTTTTGTGTGTAGCCCATGTATCACTTAATGTGCCCAATTTGTGTCCACACATTTGTTACCTAACCAAATGGATTGTCAATGCTCTTCTTGGCTATCCACAAAAAACTTGTTGAATTTAATGTTCTTTAACTTGGTGTAATCTAGCCTTTTTTTTTTATTCTTCTGCTACTGGGGGCTGGCTTGTTGGATACGAATTTTACATTTAGGTTTAGACACGATGTTGTGAGAGTCAGTCCAGCATTCAACTTCCCACATGGACTTTGTCATGAATACATCTTGCCTACATTTCTTTCTGACAATTACATAGTCGATTATGTGCCAATGCTTTAAGCAAGGGTAAATACAGGTGGAAACGTTGCAAGTCCCTGCAGAGCAGATGCCTTGAAAACTGCAGAGCTTTTAATCATAGATTAAAACACAGAGAGACAAATGCAGACGAGTTGTATACAAATCCAAAGAAACTAATAGTAATACTCTACAAACTATCTGACAGATTCAAGAAATGTGTGATACAGTTGATTTCAAATAATTACAACATCTTTTTAAATAAAGAAGCTGACTGCATGTCAAGGATAGGTGAGTATCTACCTCAACCGGATATACGTATAATTAGAGAAAGTCCAGAAGTTTAATTAAGTGACATATGTTTTCTAAAACGTAGTTTCCGTCATTACTGCTCTGAGCTCCAGTCGAGTCGCGGGAAGGTGACTCATGGGATACATGTCAATACAATAACAAGCGGGAAGCAGACAATTCTAACAAACAACTACGCGACATGTATTATCAGCTCAAAATAGGTGAACAAGTGGTAGGTAGTCTTTAGACTCTCCATAGCACCATAGCCAGCGACTCATAGCTAGCTGCTTGAATCAAGGTCAGCAAACCATATCAGACCAAGACCCCATGCTCTCTCCATGTGACGGCCCTGAAACCAGGCTGCATAAGTCACTAGTGTAGTCTGACCAAAGGAAAGGGATCGCAAATGGGAAGGCAAAACCAGTACTATATAAAGTCCGCTGAAATCGGATGAAGGATCAAAATGTGAGGTTTTGGCCAGAATAGCACAGACAATAGCGGCGCTTGTACGGCATAACAAAATCTGGCAAAATAGACGGTTAGCAATATGCACGGAAATCAGATTAATGCGTACACTGGCACTGTCAATATTCTTCTATGCTTGTGAGACATGAGCAGTTACAGCTGACCTGCAGCAGATGATACATGCATTAGAGATGAGATGTTTCCGAAGACTTCTTAACGTCACGAACAAAGATCGAGTAACAAATGAGGAAATACGAGAAAGAACAACTGGCAAATGTCAAAAGAAGGAAACTCGCAGGGTACATATCGACATTAAATGGTCTTGAAAACACGATCCTGCAAGGAAAGGTGCAAGGCAAACAACGAAGAGGCCGTCCTGAAAAGAGGTGGGAGGACAACATAAAAGAATAGACCAATCTCCGACTAGAATAGGCACAAGGAGCAACCGCTGACAGAGAGGGGTGGCGTGAGACGGTGAGGATGTCTTCATATTTGCCCCAACGACTTCACTGGTTACGGGATGACCTGACCTGAAATCAGATGTGTCTGACCGAAAGGCGCACGTATCGCAGTCTCGTTGTAAATTGCGACACAACGTCCTTTTCAGGACGAACGCCGAAGAAGAAGACTCCCAATAGGCCACAACAGAGGGCGATGTCATCTATTAAAGAGACTGAAGATAGGAACTACCGATGGATGAAATGCTAATCCGGCTAGGCACAACACACTGACCAAGACGTCGTGCCAGGGTCAGCCACAATATGCTGACCAAGATCACTGTCTCTCTTCCATGAAGCGTTCACTTGAAACATGATGTTTTCAAGGCAGTCTGACCTATGAGATGTAGATCGACGTGATCCTCGTAATAGTGTGCGTCCCTCAGATGAAGCCAGTCGTACCATCACTGCAGATGAGCCGAGTAAATGAAGCGAGCAAAAGATACCTCACTCATATGCATATGCTACGTTTCTGGCAGGACGTGACGATCCTGGGAAAAAGTCACACTGGACTGCCTCTCTTCCGGGATAGTACAAACTAGTACATAGTACATCATATCATTGCCAAACGCTATAGACACGAGTAGGGAAGACTCGATAGTCCTGCAAGACAACTTCCTAAGAGAGACAACTCTGACCAAAAACAACTGCTGCCTTGCAGTTAGGCTGGGGACAGCCAAAGGCTAAGGAGGGCAACCCTACAGAAACGCCTGTTGAAATCGGATGCACTGAGCCACTAGCTAACAAATTAAAACAGTGCAACGTAAATATCGCTGTAAACAGCCTACGATGAAGAAGAAGAAGATGAAGCCAGTCATAGCATAACCGCCCGGAAGACAGCATTCCACCTTCATCAACTTCCCACTTAACCCTTTTTCAGTGCGCACAAAAGAGTTGTTGTTGTTTAATACCCACAATGAGTAAGTATACTCTTGTGTGCGCCATGAAAATGACGTTAAGTGGCGGGTTGTAGTAGCTTTCCTCACATCCCAAGCATGCTGATGAAGACACAAAAGAGTGAACTTAAACATCATGGACATTAAATAACAACAAACAACAGCAACAACAACCTTTGAATGTGTCTGGGACATTTACAAAATGGTAACTGAACATCTGCTACAAGGGTGTCCAATATACGAGAAACAGAGAAAGCACATTACCATTCCTAGACAAGCTGCGTATAGGTGCCGTTATCTCCCGGCAGACAACTGCTTTCTTTATTCAAGTTAACGTCATTAGGCGTACGAAGAAGAGAGTGAGGAAGAAATTTGCGAATACCAAATAAAACGTACACGATCTAGTTGACTGCTGATTGGACGACGTCGGCACGAAATTCAAAAACCGGATGTTTGTTGCTCCATTATTTCATCCGTCGGAAACAAGGGAGAGTGGATTAGAAAGTTATACTGAACGTTCTGTAACCAGAGACTAGATTCATGAACATTAATTTCATATACTTTGGTCAGGCTAGTTCAAATGAAGTCACAGTAAGTAGACATCAGCATAGTATTGATAATTTACGGGTGATTCAATAGACAAGTCGTCGCTTGCACTTTTGTTTAGTTGTACTACTAATAATCTAATATTTAGACAGAAACAAACGAAACGGAAACCACCGTTCACAAAATGTTGGCGGATATGGTGGGTCGGGTTAACCATACAATCGTATTATATTATGCCTATGGAGTATGATACCGTCACTGCTTTGACTAAAAAATTCAGACTAGGACGACTGTAGGCAGATGCCACTGACCAATTCTTTAGTAAACTTAGTAGTTGATGATGCCTTCTGTTGGCTTCGTTGAAAAATGTTGTTCAAGTTTAGTTAGATCTAGAACTAGAGATATTATTCTAGAGACTAACAACTTTGGCCTTTATTTTTTTAAAGGAAATACATTGGGCTTAGAATATTTATTCAGACTTGGTCGTTACATTACTCTGAGATTTTGATTGTCAATATTCATCTCATCTGCATGTTCGCTGATCACTTTGTCAGTCGTAGACAAAATTAGTACTAAAAGAGTAGAGTAGACCTAAGAGTACAAGGAAGTTTTTTTAGGGGGGGGGGATGGACTGTGGGGTGTCTCAGATTAAACATTTTTTGGTTGTTGCTAGAAAATGAACATTATCGTATCACGAGATCTTCTTCCCTCACACTGACACTCAGTCCATTTGGGGATGTCAGTTTTCACTTATGATCTGGTTGTTCGTGGAATAATACTAATAGAAGTAAGAAGAGGACTGCAAGTTGAACTGCAACAGATGCTCGTCAATGATTCCTAGCCTCATCTTGTTTTAGTAGACTGTCTTCTTGTACCCAACCTGTAAAACTGTCATGCCATCGGCGTTTTCACTTTTATTGGCTAGGTGTTAGTCTAATTTACTAATTTGACTTCCCTACTGACTACTGGTCCTTTTCTCTGTGGGTTTCCAATTTAGAGTCTGTCTGGTATAGTGGCATTACTGATTTACTCTTCCAAATATCGACTAGTCACTAGTCTAGTGTAATAAATGTAGCTCACCTTTAGTTTTCAGAAGCCTTTAGTGTTGAAAAGAATTAGCTGTAGAAACAATACCCCACATATGAAGCTGGAATATAACATTCAAAATAATAGTTTGTTTTTCCAAGTCTCTTTCGCCTTCTATCACCCAGTGGTGCATAGGCTATCAACCAACCCTCGCCAAGCAGCTCTGTCCTCAGCAATCTTTTCCAGTTCCTTCCAGCTTGTCCCTATTTTCTTTATGTTCGCTTCCAGATCTCGTCTCCATGTAATCCTTGGTCTGCCTATATCTCTCCTTCCCTGGAGGTTCCATAACAGGGATTGCCTGGTGATACTGGCCTGGGGCTTTCTTAATGTATGACCCATTCATCTCCACTTTCTTCCTATGATCTCCTGTTCCAATTTACTGTGTCCCGTTCTCTCTCACCGTCTGTCATTTGTAACTTTGTCAAACCATTCTATACCCAGAATCTTTCTCAGGCATCTGTTGACAAAACCCTGTCATTACCTTTGGTCATCCTCCAGGTTTTTGATCCATACAGCAGGACTGGCTTCACATTTGAATTCAAAATCCTTATTTTTTTGTCTTCCTTCTTATTTCCTTATGGTTTTCAACATGCAGAATACAACTCTTGCTTTTTGTATCCTTGTTTTTATGTCCTCGTCCATCCCTCCTTCTTTGTTGATGAAACTTATTAGGTATGTAAATACCTCTACTTCTTCCATTGGCGTTTCTCTCAGCCTGATTGGTTCTGTGTTTGCTGCATTGACCCTAATTATTTTTGTCTGCCTCATGAATCTTCAAACTGACGTGTTTAGAGGTATAATCCAGTCTATCCAGTTCCCTTTGACTGTGCGACAAAAGAACTATATCATCCGCTAAATCCAGGCCGTCCAGCTGTTTATTCAAGGTCCACTAGATTCCAATTCTCTCATTTGTTGTTACTTTCATAATCCAGTCCACTGCCAGGATGAATAGGAAAGGTGACAGTAGGCACCCCTGCCGTACCAATGATTTAATTTTGAATGGCTCTGTGAGTTGTACTTCGTGTATAAATCTACATTGCAAACTTTCATACGTATGTCTAATTTTTTGTTTTGTTTTTGCGTTCGCCTTATTTCTCTATTCCCCAAGGCGGGTGTGCGTTACACTGTGGTTTTTATTTTGCGCCTATCGGCCCAGTGCATCCGACTTCAGCATACATTTTATGTAAGGGTCTGCTTCCTCCTGCATTTTCTAAGGGTTTGCTTCCCCGGGGTAACGGCCGGTGCTGTGATGGGGAACGAACCCAGCACCTTCTGGTTGTGAGCCGTGCCACTTAACCACTAGGCCACGCCGTCCCTACCGTATGTCTAATTATGTTTGTGAGCTTTTGAGGAATTCAATAGTGCCTCAGTAGTTTCCAGAGTATATAACTGTCGAAAGCCTTTTCATAATTTACTAAATTGATGTACAAACTCAAATTCCGTTCCAATGATTGCTCCACAATTATGGCTATCTGGTCAATACATGACCTAGTCTGTCTGAAGCCCGTCTATTCACTCCTTATCTTTTTATCCACTGCCGTTATCAACCTTTCTAGTATTACTCTATTTAACACCTTTACCGACACTGATAATATCATTATTTCTCTATGGTTTTTACATTCCTGTAAATCTCCCTTCTTGGGGCAATTTCACCAGGTAGCCCTCTCTCCAATCTTTTGGTAAGCTTTCTTGCTCCTAAATGGGAGCACGTTAGTAGATGTTTCCACATCTGGTTTTATGGCTACCGGTCGTATCCCATTCTGTCCTGCTGCTTTTCCTTTCCTTAGAAACTCTATTGTCCTTCTAATCTCTTCTTTACTTGGATTATCGCAGTTGATTGGCAGTTCCTTCTCCGTTGGTGGGTTGTCTGGTTCTGGTCTGTTCAAAAACTCTTCCGAGTATTCTACCCATCTTTTCTTATTCTTCAAGGTTAGTTATCTTTTCAACAATTTTATTTTTGATTGGTCTACCTTGTTGTTGATACTTTCCCGATAGTTTCTTGGTAGCCTCATATAGACTTTTCATATTTCCCTTTCCTGCAGCCTCTGCCGCTTCCTCAGATCATCAATGTAGCACAGTTTGTCCGCCTTGATGCTCTTTTTAACCTCTTTGTTTGTTGCTCTCTACATACTCTTTCTATACTGTGCTTTTGTGGCTCTCGTTTTACAATTTAATAAGGCCATTTTCTTATTTCACCTCTTCTTGAACTAAATGATTGTTTCTGGAGTTATCAATTCTTTATGACATGCCATTTCTTCATTCCTAGCACTTCATCGAATGCCGTTTTCCATGTACTTTGTACTTGTTCCCATTTATCCCCAATGCTGACCCCTTTATCTAGCTGCTCCAGTGCTTGATGTTTATTCCTGAGTGTTATATGGAACTTGTTTTTCTTAACTTCTTTCAGGTATTGTACACAGTATCATGGTCTGCTTACTTGCATCATTCTGTTTATCCTTAACTTCAGCTGTACCTTCGCTGTCACTAAAAAAAATGACCACATCTGCTCCCCTGTAGACTCTGACATCTAAAAATGATTGTCTAAACTTGGAGTTTATGTAGATGGGGTCAATCTGATTCTTCGTATTCTGGTATGGGGGTACCTATATTGCCTTATTAATGCCTCTATGTGCAAACATACTTCCTCCTATGACCAATTTGTTTCCTGCACAAAAATCTGCAAACCTCGCTTCGTTTTCGTTTAGGATGCCTAGTCCCTCCCTCCCCATGATTTCCTCATATCCCATGTTGTCATTTCCTATTTTTGCGTTGAAGTTTCCCATTAGTATTAGACTCTCCCCTGTTGCCATTTGTAACTTTCCTGACTGAGTTCATCTAGTCTCACTCAGCTCAAGGATAATAATGCCATATCGCTCCCTCTCTTTTGCAGTCTGAGCTATCTTTCCCTCCTCCCACATGGTTCTAACATTCCAGGTGCAGAGTCTAGAAGGCTAACTTCTAGAAAGAAAAGTAGTCGGCAGTCCAGCTTCATTTCGGGTTTTGCTGAGCCAGATCACAGGCACTGCTAAGGGGACCTTTCCCTTCAAGGACAGCTTACGGTTTATTTTGGTTGTCGTTTTTTGTAGCAATTATTTTTTTGATGAGGTCGGGTAGCTAGCACCACGCTCCACCTCCTCCTTTCTCATCCAGGCTTAGGACCAGTCATGACCGATCGCTTTGTCAGTCATAGACCGAATTTGTACAAAAAACAGTACAAGGAAGTTTTTTTTATGGGGGAGCGGGTAAGAAGGAGGAGAATGGGAATTGTATGTGGCATGTCTGAGAATAAACATTGTTTGGTTGTTGCTAGAAAATGAACGTGTATCGTACCATGAGATCTTCTTCCTTCACACTCAAGCGTCAGTCCATTTGGGGATGTCAGTTCTCACTTATGATCTGGTTCTTCTTGGAATATAGAGGACTGCAACAGATGCTCTCCAATGATTCCTCATCATATTTTAGATTGTCTTCTTGAGCTCAACCCATAAAACTCTTGCAATGGGCTTTTACACTTTTATGGCTAGGTATTAGTCTAATTTACTAATTTGGTTTCCCTACTAGTCCTTTTCCCTGTGTGTTTCTGGTATAGTGGGGTTACTGATTTACTCTTCCAAATATATAGTGTAATAAACATAGCCCACCTTTAGTTTTTCAGAAGCCACCTGTGTTGGAAAGAATTAGAAAGTTGTAGAAACAATACCCCACAAATGAATCTGGAATATTACAGTCAATAGTTTTTGTTTTCCCCACGGATCAGAAGAATATGATAGAACTGTCAGTCATGCAAATAGTGAGCTCTCTTCTTGGTGACTAAGTCAGTTGTCTTTTAACAGCAAGCATACATCAAAATAATATAAATATCTTAATTCTTATTCTCGCTTGCTACGTTAACAAAAAATACGTCTACATGTGAAGCCCAGTTCTCTGAATAAAGGTTTGCTGAAGTGGAGTGTTCTTAAAGGTTTCCTGGTTGGCCAGTATTTTCTCTCATGCATCTCCTGGCTCCACAACGTGTGCTGTGGATACCTATTGTAGGTGTATTCTATCGAGGCTCATAAGCCAGCGCTGTTCCTGCCTGGAGGAACTTCACACTGCATGCACCAAACAGTTTATTATTGGAATTTAATTTTGACGAATAGTATGAAAAAAAGGCTGGGCGGTTTGCGTGGTATCAAGATTGCTGGTGTGCCTCCTGGCCTAATACATCTGTCTTCAATACCTGTTCTGTCGTGGAGTGTGCTCACCATACTCTCTAGCTGGGGACTTCACTTCTTCTAAACATCATTTGTCGTCTAATCTTACCTCCCACTGGGGTTAAACCCATCATTTGGCAAGATTACTGGATTTAATGTGTAGGTGAGGTAAACTTTGACAGAGGAGACAGACACATGAGTTTTGTGTTCTGCAATCACTGACCAATTGGACTCTTAAATCTAATATAATAAGGGGCCTGTGTATCCACACTAAGGATTTGTTATTTATACATGGAACCTATTGATCGTTTCAGAAAAGGGAAGTTTCAGCGGAAACGAAATGCATCTCCACATCAGTCTGAACCAGTGGAGGTAAGATCAGTGTTTTTTATTGGTTATTAGAATGCATAGGAATCTATTGATGAGTGAAATCTATACATTAAAATGTAAAATATAACCATTGCATGATTGGAAAAGTAGAATGAACAAAGCTACTGCTATTTAAAAACATTGGCGGTTTCTAAACTTGGGCCAGTGTAGTTGTTGGAGAAGCAAGATTTTATATACTTAATACAAAGACAGTCCATCGAGTACTAGAGCTGAATAACCTCTGATTCTTGAGTTTGTTTACTGCAGTATATTTTGACACATTGTTTTTATTATCTTTTAGTAGTCATGTATTTAACTGATTGAAACCTAAATTTAGGATATCAATACAATACAAAAGTCTCGATGGGGTGTGTGCAGTGTGCATGGTAGCCAACAATGTTCTGTAGGTAGTCCGATCTTTTGATGTGTCGTACCATTTTGAACCTAGGTCTCTCAGCAGACTATCTTGCCATTGTATGGGTGGACGGTCGTGTGGTTGTGTATAATCATATGGCCACCAAAACGTCGTTCTGAAGGTTCACAGTGGTATTTGCGAGACAATGCAGCCTCCACGACGTCCCGAAACAAAGCGTGTTCTCTGATTTCAGCATTGTGAATTCGATCTCTGATCGAGATCTCCAGAACGCATCTATCCATTGCTTGCTGGGTAACTCATAGTTTCTCTGCATCCGCGTTGCATAGCTTCCACACTGCGCATCCGTAAATCATTGCTAGTTTGATTGCAGAATTGGGGATCAAGATGCTGAGCAGCGCATGAGCTGCAATGGTCAGCGACCCATAGCTGACTGCTAGCGTCAGGGCCAGCGAACCATAGCTGCCAAGACCCTTCTACACCTCCACGTGGTGATCCTGGATAATAGACTGCAGTAGGGCAGACTGGCTAAGGAGAAGGGATCGAAGAGGGAATGCTAACCCGGTACTAAAAAATGCTTGCTGAAGTCGGATGTGTTGGACCGAAAGGTGCAAATATCGCAGCCAAGCTGTAAACTACAACACGACACATTCCGTTCTCTGGACTACATTCTGCTACTTACCTTTTCAGGGTTTGGTAGTGGGAGATTGAAAACGAACGAAGAAGAAGAAGATTGCAGAATTGAAAAGGTGTATCGTTGCCATGGTGTCTTTCAGATGCAGGAATATAGGCTTTATGGTATTGAAGCTAGACTAGGCTGCAGCTCTTCGTCTTGAGATTTCCCGGTCTAGGATGTGGACAGCATTTAATTTCTGCCCCAAGTATGTGTAGGTGCTGATATCTTCGACAGCCTCATTTCCCAGCTTGATCTGGGTTTTTGTAGTCATTGCGTTTTCTTTTTGTTCATCTCTAGTCCGACACCTCTACCGATCTCATCCAGGGAGTGTTGGGCCTCCTCGGTGATGTGGCTGATAAGCATGTTATCCGCAAAGTGTAGGTGTGCGAGCCTTTCCCCATCTATATTTATGCTTCTATTTGCTTAACTCAGCTGTTGGAAGATGTCCTCAAGCACTGCTGTGAAAAGCTATTGTATCGTTATAATTATTGGACAGAGCAATGTCCGTACTGCCACCTATGTTTATTACTTCGATCACCCTCGTGTAATTTTTGGCCATGCCCTGGTTTTTTAGGGCATTTATCACGGCATTGCTCTCAATACTGTCGAATGTTTTTTCATAATCTATAAACACTAGACATATGGGCAGACATAGTTCACATGCTCTCTCCAGCAACTGGTGGATTATGTGTAGGTGGACACTAGTGGTGAACCCTCTTCAGAATCCAGCCTGCTCGCGGAGTTGTTGGAAGTCTAATTGATGGTCGATCCTGTTGACAAGGACTTGGGAGAATATTTTGTATATCATCGGTAGTAAGGCGATTTTTTATTAGGAGTTTGGTGTCACCCATCTTGTGGATGAGAATGGTTTTTGAGATTTTCCATTGGGATTCACTCCACTGTGAAGAACTTGTTAAATAACTTAGAGAGCTGTAGTGCTAGAATGTCTCTTCTGCCTTAAGGATGTCTATGGTAATTCCGTCTACTCTTGGTGCTGTCCCTGACTTTACCTGTTAGATCACATGGATGACCTCATCTGGTTCAATCAATTGAACAGGTTTGAACTCGGTTGTCAACAATACCTTTTGGACCTGCTCCTTCTATGAGAAAAGGTTTATTACTGTCGGCACGCTGTCTCTATGGTTCGTCTGTCTGTTGAGATGGGGTTATCAGCCAATTTAAGTGTTTGAAGAATGGCTTACTTCTGCACCATGCTCTTACATCTTACTATACTATGCCTGTCTTCAGCTACCTTGACCAGTCTTTGTGTTGGATGCTGCTCGTAGTCAGATTTGAGCAGATGACATATTCTTTTATTCAGTTCGCATAACGCGATCTTGTTGAGTGTGCCATGAATTTAAACCTTCTCCGCATATAAAGTAAATGTCTAGTTTCTTCTCCAATCCGGGAGCGTCTTTTAATAGGGGTAAGAATTGTGGCAGCATTGACGCATTCCTTTATTCTAGTCACCAGTTGACCAAAAAGATAGAGCGCCAGAGATTGGCCATTTCTGTCTTGAGATTTGATCTGCAAGCTTGGTGTTATTTACTTGTTATAGCTTTGTACCTTTGTTTGTGAGGAGGACAGCTTAGGCCCATTGGTGACTAATTGGAGGTCGTCACACATAACATAATCAATTTCTGCTTTTGTTTTCCAATCTGGGGAGTGCCACGTCCATCTCTTTTCCTCGCTGGTTTCTTAAAGAACATATTTGCTACAAACAATTTCTGGGTCTCCGTGAAGATAGCCAGTCGATCTCCCTGATCGTACGCTGGTCTTCGGAGAATACGCCTATAACTTGTTCCTTTGCCCATCTGGGGCCCACGTTGGCCTAGGGCGACCTTCTTGTAGGCAGGGCGGTGTAATAGTTACTCGAGGTTCTCATAGAACAACTCCACGTTATCATCATAGCCGCTATGGGGTGCATAGCGTTGTATGATGAGGAGGGGTTTCTTCTGTCCACGGACTTGTAATTCTAGCGTGACTAGTTGGGAGGAGATAATTTTCAGAGATTAAGTTTTTCTACATGGCGGCTTCAGATTATGAAATCAACTTCACCTATGTGGTATTGACTCTTTCCTGCACCGATATGGATCTCGTTGCTATTTTCGCACCAAGTATGATGCGGGTCAGAGTCTGCATATAAATAATAAAATGTAATTAATTTTCTTCCTTAAATGATGAAAATCTACAGAAATGTAATTTATGGTATTTGTGACAATGATAGTGCGACTAAAGAGAACGGAGATAATTAGGTAATAAATAAAAGTAATTTTTTCTAATTAAATTATTAATTTTAATGTGCCACGCCTCAACCCTATCATCTCTATGTACCACTATACATAATGTTTGCCTATTGTAAGCGAAGATTGTAACGCTAGACGACACATGTGTATTCAGATGTGACCACAAATGACTAAATTCCAATCTGAGCACGCCAAACTACAGCTCACAGGACACACATGAACAGTGTTAGTAATGGCACTATCTTGCATTCTGTCCTTTTATGCAGCTGCTATTTCTGTTCCGCAGCAATGACTCTTCTCAGCGACGTGAGCACAATGTGTGGTGACATTGTGCTAGGCTGAGGGGCTCAGTGCAAGCAGCTCTCAGTAGATGACTTCATTGAGAAAACTGTTCAGAGACACTATCAGGAGTCTCTTTATTGTTTCTTCTGTTCCCCCAATGAGTGCTTGTCTGTTTTGAGCTCACCGTACAACTGAGGTGATCACTATGCGGACATAAAGCAAGTCTGACATGGGCTCTCTGCAGCAGCATATAGATGCTCAAGAGATCAGCCGTGTTGAAGACTTAAGAAATTTGGCTCTCTGTCCTGCCAGCTGATCCTGAGCAGTCTGCGGAGACAGCCCATAGCTGACTGCTAGCGTCAGGGCCAGCGAACCAGAGTTGCTAAGACCTGTCTACACCTCCATGCAGTGATTCTGGATAACAGGCTTCAACAGACCAGGCTGGCTAAGGAGAAGAGATTGAAGAGGGAAGGTTTACCTGCCAAAAATGCCATGCTGAAGTCAGATGTGTCTGATCGTAAGGTGCAAATATTGCAGTCAAGTTGCAAACTAGCGACACAGCACATTCCGTACTCTGGACTACATCCTGCTACTTGCAAATCCCTGGTCAGGGCTTGGTAGCGGGAGAAAGAGAATGCAAGATGAAGAATCAGCAAAGAGGAGATTTAAGATGGTTGCTTCCAGACATACATGAACATACACAATCACTCTCTCTATGTTGCAGGTGTACTGCAGGTTGCGGCCATTGGATGATCCAAATGAAGCTGTATGTGCTAAGGTTATTGGAGATACGGTAGTACAGCTTCTGCCACCAGAGGTATATATATTTTTGTTGTTATTTTTAGCTCTAATTAGAGAATAAAGGTACTGACATGTTTCCTCTTTTTATAACCATTTTGTGCCAGCGAACCCAGTTTATTATTTGTTTCTGTTTTCTCTTACTGGATTTCTGTTTTTGCCTTCATTATACTTCTGTTTAATTTTTATACTTCGTGTGAAAGTGTGTTCAATACATGCACGTTTATAACTGCTTTTACTATTTAAAAAATTTCTTCGCATGTTGATAGTTGTATGTGTTTAGCAATCTCTTTATTACATATTTTTTTATTTTGGATAGTATTATTTGTTTATATTTAGCGTCTGTTGTGTTCAAAGCAGGGTTATGTGCACACTTGATTTGTAAATATAGTATTTGGGTATGTGATTGGCAAAGGCGGTAGAGCACGTCACCACCACCAGTTCAGTTTAAATACCATCTCCACATAGAATATTTAGCTGAAATGGATCTCCAATTAATTGTGCAATCTGACAGACTTTTTCCAGTCTGTCTCATGATGTTATAACATTGTCTGTCTCTTGGACTACTGCCTTACAGCCTACTCTCTGGTGTGGTCTTCAGCAAGGTCATGCTAAATGGCCAAAATAACGTAACTGTTTAACCTTTCTTTCGGTCATTAATTCTCTTTTCAAACCGAACGTTTTCAATACTTTCACATTTGATTTCTTCACTTTCCAAGAAATGCGACCCAATCTTCTACATACCTACATACCCACATTTTGACAGCTTCAATGCTCTTTTTCTAGCTTGTTAATCAGTGTCCATGTTTCTGAATCATACAATACTGACGATTTTCAATTTATGATTCATCTGTTTGGATGTCAGTATGTGTCACATGTTGATGAATACCATCTTGGTCATACCTATTCTTTTTCTGATTCCTTTTTCATACCTGCCTTCTTACATTATTATATAACCTAGATAGGAGAAACTCTGTACCTGTTCAAGTAGTTGATCTTTTATTTTTATCTGTATACATGTTTTTTTGTCACTTTTCCCAAGTATCATAGCATTTTTTCTCTATATTTTTCACGAACTTATGATTTGTGATAAAAGTAAAGATAAAAGCGTGTTTTAGTTTACCTAATTGTAAAATTGATAGTCTACTTTGTTCAGTTTAGAGAATACAAGTCAGTAAGGAAAGCAACCTCTCACCACATTTCATATAGTGAAGACCTAGCAGTGTCGACCCATAACACCATTCCATGCTGTACTATCTATTATGGCATTGCCTTTTTTACAATATGTGTGAATGTTCTTTTTATATTTTGAAAGTTTGCAAATGGGATTCAATAACAAGAGCTGTTTCTGTTATAGTTTTTGGGCTGTAGTGTCATACTGGTTGAGATACTTATATTATTTCATCACATTAATTTATCTTCAAAGATTTTATGTAGTTGGTGTCTGTAAAATTTATCTCCATAATATTGTTTTTGTTGCTCTGTGATTTATTTTGTGATACGTGTTCAAAGTTTATTCCCATCTCGCGTCTTCTTCTAGAATCTTTGTAGTAGATGTCTTAGTCTGGATGTCTTGTAAAAGAGTAGGCAGCAATCTTTTGACATATTTTTTGAAGCTAGTTACATTTATGAGTGTGGCTTTTTTTTCCATTAATGATCTAACCACATAATTGCACTCTGTTTCTTCAATGTAAATATCAAATGTGATCTTAGTTTTTATGGCTAAAATTATACTGGATTATGTATATCTAAAATGAGTGTTTTGGCAGTGCATAGCTGACTACTAGCATCAAGGCCAGTGAACCAGAGCTGCCAAGCCCTTCTACACCTCCAAACGGTGTACTTGGGTAACAGGCTGCAGCAGGTAGACTGGCTAAGGAGAAGGTATCGAAGAGGAAAGGCTAACCCTGTACTAAAAAAATGCATGCTGAAATTGAATGTGTTGGACCCGAAGGTGCAAATATTGCAGTCAAGCTGTAAACTAGCGACACGTCATTCTGTTCTCTGGACTGCATTCTGCTACTTGCCATTTTTAGGGCTTGATAGCGGGAGATTTAGAACGAACGAAGCTAAGAAACACCAAATTAGTTTTTATGACAAAACTTACTGGATTATGTATTTAACTGCATGAATGGCTAAAATTAGTTTTTATGATAACTTATACTGGATTAGGTATTTTGCTACATGTATGGCGTAGTGTAGCGCAGTGGTTAGCACGCTGGCCTCTCATCTGAGTGGTCCTGGGTTTGTTCCCCAGTTGAGGCGGTAATGTTTTTTCAGACCGCAATGGCTCTTGGGTCAACCCAGCTTTAAATGGGTAGTGGTTCAATCCGGGAAGTAAAAGCGGCGAGGGAGAGGAGATGGCTACCGCCTTCATATAGCCGAGCCTTTGAAATGTGAGATCGCTAACACCCATACGGCAGTAATGCTATGGGTTACTTTACTTTATGGCTAAAATTAGTTTTTATGGCAAAATATACTGGATTAGGTATTTATCTACATGCTTACTGTTCTTACTTATCTTCTGCAACATGCATGCTAGGGTGCAGTAGTCTATTTCCAATTTTATTTTGTCATGTATTTCCAGATAATTTCCAAAATGTAAAGATATTTTCATTGAATTCTTTGGCAACTATAATCCTCTGTTAATTTTGTTTGGTATTCAAACGCATGTCATTTGTGCATTTATTAGATTGAACAGTTTATGATAGCACAAGGCTTATTTCAGTTTTATTGGAACATTTGATAAACATAGTACAGGATTTTCTGTTGCATACTTATTTTGTATTTGCTTGTGTTTATTTAATTGTTTTTGCGCCCGGCACATTTGTCGGTGTGAGCTTTTTAAAATGATTTCTATTGCTTGAGCTGCACATTACTTACTGTCTCAAATCTTCAGTATGAATAAATATTGTTTTGTTTGGTTATAAATGCAAACTGAATTCTCCTCTATCCAGTATTGCATGTTATTGCAATTTTCTATTCCTATTGCGTTACAGAATGCTGTGGCTAAGAATGGACAACAGAAAGAGGTAAATAAATCATTTGTTAGGATGTCAGGAATTTACGTCTACTTGTAGGCTTGCAAGCATTCAAAACTTTTTTGATGTTAATTAGCTTTTAACCTCACTTGTGTATGACCAGAAAGGGAGGGAGCATTAACTTGCCAGACAGGTCATAGGAATTGGCTAAAAAGGGTTGGGCATGGGGCAATGTACCCTATCCTGTAGAAGCTACAAGGCACACACTTACACATAAAACTGAAACTAGAGGAGTGACTAAGTTATGTCAAGCCATTAACTCAATTGACTTCAGTGGCATATCCATTCATATACGTTGACACATGTTTTAGGTCACACTGAATTCAAAGCATCTCAACATTTTTTTCTTGCTTTGTAACATCTTTTCATGAATCTTATTTAAAATTGTGACTAGATAATACAGATTCTGTTGGCCGTGCATGTAGTATCGCACCACTCAGTAAATAGCTGTATTTATGCACTGATTTGTTTGAAAACTAATATTAATATTACGAGAAAGGTTTATTATTGAATATTCAATTTATGTAATTCAAAAGCGTAGCTTTTGAAATGCTTCTATCACACCATAGAAAAACCTTTTTTATTAAGTTTTGTTTTAAATTGTGCTATTTTTCAAGTAAATTGTTAATAAGACAATTGTTTATGGTGCAAAATTCAGAAGGCTGCAAACAAGATTTTGCCAGTTCTCATGTGCATGCTTTGAAAGGGTTGCAGTTTTAGGAATGTGGCGAATGTTTGATGCAAACATATTCTTCCATAAATGTAAATTCTTCCAACAAATTGTTTTAATTTGGCATGTCATTGTTAAAAACAGCAACACGTTGTAGGTCAAAACAAGAAAAATATTTTGTCTTACTGTACGACACTTCTGCAGACAAAATAAACATGTAGGTACTTCTGCGTTTGTTCTCCATCTCCCGCTACCAAGTCCTGAACAGGGCTTTGCAAGTAGCAGGATGTAGTCCGGAGAACGGAATGCGTTGTGTCGCTAGTTTACAGTTTGACTGCGATATTTGCACCTTTCGGTCTGACACATGTATGTTGGGTAGCTGTAGGCACTTATTTGTTATTTGTTGTACTTCAAGGGCATGTAAGAATTAATCATTCTTTTTATATTTTTCTTTTACCACTGTATTTGGTTGTTTGCATCACTAAATAAGCACTAAATAACTTTATAATTACTAGCTGTTTGCTTTCTAAGAAAAATGTTAAGAATTTGATGTACAAATGAGATAATAAATGTTCAGCATTCCTCCTCACAAGGACATCATGTCATAGTTTTACAGTGAGGATGCGATATTTGTGCCTTTTGACCCAACACGTCAGATTTCAGTTGTTTTTTTGTCGAACTGGGTTTTCTGTCCAGCTGTAATCCCTATTCTATTAGCCAGACTACACTAGTGCAGCTTGTTTCCAAGGGGCCGCCACTTGAAAGCAGAATAGGGTCTTGGTGGTCAGCTCTGGTTCGCTGAATCTGATGCAAGTAGTCAACTATAGTTCGCTGAACCTGATGCAAGTAGTCAGCTATGGGTTGCTGGCTACTGTCAGTTCATTCACTGTGCTCTATCTTCGGCCCAAATAATAACTGAATCATGCCGTTGAAAGGTGTTGAAATATAAAAGAAATCCATTAATGGACAGGTAAAAAAATTGGTCAAACAAATGATAGCAATAGAGGCAGAGGATGACAAAGAGAAACTGACAATTAACATTGTAAATAGAATCAACTGCAGTAGAATTGATTGAAATTCTACAAGGATGGAATGTGTAGTGGTTTGACTGTATATCTTGATGACATGTTCCTCAGCATAGCTGCAGGTCCCAACTTCGTCGTTATCGGTTCCTCTCTTGGGCCACGCTCTGATGATCACTATGTCATCTGCAAATCGAAGATGATTGAGGTATATACCGTCAATAAAAATGCTTAAGGTGACCCAGTTGCATCACCTAATGACTGATTCCAAACATGCGGAGAAGAGGTTCGGTGAGATAGGAACAATCTGGTGGACACCCTTTTGAATTTGTGCCACAATTGTACGTTGGAAGGGACAAAATGGGGTAGTGCAGTTCGTATAACTGTTGGTGAGAATTCTGATGTAAACAGAATCGACACCTTGTAACAGTTAACGCCAGACAAAATGTGGTTCTACCGAATGAAAAGCCTTTTTATAGTCAATGAAGGTGAATATCAAGGGCGTCTGGAACTCTCGGACTGCCTCAATAAGGCGGCAGCAGGTTGAAATATGGTCCATTGTACTGTACGAATGCCAAAACCCTGCTTGTTCGACTGGTTGCGATTCTTCGAGAGTGGTGCGGACTCTGGCAAAGATGCATTTTGTAAACAGCTTGTAAGTGACCGGGAGAAGATTAATTTGACGATAGCTTCCAAGATCCTCTTTGTCTTCAGACACACAAGCCCCCTCACCAACTCTAGGTAACGAGCATGAGAGGCTCATATACATTGCATAATCTTCAGAGTGGTACAAACAAATGTGTTGATTGTTGACCCGAAGGAATGAGCAGATTTTAAGACAGTGATTGTTTAACCAGGATTGTCACATTCACAAAAAATTGTCATACATTAACAACTGTTAGGAAGTTATCCTATTTTAGCTGCAATGGGGAAACATGGTGGCCACCACTTCCTTTCAGGAGGCGGAGATCATTTCTGTAACACTTTTGTTTTATATGATAGGGTGAACTGCCACATATGCAGTCATCCTCGACTGCCTTTTATTAATTATGAACATAGCTGTGGGGAGCAGCAGTAGTGCAGTGGTTAGGGTTCTAGCTGCCCAACCAGTGGTCAAGGTTCATTCCTACAGTGGTGTGGGAAATATTGTATGATTGCAAATGCCTCCAGGGTTGACCCAGCTTCAAATTCGGTACCAAGGCAATTCTGGGAAGTAAAAGCTGTTGGCATGATGCTGACCACATCACCTCTACTGTGCTGTTGGTCACAAATTAAATATGAGCCTAGCAATGACACCATATTCCCAATATGTCACAGGGCACACAAATGGGACCTTGCCTTTTCTTTTACATGGTATGCAGTGACTATTATTTCTTCTCCAACAAGAGGTTCTGGATTACAAAGGGAAGTAGAACAATAACTTATGGTATTGGTTATAGTAACCATGAGGACATAAGCTGACAGCTGGAGAATGTAGGGCAATGTTTCTCAAATGGTATATACCGCACCCAATAAAGCATTCTTTTATTTTATTTGCATAGAGAGATCATTTCAGTGGGATCACACTTGTAAAATGGTTGCAAATCAGGTTCTTTACACGAAAGTGGATGCTGGAACATTCACACATACTTTAAGATGTTATCTTATTATATACATAGTTTGTAACATATTTGTTTTATGTGGACTAACATAATTGTTTTCTGTGGAATAACATATTTGTTTTCTGTGGAATAACACATTTGTTTTCTGTGGAATAACACATTTGTTTTCCGTGGAATAATATTTTTGTTTTCTTTGGACTGACATTTGTTTTCTGGGGAATAACATTTGTTTTCCTTGGAATAACATTTGTTTTCTGTGGAATAACATATTAGTTTTCTGTGGACTAACAGATTTGATTCCTTAAATTAACATATCTTCTGTAGATAAACATATTAGTTATGTATAGATTAACAAATGTGTGTATATTAACAAAGATGTAACCCAGGTTGTCAGGCATAGTAAGACAAATTTAAACATTTATTACTACAATTTTTAGATACTTTGCAAGATAATGTTGAACTTTTAAATTAATTTTAAAACAAGTTTTTGCCATGCATACGTATATATTAATGTCTGATTTTAATGTCTTCAAATATAATAAGAAATTTTCTGAACATAATTTCAGTACCAGTTCACTTTCCAGCACGTCTTTGATGAGTTTGAATCTCAGAAGGCTTGTTTTGATTACATTGCTCTCCCCCTTGTGGAGGATTTGGTAGCTGGAAAAAATGGTAAGGTTATTATATTTTAAATTTTTGACACATTGTTATTTGTTACGTCCTTGGTCTTTTTTTTTTGTTGTTTTTTTTTGTTGGTTCAGAAGAGTTTGTACCACAAGAAGTCCTTAAAGAAAACTGACACTGATAAACAAAATTATAAATGACGGACAAGTATTTGTTCTAAGATTTACAACAGCGCCTTGCATATTAACTTCTGTGAGTTCTGAATTAATATACAACGGTGCCTTACATGTTATCTTCTGTGAGTTCTGAATTAATATACAACAGTGCCTTACATATTAACTTCTGTGAGTTCTGAATTAACATTTCACTTTGTATACTGTTTTTATCTTTAACTATAGATTTAAACTTCCATAGTATCTCTGAATCACATGACTAACTAATAGATAGATACAATTTTCTGGTATACAATTTCTAATTTTGTAAAGATGTTTGACTTATAAAAGGAGGCAGGGACTGCATACAACTGAATACCAACAGTGAATGCTAAACACAGAAAGTGGCAGTACAGTTTTGCTTAGGTGGTGCCTTAAAGATTTATATGCAGAAGCTCAAAAAAAGAGCAGATAAATAACATTTTACTGAAGTGTCATTGCCAGTCTTTTTTTAAGACAACACAATTCTGAACACACACACACACACACACACACACACCCCCCCCCCTTCCCCCCCCCCCCCCCCCCTTCCCGATTTTCAGCTGATTTTATTTTTCCATTAGTTCTTTTATAACTGAAAAAAAAACAACTGCCATACAATGTTTTTCCCATTGCTGAGGTAATCGAGGGGTTTTGAAGGCTGAGGACTACAGGCCGCTTCGCCACTACTGTCGCCAAGTCGTGCGCTGGCTATTTTTGTTTATGTCACCCCTAACAGAAAAACACCACATGACATACCGGGGATTCAAACCGCTGCCCTCCTTGTCGGCAGGCAGGCCTCGAAACCATTCGGGCACATGCTCCTTTTATAAACTTTCTTTATAAACATTCTGTTATAAACTTCCACAAAAGTAAATATGCAGCAAAATAACATTGTAACTTGCCAGGCACGATAAGAGAAAGGTTGGACATGGAGCTAGCTACTTCATCCTGTAGAAACTACACGCCACAAGAAAAAGAGAAGACATTAGCACTCCATGGTAAATCGACATGATGAGTGACTTAGTCAAGTCAGTTTTCTTTATCTCGCTAGTCACGAAGACAAACCAGCATACTAACATTTTAAGGCGTTCCCTAGAATTTCATAAGTACAAAATTGATTGTAAAAAATAAATAAATCATAAACATGTTTTTTTACATTTTTTTCCTTCAATTAATGAACCATTAGAAGCCAAAGTCCCCAAAATGTGGTTTCTTGATTTTAAAGATCACCCTAGTATGCGTGGGGTGGCTAGCGCGCTGGCTTAGCATCTGAGTGGTCCTCGGTTCATTCCCCAGTTGAGACGGTAGTTTTTTTAAAGACCGCAATGTCTTCCGGGTTGACCCAGCCTTAAATGGGTACCGGATCAGTCCAGGAAGTAAAAGCGACGAGGGAGAGGAGATGGCTACCACCCTCATATAGCCAAGCCTTTGAAATGTGAGATCGCTAACACCTCACACCCTTACGGCAGTACTGCTATGGGTTACTTTACTTTACTTTTTACTAGTTTGGCTTGGCTTGGCTTCGTTCATTCTCAATCTCCCGCTATCAAACCCTGAAAGGACTTAAGTAGCAGAATGTAGTCCAGAGAACGGAATGCGTTGTGTCGTAGTTTACAGCTTGACTGCAATATTTGCACCTTTCGGTCCAACACATCCGACTTCAGCAAGCATTTTTTGAGTACCAGGTTAGCATTCCCTCTTCGATCCCTTATCCTTAGCCAGTATGCCCTGCTGTAGCCTGTTATCAAGGATCACCGCATGGGAGGTGTAGAAGGGTCTTGGCAGCTCTGGTTCGCTGGCACTGAGGCTAGCAGTCAGCTATGTGTCCCTGACCACTGCAGCTCATGCGCTCTTACTAGTATGAAATACAAAAATATATATTGATAAATTGTAAATTTTGACTGAATATATGTACTTCCAATTAATGTTAAATGCTCTGATTAGAAAGTTGTTAATTCTGTTGTATTTTCAGGTCTGTTGTTCACTTATGGAATCACTGGATCAGGGAAGACATACACAATGACTGGAAAACCAGAGGACCAAGGAATTCTGCCTCGATGTCTGGATGTCATTTTTAACAGTATAGGCCAGCAGCAGACAAAAAAATATGTAAGTACTTGTTTAAAAAATATACATAGTTTCTACCACTTCAATATCATTCACCTTTTTGCTCCAATATGAAATGTAGGCCGCAATTCAAATCCGTGGAAAAACAGAAGAAATTTTAAAAAAAAAATCTTATACGACGTTTTCCCCATTGCTGGGGTAGTCGAGGGGCTTTGAAGGTTGAGGACTACAGACCGCTTCGCCACTGCTGTCGCCACGTCGTGTGCTGGCTGTGTTTGTTTATTTCACCCCCAACAGAAAAACAACATATGCCATACTGGGGATTTGAACCGCTGCCCTCCTTGTCGGCAGACAGGCCTCGAAATCATTCGGCCATGCGCTCCTCGAAATCCTTTACAATTTGTGAAGAAATCCTTTACAAAATCTAAAACAAATTTCACAATCGCCATATTCTTCGCCTAACTGTTCATGGCAGAAGTTGAAACTCTACAATCAAAAGAGCAGTATGTTCAGCCTTATCTATGGGTACCTATCTATGGTGTAGGCCTATGACACCAGAAACGGCTTCAGAGCAAGAGAAAGGCCAAGAAACAGATGAATTGTCAATGTTAGAGAAAGTCTAACATTAGTGGCTTGCTTATATTTCAGTGGATATTATAATCACAAACATAGAAAGGTATAGAACTAAAGTGCATTCCCTATGGGCTCATTACTTTTATTGATTTTGAAAATCTCCGTTTCCAACATAGAATTGATAAATATTGAAGCAATGCTTGTTCTCTTGGGCAGGTCTTCAGGCCTGATCGCTTGAATGGGTTTGAGGTTCAGTCCGAGGCTGATGCTATGGTTGAACGACAGAGGAGAGACATTTTGCCTAGTTTAACCACACCAAGCAAGACTTCTTTGAAAAGGTATGGGCTTCATTTTTGGTTGCAAATATAGTTTATGATATCTTTATACATTGTTACTGCTTTGTGTGTTTTATTTAGGTTAACAATATCAATTGTTACATCTAAATTACCACAACAAATATTTTTATTTTCCAGTGTAAAAGAGTATAATTTTATTCTGGATCCTCCACGGATGTATATTAAACTCTTTGTGTGTTTGTGGAATTTAAAAAAAATTGTCTATGTGTTTTGTATCTGCTACTTAATCTGGTCAGTTATCGTGCCTTTCTTTGGGAGGTCCAGAAAGAATGGCCATGACATGTGTGGATAACAGCTATAGAGGCCTCTAAAACTTAAGGACATGTTTGAATCCAGACTTCTGGTGTTCCCTGTAATAAAAAAGCTGACACTCCTCCGAAAGCCCTCATATTGAGGACATAATACGTATATAAGGGAGACATGCTGAAATGTCCATATGTAAAATGATGACACGTCGATATCAGAAAATACTACAGACTACACAAGTCTAATATCAGACGTGGATCAGTCAGTCAACTTCCGAAAAGAAAACTACTATGATTTAACTAGAAAAGATCAAGTTGTCATCTTCAGACTGAGAGCTGGACATAAAAGACTTCAGGGTCATCTTACAAGAAAATGAGGATTGGAACAGATGTCCTTGTAGGGAGCATACAGGCTGCAACCTTACACAGGTAGAGAGAACAATACCGACCTCACGAGACAGACATGACACACAAGGTGTGTGGAGAGAAAACTGTACACAATTCCTTGGTAAGAGAAACCAGGATCTGAGGATGATCAAAGAAGAAGAAGAATCAACCTGCAAGGACAGATCATGCCCACTGTTGTTGTTTAATGCCCATAATGAGTAAGTTTACTCTTTTGTGTGCCCTGAAAAGGACGTTTAGTGGTGAGTTGTAGCTTTCCTCACATCCTGTGTATGCTGATGAAGGTGGACTGCGGTCCTCTGGGAGCTGTGCTATGCTTGACTTCATTTGTGTCGTGCTCACCACTACAGGGATCACCGTGCTCCACATCTCTTCAACCAGACTGCCTTGAAAACAGCCTGTTACCATGGAACGCTACATGGAAGAGAGATTCTAGTCTTGGTCAGTGAATTGACCCTGGCGCGACAACCTGGTCAGTATTTTGTGCCTGACAGGATAAGCGTTTCCCATCATGCCCACTGAAATAATAATAAATTTGAGATTAGTTTGACGGATCTATGCACTGAATGGCACTGGTCACATGGCAGCTGAACACTTTTTTCTTTGAATGAAGATCTAGCCTGCATGGTAGCTATAGGAGGAAGTAACCTTGCTCTTCAACCTGATAAATTTCCCTTGTCAATCCAGAAAATGGAAATAAATACCTAAAAACTATAATGCACATTTTTTGTGTGGTTATTTTTAATTATTTGCATTCTATATTCAATGTGTGTTTTACGTAATTATTTGTTCATGTTTAAAGATATGTTAAGATTTTTTCTTCTACATCTGATTGTAGATTATATATTCTTTTTTTTTTGTCTTTCAGACATGACTCTTGTGACACAGATCGCATTGTTGACCCTACAAAAGTTGATACAGTTGAAGAAGACAATAACTACTCAGTGTTTGTGTCATACATAGAAATCTACAATAACTATGTTTATGATCTTCTGGAAGAGCTGCCTTATAATGCTATAACTGGATACAAGTAAATAATGTCACTGTTTTCCCCTGTTATACATTTTTAAAATTTTATATTATTGATCAAGCTCTTTGTCATCTGTAGAAAGAAACTTAGATACTTCTTCGGTTACTGTCTGACTGCGTACGAAGAAGAAGAAGATACTTCTTCCTGCGTTCATTCTCAATCTCCTGCTATGAAGTCCTGAACAGGGCTTTGCACGTAGCAGGATGTAGTTAGGAGAACGGGTTTGCGTTGTGTCGCTAGTTTACAGTTTGACTGCGATATTTTGCACCTTTCGGTCCGACACATCTGTCTATGGCAGGACTTAGATACTATACGTCTGTCGGGATTGCGGTGATGTCACCATAGCATAGAATAACCTATTTCCCCTTGGAACAAAAGACTATATTAGTTGCTGTTGCGTATGTGTTGTGTCGTCCTCTTGAGCTACATATTGGCAATTCAGTCACCATGACTGTCTTTTCCATTGTTTTTCATCATGTGTTTGGCATTCCCACTACTCTTCTCTCCCCCTGCTGGTTCCAATCTAGCTTATGTGTGGTCATATTGCTAGATACCATTATGTGGTAATCACTAAGAAAGCATGTAATTTTTCACTTCCTTTATTTATCTTACTCTCATGTCTGAGATTTAACTGTGCCCCCTTGCTGTATTTGATGTCACACAAGTTATTTTCCCTTTTTGAGTTAACTATTGATGTTTTGTGGGAGCAAGTGGTCGAACAGTTTGCATGCTGACTTTCTTACCAAAGGGTCACAGGTTAAAAACCTTGGTTTAGCATATTTTTTTTTCTTCTATCGGGATTAAAATAGAAACCTAGTCTATACACAGCTTTCCTAATCGTAAGTCAGTAATTTACAAATAAAATCTTTAGGTAACTGGAGCATGTCGGTAGCATGAGTCAAACCCGTACCTTTGCCATGAAATGTGAGTGCTCTACAGCTTAACTAATCAGGTGCTCTGACATGGTTTTCTGATAGTTTATGTTAAAATTATATTGCCGAAGAAGGATGTGTCGGAGCGAAAGGTGCAAATACCGCAGTCAAACTGTAAACTAGCAACAACGCATTCTGTTCTCTGGACTACATCCTGCTACTTGCAAAGCCCTGTTCAGGTCTTAGTAGCAGGAGATTGAGAACGAATGAAGAAGAAGAAAATAAGGTGGAAAATATTGGAGCATATTTCTAGAGGCGGAAGAATGGATGGAAAAGGATTAGATTAGGTCCAGATTAGATATTAGGAAATATGTTTTTAGTCAGAGAGTGGTGAATGCTTGGAATGCATTGCCATGTGAGGTAGTGGAAGCAGGGACAATTAATGCTTTTAAGAATAAATTGGATGCGCATAGCTTTAAGAGAAAGGTAATGTAAATTAAACTGGTTGTATACAGACTCTGCAGAGTCTTCTAAACCAGTATAAAGACATTAAGTTAAGTAATAAGATAAGTTAACAGCATTTGAATTAGGAGTGACATTTGCAGTTTTTTTAAACTATTGAATTATATTTTCTCTTATAGGCCCCCACAGACTAAGATCCTGCGAACAGACTCCTCGGACAACATGTACGTTCACAATTGTACAGAGGTGGAGGTGAAGCAACCACAGGAAGCCATAGATGTGTTCTATAAAGGTAAGGGTACCAGAATATTGTTCATGTTGCTTAAATTAATCTTGTCATGAAAAATATAGAAACGGTTTTCTTTATCTTGAAGCCTCTTCTGTTCTGATAAGAATTGGTACTATTGCACTCTAGGTTGTTGTTTATGAATGCCCACAATGAGTAGGTTACTCTTTTGTGTGCCCTGAAAAGGACGTTAAGTGGCAGGTTGCAGTAGCTTTCCTCACAACTGGAGCATGCTGATGAAGGTGAACCTGGGTCCTCCAGACGGTTGTGTTAGGCTTAGCTTCATCTGTGTGTCACTCACTACTACGGGGATTATGTTGATACCTCACCTCGTTAGCCATGAAATCAGCGTGTTTCCAGGTGGGGCTACTAGGAAGCCAAGATGAGGGTCTTGGCCAGTATGTTTTGCCTGACCCAGACTAACATGTCTGATCAGTTTATTTTTCGTGAACAGACGTTAGTCTTCCTCCTCTGCACTCTATGTAGACTCATATGTGTTTAGTATCCCTCAGTAAATAAAGAATGGGATTGTTCTAATAGCTCCCTGGTTGTGCATAGTCCTGCATTTTCTTCTCTGGCAATCTCGCTGCTTGATACACGTTTATTAAAACTCAGCAGTCTGTGGATTGTCAATCCATTAATTCCAGTCTCAGCATCCAGAATTTTTACAGAGTTACTGATGAAGCAGTCATTGACAATCATGACTGATTGGAGTTTTCCAAGACGTCAACACACTCCTTCCACTTCTCTTGGCCATGCTTATTACTGCACCCTAACTTGTTCACGAATTTAAGTTCAGCTTTTACTAATGGTTTTGAGTTATCCATACATATACTAATGCTGTTTTTTTTATCACATCTTCTCGATAATATTGATACATATAATAGGTATATGAAATGTCCAAATTGCATTCTTTTGACACGTTCTGTCTAAGAAAAACACAATGACATTTTCTGATAAAGAACTGGGAACTATAAACATTACCAAGAGCTATTTACCTGGCGCAGCAAAGAAGATATAGACATAATAATAACTGGTCAGCATTTCAATTTGATACACGGCCTACATACCATTCGAATAATGCTCGCAGAACAACCAAAGTGAATTCCGTTTGCTGCTGACTGGGAAGACTATTGCAGGTGTGATGGTCACTCAAATTACTGTGTCAAAATATGTGGCCATTTTGTTGTTTTAAATGTATATGTCAAATTTGATCGTATATGTCAAATTTGATCTAATGAAATGGCACAACTATATAATTATTGTGAAGCTTCAGGATGTTGAATTATAATTATTTAAAATAATCGAAAAGAGTAGACTTAATGGCAACTGCCCGGACAAAATTGAAGTTAAAAATCTACCCAAGTTATTAATTAACCTTTACTGCCCTAAATTAAAAATTGATGCAATTTCCTTTGCAGCCACATAATTTTTCAGCATATCACATTTTACTATTTTTGTTGACTTTGAGAGCCTGCTGTTGTTGTCTATAGATATTTTTGAGAGTGTGTGTCTGTAGAGACATAAATTAATAAAGAATTTGTTGGTGTTATTGTATTTGTTGTGTGTGTGTTAGTTTCTGAGATACAAGAAGATGAAGGTGAACATTTTGAAAAATTTCACAAACATTGATACTCGCTTTGTCTTGAATTGCCACAGAAGAACAGATAGTGTTCTTTTACAAGATCGACATCTCCTTTAGTTTCCACTACAAACATATTTATTACATCTACAAAAACAGAAACTAAACAGATCTACATCAGACAGGTCTTTTGCAACAACTTAACTCCACCAGCCTCAATAATGGGCGAATCTTCCAATCAGAGTGAAAAAGAAAATGTCATTTCAAAATTCTCTAAAAAATATAGCAAGCACAGTTCCAGGTTTAAATTGTAGAAGAAGGAAGTGAAAGTATTTAAATTCAAATACCTGTATGTTCAGTCATTTCTGTAGCATAAACCTGGATGTTTATTGTAATTGAAGGTCAGAGAAGAAGAAAAGTTGCCCACACAACTTTGAATGCAGAGTCCAGTAGAAGTCACAGCGTGTTTAACATCCGGTTGGTGCAAGCACCCCTAGATGACAGAGGAGAGGAGGTTATCCAAGTAAGATTCTACTAATATGTAAACATGTGTTAGCAATATCTCGCTACTTTTGTACATTTAAACCCACATTCAAGAAGCATGAGGACTTTTTAATTTGTGTATTTTGTGTGAATTTCATTTCTGCTGTTTCTTTTCTGAATCCATTTTAGATCAAATGCTATATTGTATTTATAGGTTTTGTTTTCTTTGTGGCTGAAAAAATGGGAGCAAATTATTTAGTATGAGATATTTGTTGATGATATAATCCCTTTAGTTGTAAGCTGGTATCTCTAGACAGCCCAATGCCTCCCGGATAAAGACACATCTTCTTCAGTTGTAAGCTGGGGGATGCATAATGCTGGTATCTTCTTCTTCTTCGTACGCAGTCAGACAGTAACCATTATTTTTTCGAAAAAAGCGGCGGTCATCCTGAGGCTGTCGCCACTGCCATAGAGCTTGTCTTGCAGTTCCACTGGTGATGGCCACATCTGCTCTCTCTGGTCCTCGTATGTCGGGCAGTTCAGCGGTCATTTTACCAGTACCGCACGGTCATTCGTCGGTACCACCTATCTTCAATTTGTTGAATAGGTGGTACCTCAGTCTATTGTGGCCAGTGCGAAGTCTGAAGACAACGACCTGCTCTCTTCGGTTCAACTGGTAATAGGCATCGTTTTTGGTGTAACCAGTATGTTCGGTTTCCCATTTGGTCATGTATCTGGCTTTGATAAGCCGTTTTGACTCTTCGTACGTCATACTAGTATCTGTTTGTGGTAGTCTTGCACCTTCTTTTGCCAGTCTGTCTGCCTTCTCGTTGCCTTGGATGTTGCAGTGTGATGCGACCCACTGTACTGTACCACTACCCTTTTTGGTGCGAACTGCTGGCACAATTTGCAGAGTGCTGCTCTTAAGTCATTAAGCTCAGTGTTTTTCTGGCTTTTTAGCGCTGTGACTACGGCGAGAGCATCTGTAAGCAGGACTATATGGCTTTCATTTTCATTGTGTGTCACCATTTCTTCCACTGCCGCCCTCAGTGCCTCTGCCTCCGCTCTGAAATTGCTTGTGTACTTACCAGTAGCGAATGACAGTGTTATTTGTTTGCCAGCATAATGCTGGTATCTAATGTACTTGAGGCATTATGATTTTGAGGGGATGGTAGCATCTTTAGAGTGTCTTTGAAGGATCGTCATGACCCGCAGCATATACATTGTTTGTTGTTATATCATGATTTAATCAAAAACAATTTACATGTATAGTATCTTTAATACTCGTTAATAATCTAATTGTTTAGCCCGACCTGATTCATGCATAGCTTTTGGTTCATTAACCTTTAGCACGCTTCCATAATTTTGTGAAAATTTTTCGCATTTTTCAATTTTGCAACTTTCAAAAATTATAACTGTTCTGTTTGTGGTTTATAAATATAATTTTCTTGTGTTTAGAGACAATTGAATAAAGAACCACTAAAAAGTCAGACAAATACTGAACTTAATGATTTAAGAGCAGTACTCTGTCAACTATGCCAGCAGTCCGCACCAAAAAGAGTAGTGTTATAGTGGGTTCCATCCCACTGTAATATCCAAGGCAACGAGGAGGCAGACTGGCAAAAGAAGGTGCAAGACTACCACAACCAGATACTAGTGGGACATACAAAGAGTCAAAAAGGCTTATTAGAGCTAGATACATGACCAAATGGGAAACAGAACATACTGGCTACACAAAAAACGATGCCTATTACCAGAGCAGGTCGTGGTCTTCAGACTTCGCACTGACCATAATAGACTGAGGTACCACCTACTCAATAAATTGACGAATGCACGTACAGTACTGGGAAAATGACCACTGAACATCTGCTGCAAAACTGCCCGACATACGAGGATCAGAGAAAGCAGATGTGGCCATCACCAGTGGCAACACTAGACAAGCTCTATGGCAGTGTCGACAGCCTCAGGATGACCGCTGCTTTTTTTCGAAAAAATAAAGGTTGACGTCTGACAGCGTACGAAGAAGAAGAAGAATACAGAACTTGTTGATGTTATTGTTGTTGTTGTGTGTTTGTTAGTTTCTGAGATACAAGAAGATGAATGTGAAATTTAAAAAAAAAATTTAAATATTTCTACTTTCCCGGCAAGGCCCAGTCGCTCCGATAGAAAACCATGGAAACCATAACAAAGAATCGATACTGTGTTTACAATATCGACACAACTGTTAGTTTCCAATTCAAGCGTAGTTCTTTCATCTAAACAAATAAAATAAACAGATTTACATGATAAAGATCCTTCACAACAACCTACTTCACCTTTCCCCAAAAAGTCGGCCTGCTCCAATCGGCGAAAAAAATAAATAAATCGTTCAAAAGCCATTTGTAATCTAATCTAACATATGATACTTTTACCAGCAAAAAGCGTGTGTAGATGGACGTGATGAATCCAGCAGTATAAAAATGGCTATTGGTAGGGTCTCCGTACTTAGAGAGAAATTTTTTTTTTCCGGACAGCGTAATGAGTTTGGCTGTGTCAGACAGCCTGGAGTGTGCTAAATGTAAAAAATATTAGAAAATTGACTGGCATTAAAATTTGTTTGTAAAATTATAAATTTCTGGCTTTCCAGACTTTGTGTTAACTCTATACGAGTGGTAGCAAAAATTCAGTGTAACTCTATACACCTTAATGTAGTAAAAAATGGTAACAAAAATTCAGTGTACTTACTCTAAAGCAGCGGAAAGAAACATCATGTAAAATTTTGCATTTAAAACAGTGTTAAGTTTTTCTGTTTGTCTGTTCAATACAAAAAGATGCCATTTAGCATGCCCAAAAAGAGCGCTAAAGTAAAAAAAAAGAATTTTGAAGAATGGCTCTTGTATGATCAAAATCATGACTTTTACCATATTTATTATCGGATATCAGGAAATAGATACACTGATTCAGAACATGGATTACCAAATCACAATAAAACTGATTGTTTATGTGAGTTCTGTGAGTTTTATGTAGAAAGGATTAATCTATGCTCATTATATTTTATATATTTGGTGAATTGGGCAATACAACTTTACATTTCATGTATAGAAATGCCTTAGCAATTGATAGCTTGGCAAATGGAAAAGCTCCGGGAAATGACAACATCACTTCAGAAGTTATCAAGGAAAATAAAGAGGTTCTTTTCCAAATCCTTTACAGACTGTTAACTAAATGCCGGAGGGAAGGAGACATACCACGAGGCATGCGAAAAGCAAGGATAGTCCCACTCTACAAAAACAAAGGCAACTGTAACAACTATAGGGGAATATCCCTACTGAGCAAAACAGGAGAAGCATTCGCTCGTGTCATTCTAAAGAGACTTCAGAAGCTTGCTGAACGCGTATTGCCTGAGTCTCAATGTGGGTTCAGAGTAAGGCGTGCCACTACAGATAAGATCTTTACACTAAGACAGCTGCAGGAAAAAGCTGTCAGTCTACTGGAAAGAAATAAAACAACAGGGAAGGATGAATTACCAGCAGCAGTCTTCAAGGTAGATACAAACAGAACATTCTCACTGAAGTCTGCCGTAAAACATGGATGTGTCATGTCATCCTTAATATTCAACCTTATAACTGACTGGGTACTACAGAAAGAAAAGATCAGAGCAACACCATTCACAATGTTGGAAGACCTTGATTTTGCAGATGATATAGCCCTCCTGGCTCACAAATATGAACATATCCAGGATAAGAGTACCAAATTAGAAAAATTTTTTAAAACAAGTAGGGTTGAAGATTAACACAAGAAAACTCAAATTGTGACCAAGAGTGCTAACCAATAACCAGTGTCTCTAGGAAACCAAAAGTTGGAGAACATAGAACATTTTACTGATCTCGGAAGTGTGCTATCACTCCAAGGAGGGACATAAGAAGACATCAAATTCCACATAAATAAGGCCATGACTGCCTTTGTCATGAGTAAACCGATTTGGAAATCCAGTATATATAGTAGGAAAACTATACTAAGGCTATATAATAGTAGTGTCTTACCGATACTTCTATATGGTTCTGAATGTTGGAGGATGACAAAGAGAGATGCCCAGAGATTAAAACCATTTCACTGTACATGCCTTCGCAGAATTATTAGTGTTTTGGCCAAACAAATTATCAAATGACAAACTCTTACAGAACACCAACCAAGAAGATATGGATAACATAAGGGAGAGAAGATGGAGACAGCTGGGACATGTCATAAGAATCAAGATACTGAGCAGTTCATGAGCTGACCCAAAGCTAACTGCTAGCGTCAGTACCAGCGACCCATAGCTATTAAGACCCATTTACACCTTTACGTGGTGATCCTGGATAACATGCTGCAACAGGACACACTGGCAAAGGAGAAGGGATTGAAAAGGGAAGGCTAACACGGTACCCAAAAATGTGCTGGTCGAATGTGTCAGATCGAAAGATCCAGACATTGCAGCCAAGCTGTAAACTACAACAACATTCCATTCTCCGAATTACATTCTGTTACTTGCATAATGGCTTAGTAGTGGGAGTTTGAGAACGACGAAAAAGATTACAAGGTGGATTAGCTATGCTGCATATATCTGACATGGGGGCACAGCGCGAAAGATTGCCAAATACACAAAGGCATGGAAAGCCCTTGTGGAAGTCTCATGTGCCATAGACATAAAGAGAATTAGTTTGAATTTACCTTTTAGTTTAGTTTTTGAATTTGTTTTGCCATTTTTGCATAATGTTTTTAAACAAATTTTATTTTGTCCACGTCAATTTTTTTAAACATTTAAATCTGGCAACCCTGCTTCGCACTTTCCTTTAAAATAAAATGAGAATGAGGCTGTGCACAAGCCACCTATTAAAAATTGATTTCACATTTATATTCCAAGACGTTAAGTGACATTTTGTCTAAAAGGATAGTGTGTTATACGTTTTCTTACTTGGAAAAGTAAAGATATTTTAAAAAATGTTGGGATTCTTTTTTATCTCTGTCCTTAACATCTTGTGTTTGTATTATTACTAGGAAAGAGACGTTGAACATGTGAGTTTGACATAAATCTGGGAACATATTTTCCAAATTCTTTGTTGGATTTTGGCACTTGATTTTGTCTTTACAGTTTTTTTAGTCCTGAATTTAATATACAGTTGTATTTCATTTGCTGGTGTGTTAACTTGGCCTGAAAGTGAAGCAAAAAACAGTGGTACTGTAACCTTCCTGGCAGACTAAGGAGGGTTGGGCATGGGGCAGACTACCTCAACCTGTAGAAACTATAAGCCACACAAATTTGTAGTAGATACGAACCTGGTGTCTGTTTGTTAAAAGACATGTGCTTCACAGGGAAGTGATAGGCTTTGTTCTATTGTTTTTGGTAATATGTAGATATGAAATGCATTGTTTTGTGCAAAGATTGTTTGCTTTACTATAATCTGAGCTTATAATGCTGCAGGACACCACATATTTGTACACTATATTTTGATTATAAAGAATGGACGATTTTGTTTGATAGTGGTGAAAAAAAAATAAACTTCAATTTTTCGACTTGTTCAACACTCAAATGTCCCAGGGGAATTCAATTAGCATGAAACTATTTACATCTGTGCCACTCGAAAGATCTGTTGTAGCTTTTCTTGCATTGGTGAACAACAAACATTAAAATAAACAATTTAATTAAATGCAAACGTTTAGTTTGAACAAATTATAAAAATAATGAAATATCATCTTGTTATAAAATGAGTATAGTTTTACATCTGTTTTCTAAAACAGGTCACTCATTTCATGAAAATGTGATATGTATTTTGACACTTGCACCCTTCTTTGTTCTCATAGGCTATTCCCCCCTCTCTCTCTCTCTCTCTCTCTCTCTCTCTCTCTCTCTCTATGTGAGTGTATGTGAGAGAGAGAGAGATGCGAGCAAGCATGCGAACCACCAGCAGTTTGTGGAAATTAAGTACTCACTGATTTATACGTTCGTTCATTTCTTCTCAGCGACATATATACACAACCACTTCTTGGCCATAATGACACATATACCACCACTTCTCATCTATAGCGACACATGTACCACCACTTCTCAGCCATATTGACCACCTCCTCGCCAACCTATTTCCCTTTTTAGTAATTTTTACGTTTTTTTCTGAGTATGTTTTACCCACAATCCACACCTTGCAAACATATATCATTGCTAGAACAACCATATCAAGCAGGTGGCGAATAATTAGTCAGGTTACAATACCTTGTAATTATCTGTCATTGATGAAAACATACAGTTTCAAGTTTTTTGGTTTAATTTGCTGCAGGATGTCAGTCGGTTGTGTGTTTCACAATTGGCACTTGTTGACCTTGCTGGCAGTGAGAGAACTAACCGCACAAAGAACACAGGAGATCGCTTGAAAGAAGCTGGGAATATCAACCAGTCCTTGCTGGTGCTTCGGACCTGTCTGGAAGTCCTCAGGGAGAACCAGAAAAGTGGAACTAGCAAGGTTTTATAACACATATCTTCTTTACAATTTAGTAACCATATATGTGGTTTTTTCTCTCTTTTTTTTTTTTGGGGGGGGGGGGGGGGGGGGGGGGGGGGTTAATTTTGCTATCAACTCATTTGTTTCACATTCTTATGTATTAGTCATCTAGGTGTTACCTGGGCCCGAGAGAAGTAAGACTAACCTCTGGTCAGGCACAACATACTGATCAGACAGGTTAGTCAAGGTCAGGCAAAATATGCTGGCCAAGATCATCACCTCGGCTTCCTCGTAGCTCTGGAAACGGGCTGTTTTCATGGCAGTCTGGCTAACAGGGTGAGTATCAACGTGATCCCCGTAGTAGTGAGTGACACACAGATGAAGCCAAGCATAGCACAACCGCCTGGAGGACTCGCCTTCATCGACATGCTCCGGATGTGAGGAAAGCTACTGCAATCCGCCATTTAGCGTCCTTTTTAGGGCACACTAAAGAGTAAACCTACTCATTATGTGCATTCGAAACAACAACAACCTGGGCCTGAAAAGGGAGCCAAGACAGAATAGTAACACTCTAATTTTGCTAGGCATCTCATAAGAGGCGACTAAGGAGGGCTTAGCATGGGACTGGCTACCACATATCAATGAAACAAAGCTACAAAAACAAATATAGATCTCTCAAAGTTTGATGACGTTGAAGACATATGCTCCACCGGTATCTAAAATAATTTTAAATTGAATTTTCCTTTTTTTGGCATGTACTTCTGGCTTTCTCTCATCTCAGTGATAAGTGGTTTAGAGATTAATTTATTCATTAGTTTTATCTGCTTATATGCACCGTTCTTATATACTTCCTTTATCAGGTGAAATTATGTTATATGGTTTCGTTAGATCTGTAGCACAGTGCTTTTGATTTCAGCATACATTTTTGTCAGCTTGACTTTTATCTGGACTTTTTTGTGGGAAACACGCCTGTTGTTTTTCTTGCTTGTACATTTTGACTTGCCGGGCTTGGGAGACTCAAGATAGTATGTATGCATCTGCCAGCATAGTTTTTAGGCTCAAAGAGACAGTCTTCTCTACCATGACAAGGTGTAGATATACAAGATATTTCTCATTTAACTGAACTTTTTCTATAACAAATCCTTCAGATTAGATGCATTTAATAATAAGGATAATGTTATATTTTATTTATTTCTATTTTAAAACCACCACCACCAACCCTAATTGAAGACATTTTTCTTTAATTTCATTACTCTCAGCATAGAGTCCATTTTGATGCATCTTCTGGAATTAAATTGTTTTTTTCTACAGCTTGTTCCATACAGAGACTCGAGGCTGACCCACTTGTTTAAGAACTTCTTCGACGGTGATGGGAAAGTGCGCATGATTGTTTGTGTGAATCCTAAAGTAGCAGATTACGAGGAAACAATTGTAAGTAACTATATATATGTATTTTTTATCAAAGGTAATATCAAAACTACATTCAAAAATAATATCTGGAAAATTCTCAAGCAATTTCAGAGCGAAGGCAGAGGCACTGAAGGCTGCAGTAGAAGCAATGAAAGCCAGATAGTCCTGTTTACAGATACCCTGGCCGTGGTTACAGCACTAAAAAGCCAGAAAAATACTGAATATAATGATCTAAGAGCAGTACTCTGTCAACTATGCACCTGTGGCACAGGGAAAATGACCGCTGAACATCTGCTGCAAAATTGCCCGACATATGAGGACCAGAGAAAGCATATGTGGCCATCACCAGTAGCAACATTAGACAAGTTCTATGGCAGTGTCCACAGCCTCACGATGACAGCTGCTTTCTTCGAACAAATTCAAGTTGACGTCTGACAGCGTATGAAGAAAAAGAAGAAGACCAGTCCAGTCATAAAACTCTCCAACCACCCAGCTGTAAATGGCTACCAAACTTAGTTAGGGGAGGCAGGGCAGTTAGGAAAGGAACCTGCTGCTTCACCCCTGAAAAACTTCACCTTGTGCAAAAGATCTTCACTAAGAAAAATATAAATGTATATATTTTTAGCTCACAATTTGTGGTTGGAGAAAGATCAGTTCTTTGTAATAATAGGTTATATGTTGTATTCTTCTTCGTTCATTCTCAATCTGTTGCTACCAAGTAGCAGGATGGTGTCTGGAGAATTGAATGCATTGTGTCATACAGATTGACAATTACAGATATTTTCACCTATTTGGACAGCCTTTACTTTATTAGATATGTAATTAAGGAGACGGCATGAGCTGGTGGTTAGGTGACATCTCTCACAATCTGAAGGTGATGCGTTCGCTCCCCATCACAGCACAAGCTGTTACCCCGGGGAAGCAAACCCTTAGAAAATGCAGGCGGAAGCAGACCCTTGCATAAAATTAATGCAAAAGTCTGATGCATTGGGCCGACAGGCGCAAAATAAAAACATAGTGCAACGCATATCACCTTGTGAAAATATATAGAAATAAGGCGGAAAAAAAAAAAGATTTATAATTTTGTCACAAAAGAAATAAGGAAAGTCCAAATGCTACCTCATTGTTTAAATGCCTGGTATGTTAGACTTTGGGACAATTAGGTTTAAGAGATAAAACAATACATATTTTTAGAAGAAAACCGTTTTTCATTTTTTCACAGCATGTGTTGAAGTTTGCTGAACTGACCCAAGAAGTTTTTATTGCAAAGTCTGAAGACAAAAATAAATTTGACATGGGCCTAACACCGGGCCGCAGACGTATGCATCTTGAACAAGTGGAACAACTGGGTAACACATATTTCTGAAACTTTAACAGTAAGGTTGTACTGTAGCAGATACTGCCATCTGTAATGAAAAGTTGAGACTTTAGTATTATGCCGTAGCTTTTTATGAGGTGAGGTTGCCAGTTCCCTTTCCTGTTACCGTATTCCCCTTACATTCAGTCAACACCAATTTAACTCATTCACTCCCACGAGCCGATACAACGGCTTCCGGTTTTTTCTAGAAAACCCAGAAGCCGGTGTATCGGCTTTTGTTACTGTGTTCACAAAATCACATATTTTCCCATTCCTAGTTCTCCTAAATGTTTTATTTTGGTTATTGGCGGAAGTCCAGATTTTGCACTTTTTCATTCCGGAAGAGTTAGTTTGAGTTTCGTAGAAAAAATGTTTAGTTTCGTAACTTAGAAAATTTAATTTTTTTTCGGAGAGCAACTTTGAAGCTATCCCATGCACCTTCAGCCACACCAAATAGAGTTTTTTCAGTACAAGCTCAGGAATAGATAGATTATATTATTACTAATGGTAGTGATGATGAAGATATCGATCGTTATGATAGCGCTGTTTCAATTTATTTATCTAGTCTTAGTTCTACGTCGAGCGATGAAAGTAAAACTAAATCTACTGACGAAGGGGCGGTGCCCTCTTTTGTCTCAAGCAATGGTAATAACAGTTCACAAATTCAGTAAAGGTTCAAGATCCGACACAATCATTCTAGTGTGTATAATATTAATGTGTGTATATATATTTTGAATACAGCAGGAACATTCTTTCCGTGTGCGCGTAAATTGTAAACACTCACGCTGATGTTGATCGGAGCTTTTATTTTTTAGCCCGTTTTCAACTTCACGTGCCTTCAGTAAAATGTAAATACTGTGAAAACAACTGCACCAAATTAGGTGCAACTTTCAGAACATCGTCCTTTGAGGATTTCCGTCAATAGAAATTCATTACGTTATTTGTTTATTGGTTTAGAGCTGAATAATGTATTGATGAGGGGAACATTTTTGTTCATAATTTTAAAAAATAACAAAACGATTATGCAACTTTAATTCATCAAACACAAATTTACATCTGCATTTGTAAAATATATGTATTCCATTCTATTCTAGCCTCAATTGTGAACAGTTTGGTATATAATACGTGTTATTTTAGTGAACGTCTATTGAAGACAAATAGATCGCAACTAAGTGATGCTGTTTTTCAGTTTTACATAAAAATAAAATTGTGTCCAGAGGTCCAAAATATTTGGGAGTGAATGAGTTAAAGCTTGGTAGAATGAATTACGGACAGGGAATGTAAATTAAGATATTTACCATTATTAAGTACATATTAGTTTGGTTTGTGATCGTACAATTGGTAGTATGCTGGCCTCGTGCAACAAATGGGAGCAGGTTCTTAATGCTGTAGTTGACTCGGCTGTAAAAATGTGTGCAATTCAAGTGAAATAGCTTGAATCAATTCTGTATCTTTTCTTGTTATTTCCGTTTTGCTATTTCTGCCTCCTCTCTTCATAATCATAAATCTGTAATCGCAAATATGTTCTTGACTCATGCTTCCTCCCTCTTGCCTCACAACTTCTCGCTGCTTCCGATCACATCTTTATGTATAGCATATCAAACACCTGTGTGAACCTGGAATATTAATAGATTTGTAGTTAAATGTAGAAAAGCTAAAAATAAAGCATGGAAAAAATATATGGAGGCAGGTAAATCAAAAGAAACATTTAAAATATTTCGACAAGCAAAACATAGCTGAGAAAGTTAATAAAGCAGAAAAAATTCTTTCTTTTTTAAACCTTTAGCACTCCGAAGACTGTCTGCCACAGCCAAACTTGACTCACTTATAAAAAATTTTAAAAAAATTAAGCACGGAGACCTTACCAATAGCCTTTTTTTTACTGCTGAATACGTCATGTCCATCTACACATGCTTTTTGTCGTTAAAAGTATCGTATGTTAGATTACAAATGGATTTTGAACGATTTATTTTCTTATTACGCCGATTGGAGCTGCCCAACTTTTTGGGAAAGGTGAAGTAGGTTATTGGGAAGGATCTTTATCGGGTAGATCAGTTTATTTTGTTTCTTTAGATGTAATAACTACAATGTGCATGAGTGATTCCTTTGTTCAAAATGGACTAACAATTAAGATCAAATTATAGATAGACGAGTTTAACGAGCATAGTCGGCACAATTTTAGAGTCAATAATCAAAGAAAACATTGTCATGCATTTAGACAAGTTTAATCTAATCAGAAATAGTCAGCATGAGTTTACTAGAGGGGGATCGTGCTTAACAAATCTATTAGAATTCATGGAGGAGGTTACTAAAATGATAGATAAAGGGAGCCAGTGGATGTTATTTATCTTGATTTTGCTAAGGCCTTTGATAGAGTACCTCATCAAAGATTATTTAGAAAGTAAAATCACATGGAATAGGTGGGGAAGTTGCCAAATGGATTGAAAATTGGTTAATCGGAAGAAGGCAGAGAGTAGGCATAAATGAGTACTCTGAGTGGTGTGAAGTAAAGAGGAGTGCCACAGAGCTCAGTTTGGGACTAATTTTGTTCTTGATATATGTAAACGATTTGGACATTGATTTCGGATCCATGATTGCAAAATTCATGGATGACACAAAACTATGCAGTTGTGTCTCATCTAAAACATAAGTGGATATATTGAGGTTGGATATCGATAAAATTTGAGAATGGTCTGCGAGCTGGCAAATGGAGTTTAATGTAGATAAATGTACAGTCATCCACATAGGTACATCAAATATGGAACGTAGTTACAGAATGGGCGAGAACAATATTAGAATGATAGAAAAGGAAAGGGACCTAGGGGTTATAATCGATCATACAGGTAAAGTGAGTGAGCAAGTCCAGGTATCAGTGAAAAAGGCAAATGCAATATTAGGTATGATTAAAAAGGAATATTAAACATAGGAGCAAAAAAGTGATAGTCAAACTGTATCAAGCATTAGTTAGACTTAGATTGGAGATCTGTGTACAGGTGTGGAGTCTTTATCATAGACGGGATATAAACATGCTGGAAAGGATACAAAAACAGAGCGACAAAGCTGATAGTGGGATTCCAGAATTACAGTCATGAGGAAAGAAAAACTGGCCTACAGTGTCTAGAGAAGAGAAGAATTCTAGGTGACAATACAGGTTTATAAGATAACTAAAGGAATGGATAAATTAGACTAAAAAGATTTTCAAAATACAACCACCTACAAGAACAAGAGGGCATGGCTACAAATTAACTAAAGAAAGGTTCAGATTGTTATAAAATATTTTTTTAGTCAGAGAGTGGTGAATGCTTGGAATGCATTGCCACAGAAAGTAGTGGAGGCATGGACAATAAATGGATTTAAGAATAGATTGGGTGCACATAGCTTTTAGAGAAAGGAAATGTAAAAGAAACTGGTTGTATACAGACTCTGAAGAGTCTTCTAAACCAGTATAAAAATGTAAAGGATTGGGCATGTGGGTCGGCTTCCCCATTCTGTAGAAACTGGTATAAGAGTAACAACTAAGCCAAATCACATCCTTCGCCATCTACTGAGAGTAGTTTTATATCTTCTTCACATGTGTTGCTCGGGTGAATTATTGCTCTTGTTTGAAAGGAATAAAAAAAAATTACTCTGGCATCAGTATTTTAATTATTTTTTACGCTTACACCCATACACCCCCCCCCCCCCCCCCCCCCCCCCCCCGATGTTTCCTCTTCAATTTTGTTAGCTCATTATGTCATTGTATGTTTTCAGGTATCAATAACGGACCCCTTTCTACAACAGAGTTTACAGTTGGACCTCCTTTTCCCCTACTGGAGGTGAGTCTGCATTTTCGTACCATTAAAAATGGTTTATTCATACAAATGTATAAATGCCGAGTTTGAAGGGTTGCATTAGGGTCAATTGCAAAATGTTTACTAGTACCACACCTCATGTCCACAACGTGCACTTGTAATATTTCTGTGTTACAGCAGTCTGACCTGTCTATGGAAGGTTATCCCCTCATTGGTGAGTGTACCGTGAAGCCTTATATTGCACCACAGGGAGGAGGATTCAGGTCTTTGGTTAGTAGTCCTAGGTCCAGATTAGATATTAGGAAATATTTTTTTAGTCAGAGAGTGGTGAATGCTTGCAATGCATTGCCACAGGAAGTAGTGGAGGCAGGGACAATGAGTGCATTTAAGAATAGATTTGATGCGTAAATATTTTAGAGCTAAATGCTTTTCTATGCGCTGCCTGAGACGCATACTTGGAATTTCATGGAGGGACAGAGTGACTAACAATGAAGTGTTGGACCGTGCAAAGATTGTCAACTTAGTTATGATTCTACGCCAGCGCCCCTTGCGGCAGCTTGATAATGTGTTCGGAATGGAGGAAGGGCGAATACCAAAAGATATGTAATTTACGGAGAGCTCTACATGCGTAAGCGTAAAAAAGGTAGACACTTCCTCCACTACAAAGATGTTTGCAAGCGTGACCTGAAGGTGTTGGATATGAACACCTGCCATTGGGAGGAACTTGTCAAAGACAAATCTGGCTGGAGGCAGGCTTTGTGTGTTGGTCTGCAGGCAGGGGAAGACAGGATGTGTCAAGATGTAGACTACAAACGTTTGCAGCAAAAGTTAGGGCTTTAGTCGGCTTTCTAGCGTGAAGTCCATTGTCTCTCAAGACTGACAGGATGCCAATTAAATGTTCAATTATAGTCATTGGACCACATGATAAACAATGTTTATATTTGTATGTTATTCAATACTTGCAACCTAAGGTGATATAATTCAGCGATCCAAAGCTGATTGCTAGCGTCAGGACCAGCGACCCAGAGCTGCCAAGACCCTTCTTCACCTCTATGCGGTAATCCTAAGCTGCAACAGGACAGACTGACTAAGGAGAAGGGACCAAAGAGGAAAGACTAACCCGATACACAAAAATGCCTGCTGGAAGTCGGATGTGTAGGACAAAAAGGTGTAAATATAGTAGTCAAGCTGTAAACAACACAATGCATACCGTTCTCCAGACTGCTACCTGCAAAGCCCTTTTCAGATCTTGGTATTGGGAGTTTGAAAATGAAGAATGAAGATGTATTTATTGTGACTTTGGATGTTTTTAAAATTGTTGTTTTGTTTTCCAGTTATTGAATCCAACAGATGACATGACAATTCGCAACATCATGTTGTGCCTTACTGAGAGAATGAAACGTAAACGAGAAATGGCAATGGATTATGAACGATCTTGTAAGTGCCCATTACTCTTGTTGTTATTGGTTGTAGAAATTTTAGCAGAAACTTTAATCCATTACATTACAACGGAATTGCAGTTCAATTGTCCCCAACTGTCTGTAAACCCCAATGTCAATTGTTGGAGCACAGTGATGAAAACTCTTTATGTAGAGATAACTAATTTATTAACCTTAAGGGTGGCCTGGTCTAACCAATTTTGATACATTCGGCCTACAAATTGAAAATTGAAAAACATTATTTTTTTAATTTGCGGAGACCCTACCAATAGCCATTTTTTAATGCTGAATGCGTCACATCCATCTGCACAGGTTTTTTGCTGGTAAAAGTATTGTATGTTAGATTACGAACGGGGATCAAGATGCTGAGCAGCACATGAGCTGCAGTGGTCAGCGACCCATAGCTGACTGCTAGCGTCAGGCCAAGCGAACCATAACTGCCAAGACCCTTCTACACCTCCACACACGGTGATCCTGGATAACAGGCTGCAGCAGGGCAGACTGGCTAAGGAGAAGGGATCGAAGAGGGAATGCTAACCCGGTACTCAAAAAATGCTTGCTGAAGTCGGATGTGTTGGACCGAAAGGTGCAAATACCGCAGTCAAGCTGTAAACTACGACACAGCACATTCCGTTCTCTGGACTACATTCTGCTACTTAAGCCCTTTCAGGGTTTGGTAGCGAGAGATTGAGAACGAACGAAGAAGAACATTACGAATGGATTTAAAGCGATTTATCTTCTTATTACGCAGATTGGAGCTGGGCAATAATTTTTTTTTAAAGACGAAGCAGGTTGTTGAGAAAAATCTTTATCGGGTAGATCTGTTTATTTTGTTTGTTTAGATGCGATAACTACATTTGAATTGGAAACTAACAGTTGTGTTGATATTATAAACACAGTCGCGATATGTTGTTGTGGTTTCCATAGATTTCTATCTGAGCGACTAGGCCTATTGGTCGAATCAAAATATATTTTTTTCCAATCAATTTTTATCTTGATCTTCTTGTATCTCAGCAACTAGCAAACACAACAACAAAAACAATAACACCAACAGTTCTTTATTCATTTATGTCTGGAAGCTGGAACTCTCTACAATCAAAAGAGCAATATGCTCAGCCGTTACTATAGCATTAATTAACTGCGTAGTTTATATACGATATGGCAAAGACCCCAGAGCTGGCCGCTCTCAACGCCAATGGAACGGGACCAAATCGGTATAATCTCATGCTGTAGGGCCGGTAAAGGTTAATGTTATAAAAACGACTGAACATTCTGCTCTTTTGATTGTAAAGAGTTCCAACTTCCATCATGTATGGTTAGATGAAAACAATGGCGATATTTAAAATATGTTTTAGATTTTGGAAAGGTTTTTTTGTTTTCCGCTTGTATTTGAAGTATACAAAGTCCAAGGCCAATGAAACGACATTTGAAAGCTACAAAGCGTTATGGTATACATACATTAATATAAATCTGCATATGGCATACATATGTTAAATTAAATAGATGTACGTACCTAAGGAAAATAATAATATATAAGATGTGTTTAAAAAATATCTGACCTCTGTACCGGAAAAATACAATTACTCATCTGGAGGTTTGAAACCCTAATCCCTTTCAAGTAGTACTCTCCTAGGGACTCTACACTTCTCTCAGCTGTCCTGCCATTCTTGGAAATATTTCAGGGAGGCCTCTTTGGGGGTGGAGTCCAGCTGGTTCGTCACATTTCACATATCCTCTCCTCAAATCAGATCCTTTTCAGCTGAATTTTCAGCCTGGGAGAGAATCCTTGTCGGGAGAATCCTGGCTAACTAGAAAAATGTTGTGTTTGACCAGGAATGTGAATCAGATACGCAGAATGGGCAGGTGCGTTGTCATGATGGAGCTGCCAAGTTCCCATTGTCCACAGGTCTGGTTGCTTGAATCGAACAACATTACGAAGGCAAAGGCTGACCTCCAGGTAGTACTCTTTGGTAATGTTTTGATCTTGTGGTGCATACTCATGTACAGCCCCATGTGAGTAAAATGACTTTGAAATTGTTGAGCACCTGCATCGCTTTTTCATCCTTGGGTATGATGAATGTCTCTAATGTGATTACTACAACTTTGTTTCCGGGTCGTACCCATAACTCATCACCAGTGATGACAGTGTTGAAGAAGTCAGGCTGCCATTGTGCAGTCCAGCATGTCCTGTGAGATTTTCAGACGGAGTTGCTTCTGCTCCATTGTTAGCAGCTTCAGCACTAATTTCGTGGACTCTCCACAAAGCCAAATCCTTGCTTAGAATGGAGTGTGCCTAACCAATGCATATCCCCACCTCATCCGCAAGTTCTCGGATGGTGAAATGATGGTTCAGTAAGACCAAGGTCTGTAGTTGGTCAATGATTTCATCATTTTGTTTGATGGGGGCCTACTGGAATGTGATCCACTCTCCACTGATGTGTGGCCATCTTTAAAGCGATTGTACCACTCCTTAATTTGTGGGATGCTCATGGCATCATCACAGAAAGCCTGTTGAATCTTCCGAATGGTTTCACTTGATGCAACACAGCTGTGCAATTCTTTCTGTCATTTCTGGTGAATGAAAACCTGATGGATGTTCAGCACACTCAACACTCAAAGGCTGACTGCCAGCGACTGATGCAATATGCGGACAGGAAAAAATTCATGTATGTGCATGGATGGTGCCCTATACTTTCCTATCGAAGGACAACACCCATGCTTCATTTGTTTCTGTGGAAACTTTTGACCACACCTTGTATGTATAATGAAATAACTTGAATACTGTGCAGTGTTTGTGTTCTTAAATACACCATCCTGGAAAATATATTAGTATTATATACATAGTCTTGGTTTGTCACACTTTTAAAAATTTTTGTATTCACCTTATTTCTCTATTCCCCAAGGCGGAGTGCGTTGCACTATGTTTGTATTTTGCGCCTATCGGCCCAGTGCCCCAACTTCGGCATGCATTTTATGTAAGTGTCTGCTTCCCCGGGTAATGGCCGGTGCTGTGATGGGGAGCGAACTCAGCACCTTCGGATTGTGAGCTGTGTCGTTTAACCACTAGCCCACACCATCCCTACTTTCTACACTAAAAGTTATTTACTTTTATTATTATCAGGGAAATGTGAAACATACAAAGATTTAGACTTTTGTTGTATGTGGACATGATGGTATACACCAGAAATGGTCCAAGTATATGGGAATTGCAAGTGTGCTATTATTCCTGAACATTCTCAGGCAGCCTGGCGCCACAAGGCTAATCCAAAGGATTGACAGATAGCCATCATTATACCAATATTAAAAGATGGTGAAAGTCAGCAATGTGAATACCAAAGAGGCGTATCATTCCTTACTGTCCCTAGCAAAGCTCACTCAAGGATATTGGAGCAGAGACTTAGATGTTTGGGTAAGCCACAGATAGACAAGGGCAAATGCTGTTTCAGAGCAAACCTGCTGCCGAAGATGGATGTGTCGGACCGATAGGTGCAAATATCGGAGTCGAGCTGTAAACTATCGACACAACGTATTCCGTTCTCCGGACCACATCCTGCTACTTGTAAAGCTCTATTCAGGACTTGGTAGCAGGAGATTGAGAGCGAACGCGGAAGAGCAAACCTCACTAACGAGATAAGAATCAACACTGTAATCCCCATAGCGGTTAGCTTACTGAGAAGCCTTGTATTGCACTACAGTCTGGAGGACCTTCTCAAATATAAGTCGGGAGGTAAAAAGAGCCAAGAGTGGCAGTTTCTCCTGCAGTGATTCTGGTAGAGGAAAATCAAACGATAACAAGGGAAGAAGTATATGAAGCCGTAAAAATGCTGAAGAGAGGGAAGGCTGTCGGTGTGGATAATATTCCAGCAGAGCTCCTGCAGGTGGGAGGTGGGGCGACGGTCACTGCCCTGACTTACATCTGCAATAGAATTTGGCAGACAGGAGTGTGGCCGACCTGCTGGACAAAATCAATACCACTGCCTAAATCGGGAAATCTAAATGTGTGTCAGAACTATCAAACAATTAGTCTGGTAAGTCGTCCAAGTAAAGTTCTCTTGGGGATGTTACTTAGCGGACTGAGTCCTCAGGCGGAGAGTATCATTGCTGAAGAACAGGCGGGCTTTCGAGCGGGAAGGAGTACCATCGAGCAGATATTTAATCTTCGTCTACTGAATGAGAAGTACTCAGAGTATCATCAACCACTCTACCATGCCTTCATTGACTTTCGGAGGGCGTTTGACAGAGTGTGGCGTGCGGCGCTGTGGTCGGCAATGAGGCATAAGTTCAGCAGTGAAATTGTGAGGGTGGTTGCAGGCCTTTGTCGGCGGGCGGCCGGGGCTGTCTCGGTGGAGGGGGCACTGGGCGATTGGTTCTGTGCGGCGGTGGGTTTGGGACAGGGATGTGTGCTCTCCTCGGCTTTCTTCTGTGTCTTCTTGGAGAGAATGGTGGAGATGGCCTTGGGGGGGATATGTTGGCACGGTTGCAATTGGGGACAGGCTTGTCACCAACTTCCGCTTTGCTGATGGTATTGATGTGTTGGCAGGCGCAGAGAGGGAACTCCAGGAGTTGATTGGTGGATTGGATGGAGCGGCCCTGGGTTTTGGTATGGAAATGGGTGCTGATGGAACAGGGCTCATGACCAGTGGCGTTGCAGGGTTTCGGTCTGTCGTGGGGGCGGGTGGGCAGGTGCTTGAGGTGGTGGGGCGTTTCAGGTGTCTTGGATCGTTGGTCAGCGGGGAGAGTTCGAGGCCGGGGGTGATTGCCAGAGTGGCACAGGCGGCAGCGGCGCTGACTGGGCTGCGAGCTCTTTGGCGAGGCAGGCGCCTCGCCCTCGGCGTGGGAGTCAGACTGCTGCGCTCCTTGGTGCTATCGGTGTTTCTGTGTGCCTGCGAGGCCTGGACCGTTGCGGCAGATGTCCAGGGCAGAGTGCGTGCGGTGGAGTTCTGGTGCTGTAGAGAACTCCTGGGTGTTACATGTGGGGATCGTGTCGCGAGCGTGGACATCCGTCGGGGAGTTGAGGACACATTTGGTCGTTTTGGAGATCTGTTCGCAGCTGTCGGGGGACGAAAGGTGGCCTGGTGCGGGCACGTCGCGGGGTCCAACGGAGTTCCCAGCTCGATACTCTTTGGGTCCGGGGTGGGGTGGGGGGGGGAAGGGGTGGGGGGTCCGGGGAGGAGATGGGTTGACGGCGTCGCTGGGTGGTCGGGCCTTCGTCGCGGTGAGATGTGTCGGGCGGCGGCGGACAGAGAGAGCTGGCGTGGGATTTTCATGTCTTCATGTGTGCCCCAACGACCTGATGGGTTACGGGATGAACTGAACTGAAAAAGAGCCACTTGTAACCCACTACCAAGAAAAAATAAAGAGTTATCTCAAACACAAGCAGCTTCGAACGACGACGACATCAGTCATTAAGTTCAGTTAGAGAAGTAGCATGTCCTGAGTATTTCCTTTATTAGTTTGCTACATCATTTGTGTCAGAGTTCACTTTCCAATCTATAATCTTTATATCTTTTTTCCCAAGGTACTTCATTTCGTTCTAAACTAATTGACTTTGAACAAAGCTATGTACAAACAAGAAGCCGCCTCCAAGAGCTAGAAGAAAAGTCTTCAGGCAAAGAGAAAGATGCAGCTCGTCTAGACAATAAGAACAAAATCTTAGAAAGAAAATTGGAAGAGATGAGCAAGCAGCTGAAAGATTTGGAAAAGGAGAATCAGCTATTGAGTCTTCAGGTTGGTCAGCAATGTAGACAATCATAATCTTGAAGATTAAAGTGATGTTGCTACTCATATTATGCAAATAATTATTAATGCATGTGATCTTTGATCCTTGTGCTGCATTGCTAATTTACGTAATCCTTTTAATTAGAACATAAGCTGTAAGTGTATGTTCATCATCGGTTTCTATTTTTGACCATCTTCTTAAGCTCCACCCACGAGATGCCAACTTCTGTGCCTTCCTTTTCAACAGCTCTTCACCAGGTGTTATTTGGTATCCCCACTCTTACCTTTCACTAACGGCTAAAAACCAGCACATGTGTACCTGTGATCATAAAAGTCATGAAAATCATTTATAATAAAATACTAATTTGATCTTTGACTTTGAAAAAATATAAAACACAGATGTTAAATAGCATGGAACATGTGCGCAATACAAGACCCAGACCACCTGATTATCTACGCAAGCCTTCTGGAAACATGCAATATTAGATGACGTTTGTGTGTGTGCGCGGGTGTGATGATGACAAGGCAATTTACATAGCTCCAGAATTTACAACAATGGCGACTGTTCAGAAAGAGATTGGCAATATCAATGCAGAGGCTACACAACCTGAGAAAACTATTGCAGAATACCAGCAATCCAACAAAAGCGAACATTCTGAGAACTATTGCAGAATACCAGCAATCCAACAAAAGCGAACATTCTGAGAACCCGTGTTGTTGAGTTCTGCATAGAGGAGAACTGGTTCATAAATTCCATCATGACCAGAAAACTGACATGCTCTGGCCACATCAAAAGGCCTTGAGTGAACGGTAATGGAAGTTATGGTGCTGGGCAAAAGAGACAGATGCAGACTAAGAAGGCGATGGCACCAAGATGTAAAAAAATCCTTGGGCATAACTCTGGAGCAGGCCGGAAATTTGGCAAGAGATCAAGTTTCTTTCAAACGGGCTGTGATGGGAGCGACGTTGTGTAAAGGACATACTAAGTAATAACATCTGCCTTCTTTATTTTTCTTTCCTTTGTTATGCATGATAAGTGTAGGTGTTCTTATCTTCCCCAGAGCTTCTTCACAAGTCTTGTCCCATATATTTAGTATCTTGCCAGTGATCTTCTATTTCTTCTAGGTGTAACATTAAATACTTTTTAGATTTAAATTTGTAGTGTATTTCATCGTTCCTCAGGAATCCTACATTGAATTATCTGTGGTTATATACTGTTATATATATTGTAAGTCCTAGTCTTTATTTTTGTTTTTGTTTTTTGGTGCAGGTTCAAGACAAAACATGGAAGATTCAGGTGGAGAGAAACTCTAAAGAGAAACTGAAGAGTGATTTCCAGAGTCGTCTGCAAATGAACAACCAGGCATGGGAGAAAAATATGGTAATATGCTTTGTGATGATTTATAAAAATTATTATATGCTTTGTGATGATTTATTAAAATTATTATATGCTTTGTGATGATTTATTAAAATTATTATATGCTTTGTGATGATTTATTAAAATTATTTAAACTACTCTCCAAAACTGTCCCTAGGTCATTTATTGTAATGATTTCTTCACCATATTGTTTTAAGCAGCCTGGTAAAGGTTAAATTGTCACAGAGCACTGATAGCAATTCTTACAAGATCGGGTTATCAGTTAGTTTCCCACTACAAATTTATTTATATAAACAAATCTACCTGAGAAAAATCCATTGCAACAACTTAATTTTATCACCCTCAATAATGAAAGAATCCTGTAATCTGTGTGGAAAAAAAAAGAAAATATATCATATAAAAATTCAAAACAAGCAATTTTTCTAGTTCAAATGAGGAGGAAGAAAGTGTCCTCTTTTTCAATTCATTTCGACAATGCTGTGGGATAATTTTCTCATCGCCTGGTGGATTTTCGTGCCTTCAGTGGAAAAACAGACCAGTTTTTCAGTTGGAAATATCAAAATATGCCGTGAGTGTGGTAAAGGAAAACTATCCAAAACTATTAGGCCATTTATTGTGATGAACTATTCTCTTTATTGTTTTTGGTACAGAATAGACATACATGCCCTTGTCTCGTGCTGGTGCAAGGCCGTAGAAGTGGGCGGAGATTATATGGGGAAAATAGCATGCATAAAAGAAACATTCATTTATACTGTGCATGAATTTCAGACATTGTGAATAAATAGGAGAACAAAATTTCAAGGCATTACTTTCTGAGCAACCCTAGTATTTATCGTATGTTTATTGAATGAGCAACCCACATATTTATTGTTTGTTCATTACTTTCTGAACAACCCTTGTATTTATAATTTGTTCATTACTTTCTGAGCAACACTTGTATTTATCATTTATTACTTTCAGAACAACCCACGTATTTATAACTAGTTCATTACTTTCTGAGCAACCCTTGCATTTATTATTTGTTCATTACTTTTTGAACAACCCTTGTATTTATCATTTATTACTTTCAGAACAACCCATGTATTTATAACTAGTTCATTACTTTCTGAGCAACCCTTGTATTTATCATTTGTTCATTACTTTTTTAACAACCCTTGAATTTATCATTTGTTCATTACTTTCTGAACAACCCTTGAATTAATCATTTGTTTATAACTTTCTGAGCAACCCTCGTATGTTGTAAGCTACTTATGTTGAATTTCTTCACTTCTAATGATGTCTCTATGTTAGCTGGCCACAGTTGTTCTTCTTATCTCCCCATGGGTACTGAAGAAAGGGGTTCTCTTGGCTGTAATGCTATACAAGACATGGTAGGTTCACTACAGTGGAGATCAAAGTGCTAATCCCCACCTGCTGGCCAGGCTGCTCTAACACATCATGTTCGAGGAGCATGATGTGGGGGTCTTAGTCACTGTTTCAACTGGAATTTTTGCTTATCCATTTAACCATATATATAAGTGAACTTATTTATTGTTTCAGGAAAAAGCCAAGCGTCACTTTGAGATAGAGGCAGAGAACCAGCTTGATGAACGTGACAGAAAGTTGGAGATGCTCCGTGATATTGTCAATGAGAATGATGCTGCTACGCCACGCTTACGCACAAGAGTAGCTCCCATGCCTACACCAAAACCACGAACGTACACCACACCAGCAGCCTTACCTAGTGCAAGGTTGTAATTCTGTATTTTCTACTGTTACAACCCTTTTCTCTTTAATCAATTTATATACTTCTGGTCAGGTTTGAGAAATGGACGACCAGGCTGTTTGGATGTTGACCTGTTAATCAGAAGGCACAGGCCTGAACCCTGACCAGGCCTAAAGTTTGTTCTACCAATTTTAAAACACTAGCTTGTGCGGCTGCTGCTAGAGCAAGCTTCTTCTTTTTTGTTGTTCATTCTCAAACTCCTGCTACCAAGCCCTGAAAAGGGCTTTGTGAGTAGCAGGATGTAGTCCTGAGAACGAAATGCGTTGTGTTGTAGTCTACAGCTTGACTTTGTTATTTGCACTTTTCGGTCTGACACATTCAACAATAGCATGGTTTTTTGGTGTAACGGGCTAGCCTTCCATCTTTGATCCTTTCTCCTTAGCCAGTCTGCCTTATTACAACTTGTTATCCAGGATCACCACTTGGAGGCGAAGGGTCTTGGCAGCTCTGGGTCTCTAACGCCAACAGTATCTTGTTTTGGGCATCTGACTGCTACAGCTCATGCACTGCTCAGGATCTTGATCCCGCTAGAGCAAGCAACCACAACCTTATTTCCTCAGGTCCCGGCCTGTGCCCCCATTGGTTCATATGCCAGTATGAATTAGCAGTCAGGTAATTGAAATGTAGTCATAATATATTCTTATTATATAATTATACTCACTCATACACCAGTTTTCAATTATGACTACTCCAATTACTTTAATGCTAACTCACTCATTCACAGGTTTTCAATTATGACTGTACTCCAATTACTTTAATGCTGACTCACTCATTCACAGGTTTTCAATTATGACTGTACTCCAATTACTTTAATGCTGACTCAACTCATTCACAGGTTTCCAATTATGACTACTCCAATTACTTTAATGCTGACTCACTCATTCACAGGTTTTAAATTATGACTGTACTCCAATTACCTGAGTGCTGACTCACTCATACACCAGTTTTCAATTATGACTGTACTCCAATTACCTGAGTGTGACTCACTCATACACCAGTTTTCAATTATGACTGTACTCCAATTACCTGAGTGCTGACTCACTCATACACCAGTTTTCAATTATGACTGTACTCCAATTATTTTAATGCTGACTCACTCATTCACAGGTTTTCAATTATGACTGTACTCCAATTACTTTAATGCTGACTCACTCATTCACAGGTTTTCAATTATGACTACTCCAATTACTTTAATGCTGACTCACTCATTCACAGGTTTTAAATTATGACTGTACTCCAATTACCTGAGTGCTGACTCACTCATACACCAGTTTTCAATTATGACTGTACTCCAATTACCTGAGTGTGACTCACTCATACACAAGTTTTCAATTATGACTGTACTCCAATTACCTGAGTGCTGACTCACTCATACACCAGTTTTCAATTATGACTGTACTCCAACTACCTGAGTGCTGACTCACTCATTCACCAGTTTTCAATTATGACTACTCCAATTACCTGACCGCTGACTCACTCAGTTTCCAGTTGGGACTAACCCCTAATTTCCTGAAAGTTAACTCATTCATAAAACAGTTTTGTAACAGTGATGCTTGCTTTCTGGACTCAAATTGTTTACAATGCATAACTCACTGCATTACCGTGTTTACTTTATTGTCACCTATAAAATATTAAATAAAGTAAAAAGGACAACTAAAAGTGGAAAGAGAAGCTATAAGCATTTTTGTTGTTTTGATTGCCCATAATGAGTAGGTTTACTCTTTTGTGCATCCTGGAAAGGATGTTAAGTGGCTTTTCTCACATTCCGAACGTGTTGATGAAGGTGGGCCGTGGTCCTCCAGGCAGTTGTGCTATGCTTGGCTTCATTTACGTGTCTCTCTACTACGGGGATCATGTTAATCCCTCACCTCGTAAACCAGGCTGCCATGAAAACAGCCCGTTTCTAGGGAGGGCTGTGTGGAAGCTGAGGTAGGGGTCTTGGTCAGTATATTTTGCCTGACCCTGACTAACATGTCTGATCAGTATGTTTTGCCTGACCAGACGCTAGTCTTCCTCCCCTATAAGTACTATAATAGATACTAAATGTAAAATTATTACATTTTATTTAAGATAATGTATTGAACAGTGAGATATCCTGAGGAATAAAACCTACATTGCACCATATTAAGAGTAAATAAAGTACATTACAGTATTTACTTTAATGATAAACACTTTATTTACATGTTACCGATAAGTATGACCATTACAGCATCTACAATACAATCATCAAGTGGAAAGAGGCCATGATTTACCATTCCACAAAGCTCATTACATAATAGTGTTTTGGAACCTAACTTGTAGGGGTATGCCTGCATATCGAAGAAAATATTGCTAACAATTCCTTGATTAAACTTTTACAGATCAGAGTCAGATATGACATCACTTGCTTCCAGCACAATTGCTTCATCAGCAAGAGCAGCAGGTCGTGCTGGCAATACAAGAGTTCCGTCTCGGAACACCGTCAGAATTCCTTCTGCAAAGTCAATCACCAACCTAGATCTAGCTGGAGTTACTCCAATTAGTAAATCGGTAACGCATTCATTGTTTATATAATTTTGTTTATTGTTAACCTTGCAACTTTTCTCTATTGAATCAGACTTTGAGCCCGTGACAAACCATATATCGCTGTGTGTGTGAAAACAACCCATTCCCTGTATGACAGATGAACCATTATTTTAACCTTAAGCACTCCAATATATTTTTGAAAAAAATGTCAGTCTTTTGTGACCTAATTAATTTTCTTAATTAGTCGCTATGGTAGTCGTCTTTCAAAATTTGTAACTTTTATGTTTGTTTGTCAATAAATATGATTTTCTGGCGTGTAGGTACACAATAGCATAACGAACATGTGGGTGTTATTGTTTTTGTTGTGTGTTTGTTAGTTTTTGAGATTCAAAAAGATGAAGTTGAAAATTTATGAAAATCTCGGGAAAAATTTGGACTCGACCACTAGGCCTAGTCGCTTCGATAGAAAACCATGGAAACCACAACAACGTATCGATACTGTGTTTACAATATCGCCACAATTGTTAGTTTCCAATTCAAACGTAGTTCTTTCATTTAAACAAACAAAATAAACAGATCTACTCGATAAAGATCTTTCCTAACAACCTACTTCCCCTTTCGCAAAAGTCGGCATGCTCCAAACGGCGTATACAAAATTAAAACTGTTCAAAAGCTATTTGTAATCGAACATGCGATACTTTAACCGGCAAAATATCATGTATATATGGAGGACGTATTCAGCAGTAAAAAATGGCTGTCGGAAGTGACTCCGTTAAAAAAAAAATTTTTTTTTTCCGCACACCGTTTTTGTTGGCCAGGAAGGGTGGTTTTCTTCTAACATTGGCGTGCTGAAGGTTAAGGCAGATTTTTAGCTGTATTGCTTAGATTTTTTCCATAATATAGTGACGTTTACACAGCTCACACATTTACGGAAATAACAAATATGACGAAGGCACACATTGAAGCATATTATTGATTATTTTTGTGATGAAAAGTTTTGAAAATTCAGGAAATGACCATTCTGAAAGGCTAATAAGCCATTGAATGTATTCTCAATAATCTGAAGGCTGATAAACTTGATTTCGATGGTGGTTACTTTGAAAATGTCAAGTGATTATTTGAGTGGTGACATGTGTGATTTGGATTATCATTGATTATGATTAAGCTAGATCTGTTCCTGTCCTTTGAAGGATCAGAGTATGCGGTGTGTGTATGTGTGGGTTGGTTTCACCCAGCATAATGTATCAAGTAATTTTGATATAGGATGGTCTTTTATAAATATCAGGGACCAAGATGCTAAGCACTGCATGAGCTGCAGTGGTCAGCAACCCATAGCTGAATGCTAGCGTCAGGGTCAGTGAACCAGAGCTGCCAAGACCCTTCTACATCTCCACGCGGTGATCCTGGATAACAGGCTGCAGCAGGGCAGACTAGCTAAGGAGAAGGGATCAAAGAGGGAATGCTAACCCAGTACTCAAAAAATGCTTGCTGAAGTCGGATGTGTTGGGCCGAAAGGTGCAAATATCCCAGCCAAGCTGTAAACTACGACACAACGCATTCCGTTCTCTGGACTACATTCTGCTACTTAAGCCCTTTCAGGGTTTGGTAGCGGGAGATTGAGAATGAACAAAGCCAAGCCATATAAATATCATCCACAATCTACTGACATAGCAAGTAGGAACATTGTAGATGATCAGGTCAGTCAATTTGAGATAGAATAATTAAATTAGTTTGGTCCTAGTAAATGGCTTTTCTCAAATGTCTACCTTGTGAGTATTTTCTCAGGAGCACAAGGAAATGAGATTTTACAGACTGGGTGGCCAGGTTTTAAAGCGTTAAAATAAAAACAGAGTAGCAAATAGCTAGACAATAAGAGCACACCAAACTTTTAAAACAAACCCTGGTCCATATCCATGTTATGTAATGTTCTGGCAGGGATTCTGCATCATGTGAAAGATAAGCTATTTAATTTGTTGTTTGACAAGGTACACATGTTATCTAATCTGCTTTCTTCATCATTGATTTTATTCCCTTTTCATTTCCTGTGTAACGTATTTTCTCTTGCTCTGCTCTGAACTTTACATGCTGTTAACTTAACGTCTTTATACTGGTTTAGAAGACCCTGTGGAGTCTGTATACAACCAGTTACATTTACATCACCTTGCTCTAAAAGATATGCGCATCCAATCTATTCTTAAATGCATTAACTGTCACTGCCTCCACTACCTCCCCTGGCAATGCATTCCAAGCAGACACCACTCTCTGACTAAAAAAATATTTCCTAATATCTAATCTGGACCTCTCATTAGTCAGCTTGTAGCTATGCCCTCGTGTTATTGTGGGTGGCTGTATTTAAAAAAACTTGTTATAGTCTAATTTATCCATTCCTCTGATCATCTTATAAGCCTGTATTAAGTCACCACGAATTCTTCTCTCTTCTAGACACTGTAGGCAGGTTTTTCTGAGCCGTTCCTCATAACTGTAATTCTGGAATCCCACTATCATCTTTGTCGCTCTTTTTTGTATTCTTTCCAGCATGTTTATATCCCCTCTATGATAAGGACTTCACACCTGTACACAGTACTCCAATCTAGGTCTAACTAAAGCTTTATACAGTTTGATGATCACTTCCTTGCTCCTATGTTTAATATTTCTTTTTATCATACCTAACATTGCATTTGCCTTTTTCACTGCTACCTTATCTTGCTCACTCTCTATTGGACCTAATAGTTCTTTCTTTATCTCTGTTGTAAGCTCTTTGTATTTTTAGTATTCTCTATCTCTTACTCAAATTCTTCACAATTCTAATATCTTCATTTTTCCTTTCTAAATTTGTAACAATTTCTGTCTCATGCTCAAACTCGTCACAATTCTAATATTTTCACTTTTCTGTTCTAAACTACTTACATGTTTAACCATTAGCACGCCATTGTCCGATCCCTTCTAACCAGCTCGGCCTGCAAAAACGATGTGCGGAAAAAACATTTTTTTTTTTAACGGAGTCACTCCTGACAGCCATTTTTTACTGCTGAGTACGTCCTCCATATATACACGATATTTTGCCGGTTAAAGTATCGTGTCTTCGATTACAAATGGCTTTTGAACAGTTTTAATTTTGTATACGCCGTTTGGAGCAAGCCGACTTTTTGCGAAAGGGGAAGTAGGTTGTTGAGAAAGATTTTTATCGCGTAGATCTGTTTATTTTTTTTGTTTAGAAAGAACTACGTTTGAATTGGAAACTAACAGTTGTGGCGATATTGTAAACACAGTATCGATACGTTGTTGTGGTTTCCATGGTTTTCTATCGAAGCGACTAGGCCTAGTGGTCGAGTCCAAATTTTTCCCGAGATTTTCATAAATTTTCAACTTTATCTTTTTAAATCTCAAAAACTAACAAACATACAACAAAAACAATAACACCCACATGTTCGTTATGCTATTGTGTATCTACACGCCAGAAAATCATATTTATTGACAAACAAACATAAAAGTTACAAATTTTGAAAGACGACTACCACAGCGACTAATTAAGAAAATTAATTAGGTCAAATTTTTTTCATAAATTATGTAGCGTGCCTAAGGTTAATATCTTCTGTGATGGTATCTAACATTTTATTAGTTTTATATTCTTTTCGCTATCTCTGAATAATAGGATCATAAGCTCATCTGACCCCCTTTTAAATGATGCCTGTATCAAAGCCCTTACTTGTGCTCTTGCGGTGGTGATTTCTGTAGCTAGCAATTCTTCTTCTTCTTCATCGTACGCAGTCAGACAGTAACCATTATTTTTTCGAAAAAAGCGGCGGTCATCCTGAGGCTGTCGACACTGCCATAGAGCTTGTCTTGTGGTTCCACTGGTGATGGCCACATCTGCTCTCTCTGATCCTCGTATGTCGGGCAGTTCTGCAGCAGATGCTCAGCGGTCATTTTCCCGGTACCGCACGGGCATTCGTCGGTACCACCTATCTTCAATTTGTTGAATAGGTGGTACCTCAGTCTATTGTGGCCAGTGCGAAGTCTGAAGACAACGACCTGCTCTCTTCTGTTCAACTGGTAATAGGCATCGTTTTTGGTGTAGCCGGTATGTTCAGTTTTCCATTTGGTCATGTATCTGGCTTTAATAAGCCGTTTTGACTCTTCGTACATCATACCAGTATCTGTTTGTGGTAGTCTTGCACCTTCTTTTGCCAGTCTGTCTGCCTCCTCGCTGCCTTGGATGTTGCAGTGTGATGGGACCCACTGTACCACTACCCTTTTTGGTGCGGACTGCTGGCATAGTTGACAGAGTACTGCTCTTAAGTCATTAAGCTCAGTGTTTTTCTGGGTTTTTAGCGCTGTGAAGTAGCTAGCAATTCATTTTACATAATATAAGTTTGCTAATCCCATACACCACCCTGTTTAGTCAAAACAATCCTACTCTTTCTTCCCAGAGTACCTCTCATTTTGAAAATGTGTTAAATATTTAGTTCTAATATTCTCAACGTATTTCTGTCTTTTTAACTTGCACATTTATTTATCCAGAGGCAGCCGATAATGAATCATCGCAATCACCGGCGTTCAAAGTCCTCAGGAAGTACTGACACATGGCTGGAGCACAAACCAGCTGACTGTATTGAAACAAGTGAGTTCTTCTTGTTTTGCGTTCATAAACCAGTTCAGGGTAGAAATCTCCCATCCCCCAACAATTTAATTTGCATGCCTTCCCAAGCGCAGGCTCCACCACGCGATTGCATGCCTTCCCAAGCACAATTGGCCTTTCTCCCTCCCCCACCCCAGAACACTTGGATTCGCATGCCTTGCCAAGCACAGGTGGCCTTTTTCCTTTCTCCACTTTGCTCCTTATTGTAAATTTCTCCACTACTGTAAATGGCTCTTTAACTGTTTTCTTCTTCGTTTGCTCTCAAACTCCCGCTACCAAATCCTGAAAAGGACTTTGTAAGTAACATGAAATTGTCAGGAGAACGGAATGCGTTGCGTCGTAGTTTACAGCTTGATCGCAGCATTTGCACCTTTCGGTCCGATACATCGGACTTCAGCTGGCATTTTAAGCCAGTCTGCTCTACTGCAGCCTGTTATCCAATATCACCGCATGGAGGTATAGAAGGGTCTTGGCAGCTCTGGTTTGCTGGCCCTGATGCTAGCACACATCTATGAGTCGCTGACTGCTGCAGCTCATGCGCTGATCAGCATCTTGATCCCAGCTGTTTTTATTCTGGTATGGTAGGATTTGGTGGCATCCAAAATATCAGTCCCATTTGTGTGGAAATCAGTATAGAAACACTGGTGTTGGTCAATGTTAAACTCTAGTTTGTTAGGAGATCTAAATTATAACCAGACGTTCTGCATAGATGTACATATTGAAATTGTCCTTTCCGTACAATAACATTTGGACACAGAGATCAGAGAAATAAATTTATTATTTGATCAGACCAATGATCGCTCATCTGGATTATCCATGGATATTCAACACATATCTGATTCAGACTTTGACGAGGACACAGAAGAAAGGGAGTTTGGTATTAAGGGATAATGCAGAAATATACCAGACTTGAGGACCAAAAATCTTTTTTGGCACCGTAGGTTCTCCTTTTACACTAATGACATTTAATGCGTTATCCTAATATATACTTTCATTATGAATACTTCATGTCGTAGATAGTTTTATTATGTACCTTTAGATATTTTGATCATAAATTTAGTTCATATCCATTAATTTTATTTGGGTAAAAACTATTTGGGGATACAGAGTTGTGGTAACCGTTTCCAGTCTGGCTTAATTTTTGTTTTTAGATTTGTCTTACAATACATGGGCAGTAACATGTCAAATAGTTCTTTTTCGCAAAACAAAATTAATATTGAACAAATTGACCTTTAATTATCATAAAGCATAAAATATCATTAGTGTAGAATTGGAAGTAATATTCCGTCTGACAGCGTACGAAGAAGAAGAAGAAGGAAGTAATATTTAATTTTTATTAATTCTACTCACCACGTTTTTTCTTATTTTTGCGTTATTGCATCAATAACATTACTACTTTGTGTTTCATCTATGTCCCTGTTAGAGTCTAAATCGGACTTGTATTGAATATTCATATATAATACAGATGCACGATCGTTGGCCTTATCAAATAATAAATCATTTTTTGAGTTCTTGAAGTTCTAATTTCAACCTGCTGAAAGCCACAAGTTTAAATATTTACCCAAAACATAAATACAGGCGCAATAGAAATTACTCTTCAATAAACAAAAGCTGTGTATGGTGACAAAACTGTGCAGAAGACAACAGTGAAGAACTGGACAATGATGTTTAATAAAGAACGCAACAATATGCGCCTGACCTGGTCTCGGAAGATCTTTCGTTAACTTATGTCCTTCTTTAAACATCGTTGTCCAGCTCTTCACTGTTGTCTTCGACACACTTTTGTCAACATACACTGCCTGCATTCTGCGATGAATGTCAATTGGTCGACATACTTCAGCTGTCAGAAACCGAATCACCGCTTGTTGATCTACTCTGGACGGATTCCGTATGGCACCCGTCATGTTTTCAACGGACTGCTGGGAAAACTATGAGTCAGAGAAAAAAATAATTTTGCAAACTTAACGATTGGTATGTGCTGTTTACACCAAAAGTGACGTCATCATGTACATTGTACACATGTTCACTTGTTGCAGTTTGGTCCAGTTTCATTTCAACACACCTCGTACAATTCGCTGGCACAATTGAAAGCCCAGTACTTACTGGATATTGGCTGACATTTTGACTTAGTCATATTTACACACCTCTTCAAACTTCAAAAGCAGACATTGAGAACTTATTGTACTATTTGTTTACTAGTCTATTATTTTCTCACATGTGTTCTTGAAATGTCTGGACAGACACTCTGTTTCAGCCTGTGATGACCAGGAAAAAGTCTGTGTCCAAGCTGGATGTTAAAGATACAAAGTCTGCCTCCAAATATGTGCTAACTCATCAAGAACAGGACTCCAATGATGAGCTGGTGACTAAACTTATTAAGGTAGGTCAAAGTGCTGTAAAACCTCAAACTGGTATCATCAGACAAGCTCTGTTGTGGAACCCTCAATAACAAAAAAAGAGGCAAAGGAAGGCGAACAATGGGAAGAAACTTGAAAGAACAGGATTCAAGAGTTTTTGAAGAAGATTGGTTGATGGCATTTGCACCCTAAGGTGATACCAATTTTTAGAACCTGGCTAACTAATATCTCTTTAGGTTGAACATTTGCTTACCTGTCTGTTCAACCTTACAGAAACACGCAGGATCAGATTTTCTCAACCAATGTTTCGTGAGTTCTCTGAGGGTTCTGCCAGAGATTGTGATTGAATAAATTATCATTATTATTTTTTTTAAAGAAAACTTAGCACGCACTTGTGGATAGAAACTAAACATCACCATATCTCAGTGTGCTTAGTATGCTATATTTTCTTTTAACCTTTACACCGCCACATAATTTTTTCAGCATGTCATATTTTACTGTGGTTTTTTACTTTAAGAGCCTGTAACCTTTTTATTTGTTGTTCTATAGATATGATTTTGTTTCGTGTAGAGACATAAATTAATAAAGCACTTGTTGGTGTTACTGTTTTTGTTGTGTGTGTGTTAACCTTAGGCACGCTACATAATTAGTGAAAAAATTTGACCTAATTAATTTTCTTAATTAGTCGCTGTGGTAGTCGTCTTTCAAAATTTGTAACTTTTATGTTTGTTTGTCAATAAATATGATTTTCTGGTGTGTAGATACACAATAGCATAACGAACATGTGGGTGTTATTGTTTTTGTTGTATGTTTGTTAGTTTTTGAGATTTAAAAAGATGAAGTTGAAAATTTATGAAAATCTCGGGAAAAATTTGGACTCGACCACTAGGCCTAGTCGCTTCGATAGAAAACCATGGAAACCACAACAACGTATCGATACTGTGTTTACAATATCTACACAACTGTTAGTTTCCAATTCAAACGTAGTTCTTTCATTTAAGCAAACAAAATAAACAGATCTACGCGATAAAAATCTTTCTCAACAACCTACTTCCCCTTTCGCAAAAAGTCGGCTTGCTCCAAACGGCGTATACAAAATTAAAACTGTTCAAAAGCCATTTGTAATCGAACACACGATACTTTAACCGGCAAAATATTGTGTATATATGGAGGGCGTAGTCAGCAGTAAAAAATGGCTGTCAGGAGTGACTCCGTTCAAAAAAAAAAATCTGTTTTCCGCACACCGTTTTTGCAGGCCGAGCTGGTTCAAAGAGAACGGACATTGGAGTGCTAAAGGTTAATTTCTGAAATACAAGAAGGTGATAGTGTTGAAAAGCAGCACAAACATATAGACTTATATGTTTTCAGCATCCCTGGTGCGTTGTAAATTTTTAAAATTTCAACAGAGGACGGATAATCAACGATTACAAGATCAGCATACCTGTTAGTTTCCACTAAAAATATATCTATTGTATCTATATAAACAAACTAAATAGATCTACCTCAGAAAAATCAGTTGCAAAAACTTATCTTTCCCATTCTCAATAATGGATGAATCTTCAAATCCAAGTGAAAAACAGAAGAAATCATTTCCAAATGTCTAAAACAAATTTTAAAATTGCAATTCATTGTCTAAATGAACGGTATAGATGTGGAACTCTCTACAATCGAAAGAACAATAATTTCAGCCAATTTCTACTGCAGCTCGGTTATCAATCTGATTAAAACGCTTTGTAAAAACGTCAGCAGTGAAACGTAATTTCAGTTGGAGTTAATACAAGTACAAGTTAATAAAAATGTTGTGAATATATTGAATAATCAACACAATTAACACATTTTAATGCTGTAGATAGAATTGAATAAAATAAATAAAAAGGCCATAGGCAATTATTATGAGATTATTATAATTACAACGAGGAGAAGTTGCCCTAATGGTTTTGTGCATTAATCTTCTGACCAGAGAGATGAAAACCTAACCCGTGAAGTAGGTGATGACTTTATTTCTCAGCCCTATAAATCATCCTGGCGGACCCAGCAATGGCAATCAAACATGTGATAGTTTAAACAAAATATTATCACATACTGACAATGCTGTAGATACAGTAATGTACAAGGTGTGTTCAAAAAGTATTCGACTGTTGGGCAGAGAAAATACAATTACTCACCTGGAGGTTTGAAACCCTAATCTCCTTCAAAGTACTATCCTTGGGACTCAACACACTTCTCTCAGCGATCCTGCATTTGTTGGAATCATTTCAAGGCCTATTTGGAAATGTAGTACAGCTGGGCCGTTGTCTTTCGCATAATGTCTTCTTGTGACTCAAATCGTGTCTCTGTAAGCAGAATTTTCAGCTTGGGAAAAATGGCAAGTTGGGAGAATAGGGAGCCCGGCGAACCGGAAGTGTTTGGCCAAGAAAGTCTGAATCAGATGCGTTGGTTGAATGGGCGGGTGCGTTGTCGTGATGGAGCTGCCAAGTTTCCGTTGTCCACAAGTCTGGTTGTTTTCATCAAACATCGTCATGAAGGCGACAGATTACCTCCAGGTAGTACTCTTTGGTAATGTTTTAACCTGGTGCGTACTCATGATTAGTACTCAAGGGAGTAAACAAAAGTCAACATAATATTGACACTGCTGCACAATTGCCTCGCTTTGTTTTGGCTTGGGGGATGATGAATATCTCCACTATGACAACTGTAGCTTGGTTTCCGGGTCATACCCATAAACCCACGACTCGTCACCTTCTTCTGTATTCGTTTTCAATCTCCCGCCACCAAGTCCTGAACAGGCCTTTGCACATAGCAGGATGTAGTCCAGAGAACAGAATGCACTGACGCTAGTTTACAGTTTGTCTGCAATATTTGCTCTTTTCGTATTCGGCAGGAAACAGCTGTTTGGGTATCACATAACTTTTGACAAAATTAGATGCGACACCACTGCTCATTTCCTTCCATCATTTCATGCTGAACGAAAACCCGACTGGATCTTTACTGAAAAGCTGACTGCCAGTGACTGATGCAATCTGTGGGCGGGAAAATATTCATGTGTGCTCATAACGGTCCCATAAACCTCCATGCCGAAGGACAAAAGCTGTTCTTCATTTGTTTCTGCGGTGAAAAAAATAAATAAAGATCTGATACTTTTTGAACACCTCGTATAAACCTGAAAATTATTTCAGGAGATATAAAGGTTAAGGAAGGATAATCTTGATTGAAATGATGATCACCTTAATCTACTGTCACCTTTTCCAGCTATTTCTTCAAATGATTCACCCAGTTATTTTATCTGATTCAACACCATATTTATGGTCTCTTAGGGTGATGTTGTCTCAACGGTTAGTGGTGGTTCGGCTGTCATCTTTAATGAAGTTGAAATGCTGAAGCAAGACTCCCCAGGGTCGCGGAAACGTCGAAGTCCAACTACACTAAGATATGACCCAGACCTACAGTGGACAGATACAGAGGAACGATGTTCTGTGGCCTTAGAGGGTCACACCCGAAAGTAAGTTTTGGTCTTCTTGCTCTTGTCGTATTTCTGCTCCATACTGCAGTTGACTGCCTTCCATCAAAACTCTTACATGTTGTCTTGCTGTGGTGGTTTCTGTAGCAATTCGTTTTACACAAAATTGCTTGTCCCATGCACAGCCCTCTTTAGTTTTATTTTGCTACATGCTTGGAGGGTTACTGCTGGTATTTTCATTCCTCCACATGAGTACCAATAAAGTGAAACTTGATATTCAATTATTTAAAACCCTTCAACTCACTGCAGAGCGTAGGTCTTGAACCAAGTTGTCCTGTCCCTTGCTATCGGCTCTAACATGATTGTGCTGCTTCCCACAAGTTTAACTGCAGTTCTCTTCTCCAATTCTGGTTTGGTCTGCCCCTATTCCTCTTACCTTTTGGGTTCTAGAACAGTGTCTGTCTTGCTATATTTTCAGGGTCTTTTAGCAAAGCATGACCAATCCAACGCCAGCATCTTCTCTTGATGTCATGTTCCTGTTCCTGCCAAGATCTTTCAAATAGACTGACATTGGTGACCTTCCATTTCAAATCAAGTGTTCTGAGCAGGCATCTGTTTATGAATGTTTATGCCTATGACGTTAAAGCCTTTGTTGCCCTCCAAGTCTCTGAGCCATATAACATTTTACATTATTCTTAGTCGACCTGTACTTCTACAGGGACAGATGCCCATGTGCAGGTCCTACTTAGTCGACCTGTCCCTCTACAGGGACAGATGCCCCTGTGCAGGTCCCAGCTCTGGTATGATCTAGATGTAGCTGGGAGGAGGATTTCCTGCTTAGCCGGCTACGCTGCGCTGGGACAAGTGCCATAGAGGGTGGTTAACCAATGTACGAATCTATCTTAATAAACTCAAACACTAGAGCAAAGTAGACCCGCGGTCTGTTACGTGCCATCTATGCTGCTCTAAACAAACACCTAATCATGGCCGGTGTTATGCCATGTGATACATACAGTTAGTCGCCTCTTACGACATGCTCTCTGTGGGTCAGTGGTGCTATTCTTGTCCTTGTTATACACAAAGACTCCGGTGGACCACTCGGGTCAACATGATGTTGAAAATTTAAACCTTCGTGTTGGGCTTGATTTCTCTGGAGTTGCACAATTACTCCAATTTGATGAAAGCTTTTTTTGTTTTTTCATCCGTATATCCTTTTCCGTTCACCCTTTCATTTCTATGTTGCTGTATAAATAAATCTTCTTTCGTTCGCTGTAAAATATTGTCTATATCTGCAATGTTGTCTCTTGTATAAACTTCACTGTCTTTTGTAGTTCACATACAGGTCCATAAAGTTTCTCTTCCAGTGTTGTTTCAATGGGCTAGTGAGATTTTCTTTGTATATCATATTCGGGGCAGTTTTGTAGTATGTGCTCTGCTGTCTGGGGCGCATGTACACATGGCTGAGTTGCCAATCTTCATTTTTGTGTACATGTGACTGCGGAGTCGGTTGTGTCCTGTTCTAAGATGCATCACAACAGTTTGCTCTTGTCTGTTCATGTTATGGTAATCGTCTGGTGTTACTGTTGGTGGCTTTCTGATTGATTTGATCATCCTTATCTTCTGTTGGTATTTAACTGGCACATCTGGTTGCTCGTCTCCCAGTCGATCTGCTCTCTCGTTTCCTGGTACTCCACAATGAGAAGGTATCCACTGCATAACAATCTTCCGCTGGTTGCTCAGTTCAGACAGTAGAGCCTGTAGATCTGGCAGTTTCTCAAATTTAAGTGCTTGGAGTGCTGATTGTGCATCTGTCAGAAATACTACAGGTTGTGAACTGACATTGGTGTTCAACAGTTTCTCAGTTGCCACCTTGATTGCATGTATTTCTGCATCATATGTATGACAGAATTTCCCAGTTGGTACTCAGACTGTATCCCTAATGTTGTTTGGGTATTCTATGTACACTCTCACTCCACCATTCTTTACTGCATTCTGTGCTGATTCATCTGTGTATACTCTGATCCAGAGGCCTTGTGGGTATTCTTCATCTAGGAAATTGAGGATCACTATCCTACATTGCACACTGTTCTGTTCATCCTTGTCTAATATTCCTTTCACTTTTGTTTGAATGCATACTGATAGTCCGTGCTCCTCTTTCCAAGGGGTTTGTTCTGGCACAGACTTTAGGGGGATGTCAACTTCAGGTAGATCCATAATTTGTCTGCGAAGTCGTTTTGCCTGATGCATAAAACTACTTCTTTTCAGTCTTCCCATTGCTAAATTTTGAAATCTGTCTTTCATTGGATGGCTCGGCATGCAGAGGAACTTTTCTGCCTGTGAGTCCAACCCTTGGAGTAGGACATCCCAACATCATGTGAATGTTGTCAGCTACATTTACTCTGAGAATCTTAGTTTTCTCTCCATGAATACCTAGCCCCAATTTCCTTGACCATTCTTTCCAGTTGCTTAATCTTATTTTGCAATTGATTTTAATCCTATGATAGAAGAGCCAGGCCATTGAAAAAAATATCCGGATACAGTTCTTTTGACAGAGTCAATTTAATTCCACCTTCATTGGCTGTAGTTGTTTTCCAACAAAATACAGTCACTAGCTCTAAGAAAGAGATGTGGTTACATGAGCTTGATACTAGTGTTCAACAATATAATTACTTGCTTAGTACAATAGGTGGAAACAGGAAGCGAAGAGGAACATCAGGGTCAGGTGAACCATACTGATCGAGCTTCCACCTAATGTCGACATCGATTTCCCTGGTAAGGCTGTGTCACAGCAGTCTGGCCAACGAGGTGATGATTGACACCCCACAGTGGTGACCTTACTGAGAAGCCACACATTGCATTACAGCCAGAAAGACCCCAGTCCACTTCATATATGTCTGGGATATAAGAAGAGCCACTGTAAACCGCTATCAAAGAAACATCAAGAGTTAACTCAGCCTGAGTCACCATGATGTTATACTGCCCAGCATTTTCTCTTGGTCACCGCCCATTGTTACATTATGCCTCACCCTCTTCTTTTCATGCAGTGTCCAACAGCAACATAGATGAAAGCTGGAATAAAAATGACAAAATTGATACTTTAGGACTGTGAAACAAGGTGGAAAGAAGAAAATAATGTAGAGGAAATTGGCATACAAGAAAAAGGATGTAGACCGTAAAGAAGTTGTGGTCAATAGATGCTAAAATAGTAAAGTAAAGTAAAAGTACCAACAATGGTACTAATTACATTCAGAGCTACAACGTGATTTATTTTCTGGAGTGCTCATGGTAAGAGAAAAAAAGAGGTAGAGCCACACAAAATATGTGGAGAATAAAGCTTAAGATAGACATACAATGAAGAATGATGGAGTGAAGAGAGCTGGAAGAGATGGCACAGACCTGTGCTCCACATTATTATAACTTTTTTGAAAAAATACATTTTGTCTAATTTGGGATGTTATCTGGCAGCGCTGTCTACCACAATTAATCACAACTTAATTTGTGAAATTCCCTTTCTTGTGGATTCTGGATCCCGTTCTTGTTGGTAGTTAGGGGCTTGACCTTCATTTTGGTGAATGGTGCTCTCTTCGTTAGGCCTTAACTCTTGTGCAGAGCAGCAAAGATGATGCCATACTGGAATGAACATCAGCTATATGAATTAGCACTACGCTTAAATATGTCATATTTTCATGGCCTAGTGCACACGACTGAACTTCACATGATTAGCGCCCTTTGCCCTAGCTGCAGACAGTGTCGGTTTTGGTGTGCCTGAAATGTAGACACGTGACTATAATGGACTAGGACACAGCTCGGGAGAGATGTCCAACACATCACTCTGAGTGATGTCCCTAAAACCTCTTGCGGCTGTGGGAAATGGCATGACACACGATAGATGTCTGCTTGTTGGGCATGGATTTCTGCCTTATGTGTCGTGTTTGCGGCTGAAAGAACATAGATAGATACAACAATATACATTTAAAACCATTTGCAAATAAAAATATGCATCTATCTCTTCATTTGCAGACGTGGGAAGACAACAAACTTGTAAGCCAGCTATCCAGGGAATACAGTGCAGGAATCCAAGCGTTCCACAGCTCTTCAAATACAACTTACAACATAATGGCTATAGTTATAATTGACATTGAAGCTTGAATAAATAATGTGCCTCGTATACAGTGAAGCTACTTATTAATGTGCTGTGGTACCTTAGAAAAGTTTCTGTAGTTATATTAACCACATTTTTGCTTAGTGTTCATATTTAATATTTCCTTATTAGTTAAGTGAATGTGCCGAACTAACTTTTTAGTAATTTTCATTTGTCTTTACAGCTTAAGTTATAAACGTGTAATTTCATATTCAATACTTATTTTGAAATGCTGATTCATTATATTCGATGAGGATATTATGAAGTCCAGGCATGTCATAAATAGTTTCCAACTTTTGTTAAGCTCAGATATTTGGAATTCTTAATAACCTTTACCACGCGCAACGAGTCTGGCTGACTGACGTTATGTAAATCGAGCAGCGGACGTCAAATCTGGCCGACTTTCGTTGCATAGTGATCAGCCATTCTAATCAAACTTAAAAACGAACGGCTACGTAGTAATAGTCTGAACAATACTGCTCTTTAATTGTAGAAAGTGTTTTCTTTCGTAATGTACGGTTAGTTACCAGCAATGACGATCGTGAAATTAGTCTTAGGCGTTTCAAAATTTCTTCTGTTTTTCACTTGCATTTGAAGATTAACCGATTTTTGAGAATGGGGGAGTCAAGTTACTGCAACTGATTTTTCTGAGGTTCTATCTAGATCGACCCTTTTTTTTTTTTTACTTCTCCCATTTGTCACTTATATCCGACCAGCTGCTTCACTTCTGCCCAACATAACTGACAGTCATCCTTACTTCTTCAATCAATTGATGCGGTGCTTCTAGGTCGGCGAGGTTTGCAGAGGAGACTACGTTTTAGGTTTTCTCCGGTCAACCACAGCTTTTCGAGCAAGGTCGCTCTCCCGGGCCGTACTGCTTCTCTTTTGTCTGCATAAATGGCACAGTCCTGCAGGATATGTTCTGGTGTCTGCTTGGGTGCTCTGCAATCGCATGTGACGGTGTCTCTAAGACCCATTCTGTGGAGGTGGGCCTTGAGTTTGTAATGTCGCATTATGAGTTTGAAGATCTTTGTCTGTCCATCTCTAACAAGTTTGTCTATGCTGTGGTTTTCTGGCTTGTATTCTTTGTGCTGCTCTTTCCATTCTGTCCTCATAGATCGTCTAATGAGTGTCTTTGCTTCTTTATAGCTCTGTGTGCCGCCACTTTAGCCGTTTGCGAGCTCATTTGCCTTGTCGTTTCCAAAGATCCCACATTTGGCAAGAATCCACTGTAGAACTAGATTTGTTTTTTGGGACAGCAATCTGCTAATAGTAGCAAGTCATTCTTTCTAATTTGAAGCTAATTCCTTCTATAGATAAGTGTTTTTTTTCCAGTATATTGTTCATGGTGGCCTTTTGGTCATAAATTATGTTTCGTTTTTGTTCCAGCACAGTATCTATACCATACTTGTCCGTTTTTATATCCTATTTTTTTCATCCTCAGTACCACCGCTGCTTCATTTTATTTTTATATATAAAAATGGCACACGATTTAACTGATCTGTCGATATATAACAATTGATAGCATGCCTTTGTTGTCTTGTGTGCAAATTCATTATTCTGGTATTTTTCATGGTTTGTTTTTACCATATCACTGAACAAATTTATGTACATATGTGTCAGCAAGTATATTTCTGGAATATTTAAGCATTACTTGAAAAAGTTGGCGCATATGCAACACACCAATAATTGTAAACATTTTAGAGATATGTAAGCAAATACTGTATACAGGAGAAAATCAGGAAATGGTTTGACCAAGTAGATTAAATGCCAACAGGTGTCTGGTGAAATTTGCAAGAAATTCAGACCTGTTTCAGAAATGAGTTTTGTCTTTCACTGTAGCTTACTTTCACATAACCACATATATTTCTTCGTAGAACTTGTGGTCAAAGTCATGCTTCTCTAATCAACATGCAGATTATGTTGTCACTTTTGCCCCTTTGCGGAGACAACAGATCTGGAGGAGTTCTATGTTTGTCATTGCGTCGCATAACTGTCCGGTTTTAAAATCTTTTGAACATATATTGTGTCACCTTTACCTCTTCTTGACAAGTGGGAGCTTGTTTTTGTTATATCAGACTCCAATTTGTCTTTGTTGTGGAATTTAATAAAAAAATAATTGGTTTGACTTCATATGTTGGCTGTATTTTGGTTTTTCTTCACCATCTTTGGCATGTCTGTCTTCTGATTTGCATGTATCTTGTAGTGTGCAGGAATATATTTAAGAGTGCTAGTTGTTAAGAAGAGAAAACGAGGGCAGTTAGAGGTAAACAAAGAATAGTTGTTATTGACAAAGATCAAGTAGATAAGTATTTTTATGTACCTGGAAAATATACAATGAACAGCAGAAAAGTAAATGTACTTGTAGTAGTAGTCAGTCCGGATCCTAACTTGACAAAAATATGTTGCCACAAGCATGCCCTTAAATTTCTTAAAGCGCTTTCATCACCTGCAATTCCGTGGTTCAGACTGCCTATTACTTAATTTTCTTTTCTGTTCATTATATATATTTTCCGAGTGCAGAAAAATACTTGTCTTTGTAATCATTATCACTAACCAACATACTTTGGTGATCTGGAAGTAAACTTGAAACACAAAATGAGGACCGGGTTAGCCTCCCCTCTTCGATACCGTCTCCTTAGCCAGTTTGCTCTGTTGCAGCCTGTTATCCAGGATCACCCCATGAATGTGTAGAAGGGTCTTGGCAGCTATGGGTCGCTGACCACCGCTCAGCATATTGATCACCATCATTATGCTGACTTATGCATGGGCATCCATGCTTCTCTACTATTTCCTGTTTGGGGCACTATTTATCATTTCTGCCGCTGATCATCATCCGTACCATGATGTTATATAGTACAGCATTTTTTTGGTCATCGCTCACTGTTACAGTATGCCTCACCCTCAATGTCTAACAACAAAAATGATTATTTTGTACCGATGCATTTAATAAATTGTCATGGCACAGGGCCTACCTCAGCACAACCTGATTTGTGTAACCACACATTGCCAGCTCTTAATATATATATTCTGTAATAGTCAAATATTAGTGACCACAAGTGCCACATAATCATTGCTATTATCAAATAGTATCAGCTATCATGCATGCAATGTTTAGTTATCACATTTATATACCTGGTGCTGGAATCTTGAGTTAACTGGTTATTTGTTTGATCTTTGTCTCATGCATATTATTCTATTATTATTTCTTCAACATTCATTTGTGTGTGCTCCTGTGGAGCAAGAGACCACAACAACAGCTAGCCACCTTGCATGAAGACTGTGTTGGGGAATTCTTTAGCGCAATCTGAATGAGGTTGTTAGCCCCAGGCAGAACTTTGAACTTTCCTTAAATGACATGCATAGTGGGATGGAGTAGATCTTTTCTTATCTTTCCAAAAACTCTTTACACTTTTATCTGTCATTATGTTCATTTATATTTTGCAAATAAATTGATAAATAAAATACCGACAGCTAAAAACACAGAGATGCAACAAGTAAGCAGCAGATTCCAGAAAAGAAAGAAAAATACATCATATATAACTGAGTTTGCAGTTGAATAATCAGGTATATCTGTAAATTAAAACTGTCTTATGAGTACGGGTGAATTAACTGTCGCGTGATTAGAGTGCATTATTAAGTTAAATTTTGAGCGATGGTGTACAGTCGTAATTGAAAACCATCATGACCAGATTGCAGAAAAGTGGGATATGTCTCTACTTTTTTTTTGCCTTCCTTCTAAATTGCTAAACTACCATATTTTACCACAAGACCAAACTATATACTATCCATGTCTACCTCGCAGACATTCTATTATTCTCAAGATTGCCTTGACTTTTGTGTCTTGTGTCAATACTCTGAAGTTTGTGACACTTTTTCTGGAACAATGTTCAAGAATCCAGTCATACATACAAAAATAACTTGAAGATGATTTAGATGTTTATATTCTGTATATTGTATGACAGTGTATATTTTCCTACTGGTAAATGCACTTATTAATGTTCAGTAATATTTTGTATTAAACTTTAAAATTACATCTGCGCTTCCTGTCTATTTATTTGTTTAAAGTGTCATTTTGTTTTTGGTTATGTATAAAGTTATTACAAACGTGATAATTTCTTTTGTTGCTCTATGTGAAGCATTGCTCCATCACTGTATCTGACCTCTAAAGGAGATATGTATCTGAGAACTTGCAGGGGAAGTTCCACAGCAACAGTTTTAGATGAGGTTGCTAACCTCATGCACAATTTTCTTCAATTGCCTTGTACAACATGTATGGAGAGCTAGTGGCCCTATTTTCAACCCAGATACCACTGAAGTGAAAATATCCCCCAGTACAATTCTTCTTCTTTGCATTCAGGGTCTCTGGTCATGCTATATCTGCAGGCCAGTTGTCATGATAAAGTCTATAGTCTTTACCAGGTCGGAGCAGCTGCCACACAGCTTTTATCTCAGCTCTGCACCCATTGACCAGGTCTGGTATCTCATTTCCCTATAGTCTGCCGAAGACGGATGTGTCGGACCGAAAGGTGCAAATATCGCAGTCAAACTGTAAACTAGCGACATAACGCATTCCGTTCTCTGGACTACATCCTGCTACAGGTCTTGGTAACTGGAGATTGAGAATGAACGCGGAGGAAGAATTTCCCAATAGAGTGGGCATTCCTGTAGAATGTGTACAGGATTCTGGCCCTCTGTTCCACATATGGGCATTCATTGGTGTGAGAGATCTTCAGTCAGTATAGATGTTGTAGTAGTGTGCAGTGTCCAGTTCTCAGGCAAAATAAGGTTGTTTGTTGATTTCTTCTGAGTTGGTCAATTGGGTCTGGTGTACTGCTTATGTTTCTGTCCTCTCCATTGATGTATATACTGGTTTCTGATGATGTTCTTGATCTCTCTGTATGGTACACAATTAAACTGTGCCTTTTACTGCCATCTTTTGCTAGAGCGTCAGCTCTTTCATTTCCCGTGATTCCACAGTTGGAAAGTAGTCATTGGAGCATTGTTATTGAGAACCTCTGGATTTGTCCTAGTTCTGCTCTGATTTCTGATAACAACGGTTTGTTGTTTGTTTTCTATTAGATCCTCCAGTACAATAATAATTCTGCCTGACTGTTGCCAGGGCTTGAAACAGGGGCAAAGAAGAGTAACACTATTAACTTGCCAAGCATTTGGGCATGGAGTTGGCTGCCACATCCTGTAGCAACAAAACCAAAAATATGTATAACAATTTAATTCGTTCTCTGGACTACATTCTGCTACTTGCAAAGCCCTGTTCAGGGCTTGATAGTGGAAGATTGAGAACAAATGAAGAAGAGACATTAAACAATTACTTAAAATAGTGCATGCATATATATGGACAGAAAAATACATATCTTTAAAATAAGCAGATACACCAAAAAGAGATAGGAATTGATAAACCATAAGAGATATATAAAAAGAGCGGTGGAATGGAAAAGAGCGAGTGAAAGAGATAAATGTACAAGGGAGCCTATGCAAAAGTATGAAATATGTTAATACTGTGAGGATGAAGGCAGCCCATGAAGGAGATAAATCTATTTTCCAGCTTATCTTTTGCCTTCTATCACCCAGGATTGCATAGGCCATCAACCAACCCTCTTCCGCCTTCTATCACCCAGGATTGCATAGGCCATCAACCAACCCTCTTCCGCCTTCTATCACCCAGGAGTGCATAGACCATCATCCAACCCTTTTTTTTACCTTCTATCACCCAGGATTGTATAGACCATCAACCAACCCTCTTCCGCCTTCTATCACCCAGGAGTGCATAGACCATCATCCAACCCTTTTTTTTTACCTTCTATCACCCAGGATTGCATAGACCATCAACCAACCCTCTTCCGCCTTCTATCACCCAGGACTGCATAGACCATCATCCAACCCTTTTTTTACCTTCTATCACCCAGGATTGCATAGACCATCAACCAACCCTCTTCCGCCTTCTATCACCCAGGAGTGCATAGACCTTCTATCACCCAGGAGTGCATAGACCATCATCCAACCCTTTTTTTTTACCTTCTATCACCCAGGATTGCATAGGCCATCAACCAACTATCGCCAAGCAGCTCTGTCCTGTGCAATCTTTACTACTTCCTTAGGTGTATTTTTATTCATTTTACGCGTATTCACATTGACCATTTCTTATTTGGGCTACTCTTTGTTATAACTAGCATACCGTCTCTCACACATTTCTGGACACTTCCTTGGTAATGGGTGCCAACTCAATCCTATTATATTGTTGTCATATGCGAGAGTAAGTCAGTAAATAGGTCATAAATTGATATGGGATAGCTGGAAATCTAGTTGGTAGTTTCTAAGGGTCTTGTGGCAATCCTGGATCTCAAGTAAAAGTGATCAAGTCATGTTTGTAGATCTCTCTCCCAAAATTACTCATCTATTCAGCCAAGCCTCTTTGCTTGCAATAGTTGATTGACAGTTTGTAGGTGTGTACTGTTGTTCTTGACTTGATTCATTCTGCCTTGTCATTGCCAGGTGTATTTGTGGCCAGAGATACATAGCATAACTATTCTGACTTCATGGGATGTAATAAACTGATTGGTATCTGGCTATGTTTGGGCAAATTCGGGCTTACAATGACCTCCGCCTTTTAGAGCTTGAAGGGCAGGCAATGAGTCTGTAAAGATAACAATGTTTAGGGCTGGGTCTTTGATGTCTTTTCTTCTTCATCATGACAATGCTATAGAGCTTGTCTAATGTTGGCCAAATCTGCTTTCTCCTGTCCTTTGTATGTCAGTAAATTTTGCAGCAGATGTTCAGCGGTCATTTTTCCCTATGGAAATTTCTCATATATATATTTATATATATATATATATGAGAAATTTCCCTACTGAACTAATTCTTTTATCTGTACACCACTGAAGATGCTTTCACATCAAAGGCAAGGTTTATTATCGTCAGATACATCGACAAATGAGAAATAGAGCATAATGGCTAAACAAGAAATGATGCTTATTATTCTATTTTAGACTCGTTAAAGTTAAACTTCCACGTTAAAGTCAAAACTTTTCCGAACTGTCTCCTCAGTCTCAATATTCAACATATTGATAGGGGACGACGTGGCCTAGCTCACAACCAGAAGGTACTGGGTTCGATCCTCAATACAGCACCGGCCGTTACCCCAGGGAAGCAAACCCTTAGAAAATGCAGGAGGAAGCAGACCCTTGTGTAAAATGCATGCTGAATGCTGAAGTCGGATGCACTGGGCCGACAGGCGCAAAATAAAAACCACAGTGCAACACACACCGCCTTGGGGATTAGAGTAAGGCGAACGCAAAAAAAACAAAACAACATATTGATATAGAGTGATATACATTTATTTAAATTACGTTAAATTAGGTACTCTGGTGCTTATCAAAATTAGATGACCACATCTTGAAAGATGTAATTCAACAATACATCATTCATGTTTGTACATCAACTCTGAAAAAGTTAATTTAATTGACTTATAATGCTCCAGCAAACTTCAATCTGACCAGTACTCTCAATGCCTTTAAAATATTCCATACTGATGTATAAAAGATGGGTGCGCATGTGGTTGAACAGGCCAATGCGCGCACAAAAACATCTGCTACATAGCGGGCACACGAGGTAGCTACACCCGATTTGACTGCGCTTCTCCAGTCAGATCTGTTTTGTGCAAGACATTACCAGGTGTCGATGTCTATTATGAAATAACACTCTTTATATCAACTCAAAGGATGAACCAAATGAATTACATCTATCACAATTAAACAAGCATAGTTAGAGATCAATTAACAAATCTAGCTGAAAGTTAAGCTCTCATACTTAACTTCTACTAGTTACCTGTAATTCGTCTCCTTTCATTTTATTTTTGGGGAGCGATGGGACAATTTGCCAAGATGCGTCCATTAACCTCCATTTCAATTATACAGCGCTTGATCAAGTTGTCTAAGGGTGACCTTTCTTTTAACTTCCTTCTCGAGTCCCTATCGTAAATGTTCCAGTGATGACATCAGGTTCTCTTTCTAGGGCATGGCTGATAAAATTCCAGTGCAGATCGACTATGATAGTGTGCATATTTTCTTGGTTGCCCTCAGCAAGCAGTTCTTGGTTGGTGATATTCTTTGGTCAGAAAATTAGATGAATCTCCTTGGACAGTTTGTGTGGAAAAATAGCAGTTTGAATATATTTCTTTTTATGCTACACTCCAGCAGCACATAGGCTACACAACTTTTGTATATTGTTAGCTTAGTGGGATCAAGATGCTGAGCAGCGCATGAGCTGCAGTGGTCAGCGACCCATAGCTGACGGCTAGCGTCAGGGCCAGCGAACCATAGCTGCCAAGACCTTTCTACACCTCCACGCGGTGATCCTGGATAACAGGCTGCAGCAGGGCAGACTGGCTAAATAGAAGGGATCGAAAAGGGAATGCTAACCCGGTACTCAAAAAATGCTTGCTGAAGTCGGATGTGTTGGACCGAAAGGTGCAAATATCGCAGCCAAGCTGTAAACTATGACACAACGCATCCCGTTCTCTGAACTACATTCTGCTACTTACCCTTTCAGGGTTTGGTAGTGGGAGATTGAGAACGAACGAAGAAGAAGAAGTTAGCTTAGTGTTTGTACTGTACTGTGAAGATTTCTAAATGTTTAACTCATTACTACCCCATTCTGTAAGAATTAGTGGAGTGTAAAGCATCAGTCCAAATCAGTTTCTAACATCGGTGCTTCACTGTGTCGTTTACCTACGACCGACCATCTGGGTTTTGAAATAACCTTGAGTATTGTGGAATATCTGGTGCATGCGTATCTTTTGTTCTAAAAAATCTATCAATATTTACATGTGCATTTTGTGTGATGGAATTTGGACTTCAGGACCTTAGAAATTATTTACTATTTGATAAGGTCGATGATCACACATGTAGATATTCAATACACGTTCAATTCAATCTCTCAGAGGGGTACAGAAGAAAGTGACTATTGATTAAATAATGGAGAAACACAAATACACTTAATACCAAAAATTACTCGCACTCTTTCCCATCCCACCCAATAATGACTTAACGCTTCATACTAATACTAATATATATTATCATTATGAATACTTCATGATAGATAATTTAGTTATGTGTCTTTAGGCCATAATTTCAGCTCAATTAGTTTAATGTCAACGAATTTAATTTTTGAAAAATAATTTAAAAAATAGGATAATACAGAGCTGCTGTAATTGCTGTGGGTGCTAAGACACAATTCTGCCGAATTCTACATGACTGCAACAAGTTAAGATAGCAAAGTTAATTCTAGATTTGTTTATTCTGAGGTTGATGTCTTTAACTGTTCTGTCATAGTTATGCTTCCCAAGTAGGTCAATATGTCAGTTTTTATTCCTGATTTCAAATGGTATTGGATTATTTATCTAACATTTAGTGTCATTTCAGTCTATTATTTATCTAATATTTAGTGTCATTTCAGTTTACTTGGGATTAATGTCCCTTTGATTCCTCTTAGGTATCCACAACTGTTTGCAAAACAACTGTTCCAGGAGTTATTATTCCACTTACAGGAAGCCTGTATCCAAGCATTTGCAGTGGCAGTTTCAACAGCATTGAATTTACATGATGAGGTTTCTAGCCACATGCATCTCCTTTACAGCATGCTTAGACAGTTACAGTTGTACCCTTCATGATATACATAGACTTTTCATATACATCATAGTATACAAGGCTGTTTCATGTTTACAGGCTATAATCACACCCCAAAACAGTTATCTGTCTGATACACACATTCTAGAACAGCGATATCAACACAGAAAGAAGCAGGAAGTATAATTGGAGCCAATTTAGTTGTCCAGTATTATGTTTTAGTATGTGAGAGATCACTGGGTGGTTTCTCTTTCCCCTCCTTTGTGTCTGATAAAACATATGGTGTGGCGGCATTTAAAGATGCTGCTTTCAGCTGCTCTGCAATAATCTTTGTCATGTTCTTATTTTCTTTGTACATCTTATTTGGTATGTGCAGATGAAGAATTTTGTGGTAATGTAGTACATTCTCAACATCTTTCTCATCCAGCTTATGCTCTTTGGCAATATTTGCTGCTGTGAAATTTTGTGGATCTAATCTGTGCTGTCCTAGAAAGGCAAAGACTGTTTTGAGGCTTGTTCGCCCTTCTGGAACAATAGACGTCTGCTCCAGTGCACCCATGTCTGTATCTGGAGGTGGTTTTCGATTCAGTGGATAGGGTTTTGTTGATACCTTAGGCTGAGGGTTTGGAAATAGAAACAAGAAAGGATTATTACAAATTGTAATCGGGAGAAGAATTGATAATTTTATGTCTGGTAGTGACATAAGGAAATTTAAAAAACTGAAAACAGAAAGATGACATTTGGGAGCCATCTCTTGCAGTCAAAGTGCAGATGGCAGTGGGAGTCAGTTCTGGTGAACAGAATGCCTCCTGCTGCATTACTCAACAGTTTCTAATTACTGCAGTCCCAAGTAATTGACCCATAATGTAAGCTATTCTTACTGTTTACTGACCTTCCCAAAGCGATGAGCCTTTTGGCAGAAAAAAAATGCTGGGGGAGCCTGGGAATTTACATACCCATTCCAGGCAGAAACCAATAATGTGATGATTCTTCCAGAAACCAACAATGTGATGGTTCTTCCAGAAACCAACAATGTGATGGTTCTTCCAGAAACCAATAATGTGATGGTTCTTCCAGAAACCAACAATTTGATGGTTCTTCCAGAAACCAAAAATGTGATGGTTCTTCTAGAAATCAATAACGTGTATTAGGTACGCACACACTCATGGGACTAGTCATAAGTTTTCACCTTGACCATGAGGGGAATGTCACGGAGAGCTGAAATTTTACAGTATTTACTTCTTTTCAATATAACGACCACCTAATGTGACACACTACTGCTATCTCTACATCTTCTTCGTCGTTCATTCTCAAACTCCTGCTAACAAGTCCTTAACAGAGCTTTGCAAGTAGCAGGATGTTGGCCGGAGAACGGAATGCGTTGTGTCGTAGTTTACAACTTGACTGCGATATTTGCACCTTTCGGACCGACATATCTGACTTCAGCTGGCATTTTTAAGTACTGGGTTAGCCTTCCCTCTTTGATCCCTACTCCTTCGCCAATATGCCCTGTTATCCGGGATCACCGTGTGGAGGTGTAGTAGGGTCTTGGCAGCTCTGGTTCGCTGGCTCTGGCGCTAGCAGTCAGTTATGGGTCGCTGACACCTGCGGCTCATGCACTGCTCAGCATCTTGATCCTCTGTCTCTACATGATCGTGAAAGTAACTTTGTAAAAGAACACCCTATTTTCATAGTGACTTCTTCATCACTGTAAAAATGATTTATTTTCAGATTTTTTTTTTTAAGATTTAAAAAAGAAAAAAAATAGTATGATGAAGCCAAATCCAAAGAATAGAGTGGGTGAAAGAATTGGAATATTCAAATACTTGACTATGGTTTATGCACAGGGCAAGCTTTGTTGCCTCGAAGAAAAGGAAGATTTTGAATGGGTGTTATCCCTTATATTCTCATCACAGACCTTCCTAATTTAGTGAAGAGATCTGCAAATAATGTCAATTAACTGTGTTGCCACGTTGAATGTAATTTTTCAATAGGACACCTTTGGCATCCTTAAAAAATGTTCAATATCCTCTTTCCTGCAAATGTGATGTGGAGCTGGGGTTTTCCATTGCATGCTGGAAATTTTGGATTCATGGTCATAATGGTGAACCAAGTCTCATCTACTGTCACAGAGGTCAAAAAAATTTTTCAGACCGAAGCTTTTTGAGCAGCTCTCAACAGTAATTTACTCTTATTTGCTTCTGTTCACTGTCAGCAGGCACACACTTTTCTCATGTTTAGTTTATTGTGCTGGATTCTACTAACTATTGTTATACTGCACTAGCTATTTCCACAATTGTTATTTTTTTTGTTATCTTTGTCCTCGATTTTCTTTACTCTTGCTGCATTTCCATCATTTCACTCTGAGGCAGGTCTACTAGATCTTTGCAGATCAGCAACAATTCAGTGGCTACACTTAAATTGTCCACACAAGTGTTTCACTAACTCATGAAACACAACATTCACGCAACACGGGTTCCATCTCTCTGTGTATTTCTGAAGGTGTTTTTTTAATGTAACATCAAGAATTTAATCACAGGTCTAGTCTGATTTGTCCATTTCTTTTAAGCAACTGATCCATTCAACAGGGTATATTGTATCGTATACATAGCATGAAAACTCACAGGTTCAGTGTGAATATGACTTTCTACTAAATTTTCAGAAGGAAGACAACCGTATGGTCAGGCAAAACATACTGGCCAAGACCCTCCCCTCGGCTTCCTCATAGCCTTCCTGGAAACGGGCTGATTTTCATGGCAGCCTGGCTAATAAGGTGAGGGATCAATGTGAACCGCTTAGTAGTGAGCAACATGCAGATGAAGCCAAGTATATCACAGCCGCCTGGAGGACCCTGGTCCACCTTCTTCAGCACACTCGCCACTTAACGTCCTTTTTAGGGCACACAAATGAGTAATTCTACTCATTATAGGCATTCAACAACAACTAAATTTTCAATAATTACCTCAACCAAATTGCCTGTTGATTCCACATAAACTTTCTTAAGATTGTCATGTAGTTTTTCATCTCTTTGTTTCTGAGCCTCAAGAAATTCAGGGTGCTCTGAAAATAAAAACTATATTTAACTTGTGCTGTGGACTCACTATATGACTGATTGATTCGATTTTTGGCACTATATGAATCATAGAACTGAACTACTGGAGCAGTTCTATTTACCGGAAGCCTGTATCTGAGCAAATGCATTGGCACAATGGACCACATTTCAACCTGCTCCACCTTATTGAAGCAGTCTGAGAGTTCTAGACACCCTTGATATTTGCTTTTGTCAACTACAAAAAAAAAAGCTTTTGATTCAGTAGAACCACATCTTGTCTAGCGTTCACTGTTGGAACAAGTTATTGATCCTGGTTACATCAGAATTCTTGTCCCTTCCAATGTTCAATTGTGGTACTAGTTCAGAAAAGGTCCTCCAGGGGGATCCTATTTCACCAAACCTTTTCTCTGCATGTTTGGAATCAATCATCAGCCGATGCAACTGGGACACCTTTGACATTCATATTTACGACGACATAGTGCTTTACAGAGCCAGCAGCAGAAGCCAACCAGATGATACAGCTACTCAATGGTAAGGGCAGGAAAGGGGAATTAGAGATGAATGTCTCAAAGACTAAAGTGTTGCACAATCATTGCATCAATTGTGATCCGGTCTTTCTTGATTGGGTAAAACTAGAGGATGTCAACGAGTAGATCTATCTTGGGCACCTCCTTAATATGCAGAAAAATCTGGAACCTGAACTAACACGACGTCGCTGCGCAGGCGTGGCAGCCTTTTGTCCATTAACACTGTCCTAGAACCTATTTGTCTATCTCTTCAATTTCACTGAGCTCCCTGCGATGATGTGCTATGGTGCTGAGACATGGACAGTCGCAAAATCACTGGAGGACAAATTGAGAGTGACTCAGACCTCTCTTAAGAGACGTTTGGTCGAAATCACTCTCAGCAACCAACGTGTGCAAAATTTCCACAATTATGACATATGACGATTGCCCTTGGTGAATGATGTGATAATCTATGCAGACAAGACAAAACATAGATGGGCAGATCACATATTGCGACGATACGATGGAGCACGGCAACATAAATCTTGTACTGAGGCAAAAAGAGGCAGTGATGAAGACCTCAATACATTGGTCAGACTCCCTTGCTGTCGTCAACAACATCCGAGACGCCTCCGGAGGAGTGTTTATCACCCACCGTACTTCCGTGGCTCAAATTAGGCTTAGCTGGAGACAAAATTGGGACATGCAGCTTTGCTGAGGAATGGGTCATCAAGATCAAGATGTCAGATATGCATTTGCTTCACTACATCTTTTTTTTTAAACAACATGTAATAGGGACAAGACTCTTTGAATTCAGCATGCATTTATACATCTGTATGGAATATTTTAAAGGCAATGAGAGTACTGGTCAGATTGAAGTTTGCTGGAGCATTATAAGTCAATTAAATGAACTTTTTCAGAGTTGATGTACAAACATAAATGATGTATTGTTGAATTACATACGTACCACTTAACCACTAGGCCACGCCGTACCCTATCAATATGTTGAATATATGAGACTGAGGAGACAGTTCGGAAAAGTTTTGACTTTAACGTGGAAGTTTGACTTTAACGAGTCTAAAATAGAATAATTTTAGTAATAGTGTAAAGGTGGGTCCCATGACGTCTGGGATGAAGATAACTCTTCATGGACTAAGCCGCAGCCAAATTGAGTTCCCTTCCTTGCTGTGCAGCTGTTTATACCTTCCCCAACTCATACGTCAGGTACCCATTTACAGCTGGGTCGACTGGAGGAGTGGTCGTACCAGGAACGAACCATGCCCGGATTTTTTTCCCGTCCGTGATTTCGAACATTGCCATGGTGTAATCCCAGTCTAAATTTTAGCAAGCCAACACACTATTATTGTCGACTGTCTAGTACTAGAAGACGACAAGATAAGACTCAAGAGGAGTACTACTGTACTACATATGCTCCACTAATTTAGTAATTAATATTAATATTTAATAACTTTTTGCAAATAAGAAAGTTACATATATATTGTCGAATAGAGCTACATGATACTACTAGAAAAGGCTAATATTTTTTCACTTAAATATCCTTAGGTATTCTTACACTTGTCTTACACACATACCCTGTCTGAAACGAGATAACCTTTCAGTTGTTGATGGGTGATACGGCGCTGGTTCTGCAACTCGTTGTCGTCTTTCAAGGACTTTGACAGCTCGGTTGTCTACGTTGAAATTACGAAAAGGCCTCGCTAATATTGAGCTAACTGCCCCCATATTTATTAATGTAAGAAAATTAAATATGATCTCAGATTTCTGGACTCAAATGACTCTCAACAGTATCAAAGTCATTGTCAGCGACAAAGTCATGAGTCTGCACAACGATAGTTGTTAATGATCTCCCTTGTATCCTCTACTTTAAAAATAACTGCACGAATAAGTTTGGAAAACAATTTAATCAATTCTGGATTAAAAAACATTAATATAATCATATATTATTAATTACTATATTTATTTAATATGCATACCGTTTATCCAACTGATACGCACTATTTTTGCCATTATTTACATTGTCTATCACCATATTTTGATCTCCATTTTGTTTTCTAGTTTTAATCTGTTAGAGCCTTCTAAACCAGCATAATAAAATTAAGTTTTGTCTTCCATCTCTGCAAAACCTACCGCCTACACTGACGTCCTAAAATTATTTTTGTTGTTGTTATCTTTGTTTCCTTGGCTGCCTTTCTGCTGTACATATTCTGTGTCTTTCCTGCTATGTTTTTGGTTCCATGTATTGTTTAAGTTTTAATTTTTTGCTTTATAATCCTTTTGACTTCTTCTGTCCACCAGAGTGTACCGAGTCTTTACTTTATATCCTTCTTGAATCTGACTTCACCACATGCTTCTACTGTAGTTACCTGAGAGTATTCTTGAGTTTTAACTAGAGAGCTTCGAGAAACTTGGGAGGTTCTTCTATAATTCACAATATAAGCCCCTGGTATATGATATAATCGTCTGGACCTTTTTGCATGAATGCCTTTATTCTCGCTTCTCCTTTTTTGGTGTTCGGTTTGATTGTGGATGTTGTTTTGGTGGGGCTATTTTTTCGATTGTTCTGTTTATTGTCACGGGGTAGTGATCACTTCTGGTTTGTGACCCTATCCAGACTCTGCCATCTCTAACATATGAACATTTTCTCGCGATAACATAATCATTTATGGATTTCCGTCTTCACGAGTTCACATCGAGTGTATGTATGTATGTATGCGCCGGTGAGTGAATGGGTGTTTTTGATGGCCTGGTTTTGCCATCTGCAGAATTTCAGCAGTCGTCTTCCATGCCATTTAAAATATCTTCACCATATCTTCCAATTACTCCATCCATCTTGAATTCTCTTTCACAACTTCGGTATTGAAATCTTCAAGAAGGATAATTTCGTCCTGCTAATCGCCTACTGCTTTTTCAATCACCTCAAAGAACTCGTTATTAACATTTGCTCTATCTCCCCTAATTGGGGGCATTCACGATGATTATTTTGACTAACTTGTCTTCTTCTTTGAGTCTCAGCACGACAATGGTTCTAAGACAAATGTATATCTCTTGAAGTTGTCTTTTTGACTCCTGGACACAATACAGTCCACTTCTCCTTTGGCTCAGTCGGTAGTGGAAACCTCACTGTAGAGAAACACATTACCCTCAAGATCAATAACTGCAGTCCTTTTTCTTTCTAAGTTTCTGTAAGAGCTAAGATTTCATATATGGATTTCTTAATTTCTTCCATTTTTAGGGTCTGTTCGGCTTTCTTCCTATGTTAACTATTAATCGGATGGGTAAACAAACAGGTGGTTATATCTTTACATGATAGGGGGGAGAGGGCTGCCTGTTTTTGACCTCCATACAAAGTTACCGTTGCTGGTTACGCTAAATATTTTGTATTCACAGTAAACCTTCAACTATTGATAATTCAGCTATCCACCACCGAGCTGAAGTGCCTGGAAGGAGGCTCGGCTCCTCCTGCAGGAACAGATAGATAAATGTGTAAATTAGTGTCACAATTAGTCAATGATGATGCCAGAAGTGTAATGTTTAATCCGCGAGCCATTCTTCGCTATATTTACATTCCCTACTCAAGTGTACCATCAAACACGTTGTCGATCACTCCGACACGTCCAGCTTTCGTACTCACAAGCCCGAACACACAAACATACACACAAGTCAATGCATACACATGTGCCTAACGTTCGTGGTAATGCTATATAATATTCCCGCCTGGCATGACTACAACGCCCATGGACAAACACAATGCGCGCCATCAAACAACGTAGTTGTGCAAGTGGCCTGTTTCAGCCAAGGTATAAATCAATGAAGCAGCACGCAGGTAACCATAGGCACTGGTTTCCCGAGTGCTCGCTTGTGTAGTTCTAAAGGCGTAGCAGACGGCATGCACACGGAACGATTTCAAAACCTTGTCCCACTTCATTAGTTAAGGGAATTTTAGATTTCGATGTTTGAGATCATCAGTTTGAAATAATGAATTGGATAATCTTTAAAAAAAAACACGATTTACGCCTAATGCAAACCTGTAATCGTCTAATAACGTAGAAAGGAAAGGCTTGGATTGGCTGGCGAACAGTGAAAGTGCTGAATACTTTTTTGTGGTTCTAAAACACATTGGTATCCACAGCCCTTACCATTTCTGTTGAAATAGTCCTTCCTTATATCCTTTGTCACACAGATCCACTGAGGACCAGGTCATCCTCATAGCCCAGGAAATAGAAGATGCCTACCAGGCACAGAAACACACAGTAGCTGTTTGGGTGGATCTGGAAAAGGCATTTGACAAAGTCTGGAAAGATGGACTTAGAGTCAAGCTAAGAAGAAGTGATGTTTGTGGGAAAATGTACAAGTGGATCAACCACTACCTCAAACAATGAACGGCCAGAGTCCAAGTACAAGAGCAGATGAGAAAAAAAGGTGACACTCGAGCAGGGAGTACCCCAAGGGGGAGTACTGTCACCCACACTCTTCCTGGTATATATAAACGACATTACAGAGAATATACCAAGAAGAGTCCATAGCTCAATGTTTGCAGATGATCTGGCTATGTGGACCTCTGAAAAGAATCTCACCATAGCAAGAAATCGGATGCAGCAGGCACTAACATCGCTGGAAGAGTGGGCGAACTCATGGCTGGTCAAAATAAACGAGGAGAAAACCACATGCACAATATTCTCGCTTTCAATCAAACCCCAAAGTACCAAATTAAGTTTAAATGGCAAATTCCTGCAGCCAAACGACAACCCAACCTATCTGGGAGTCACTTTTGATCGGCGCATGACATGGAAAAGTCAGATAGAGAGAAACCGAATGAGAGCCAGAGAAAGAATGGCAATCATGAAGAAACTTGCTGGCAAAAGCTGGGGAGCAGACGAAAGTATACTAAAGAAACTGTACACTGGAAGAGTGAGACCAGTTCTCGAGTATGGCATTGCGGCATGGACAACAGCAGCAAAGGCGAACTTCGATAAAGTTAGCAAACTTCAAAACCAAGCCATGAGAGTTATAACAGGAGGCATGAAGTCAACGCCAATTGTAGAACTTGAAAAGATTACAAAACTGCAATCCATGACCGATAGAAGAGACTGCAAAGCCCAGCTGCAGTCAGAGAAACTCCGAAGACTGACTGACCATCCAATGCACCAGAGACTAAACAATTTGTGAAATGGGAAACTAAAGCGGAGAAACTTTGCAGAAATAGCCAAAGCAAAGATGCACGAAGATCCCATAAACGCACTAACAACACCAAAACCCATCACTACTGTACGAAAACCTACCTGGAGGCAGGATATATTTCCAGAGGTGGTAGAAAATATACCAGGTATTGGAAACAAAAACTGCCAGACTGAAAAAGAAAGGAGAGATACTACCCTAAGCTTTATATCGAAAAGCTACCCAAGCATGGACTGGACCCATGCATACACCGACGGTTCTGTAACAAACACTACACAGAACGGAGGGGCAGGAGCATTCCTGAACCTACCAAATGGCAGAAAAATAACACTGTCATTCGCTACTGGTAAGTACACAAGCAATTTCAGAGCGGAGGCAGAGGCACTGAGGGCGGCAGTGGAAGAAATGGTGACACACAAAGAAAATGAAAGCCATATAGTCCTGCTTACAGATGCTCTCGCCGTAGTCACAGCGCTAAAAAGCCAGAAAAACACTGAGCTTAATGACTTAAGAGCAGCACTCTGCCAACTGTGCCAGCAGTCAGCACCAAAAAGGGTAGTGGTACAGTGGGTCCCATCACACTGCAACATCCAAGGCAACGAGGAGGCAGACAGACTGGCAAAAGAAGGTGCAAGACTACCACAAACAGATACTAGTATGACGTACGAAGAGTCAAAACGGCTTATCAAAGCCAGATACATGACCAAATGGGAAACAGAACATACTGGTTACACCAAAAACGATGCCTATTACCAGTTGAACAGAAGAGAGCAGGTCGTTGTCTTCAGACTTCGCACTGGCCACAATAGACTAAGGTACCACATATTCAACAAATTAAAGATAGGTGTTACCGACGAATGCCCGTGCGGTACCGGTAAAATGACCGCTGAACATCTGCTGCAGAACTACCCGACATACGAGGATCAGAGAGAGCAGATGTGGCCATCACCAGTGGAACCACAAGACAAGCTCTATGGCAGTGTCGACAGCCTCAGGATGGCCGCCGCTTTTTTCGAAAAAATAATGGTTACTGTCTGACTTCGTACGAAGAAGAAGAAGAAGAATATCCTTTGTCAATGACTGCCCATTACACACGGTGGCGTATTACATTGCAACTCCTTCCACTTCTTGAGAATATCCGTCGTACGTGCCTCAGCTCTGTGGCATTTTGGCTTCAATGACGAACAGACGAAACTAAAACTACAAAATCCCTAAACTTAACGTCTTTATACTTATTCAGAAGACTCTACAAAGTCAATAAAGAATCAATATAATTGTCATTTACTTTCTCTAAAAGCTATGCGCCTAAGGGGATCACTTCTGCATCTTTCCAATTCAGTGGAACAATCCCTTTTGCAAGTGATTGAGAATATAATATAGCCAATGGTTTTGCCAGTTGGTCTCTAATTTCAAACATCAATTTTGGATGAATACCATCTTAACCCGACATTTATCCCCTTTCAACCCCCACCAATTAAAAAAATAAACCATTTCCTCTGTAATACGGATTGATCTTAATTCCACTGTTTCCACTTCAAAGATCGAGTTACAAATGAGGAAATACGAGATAAATACGATACTCTACGGAAATGTGACGACGAAGAGGCCGTCCCAAAAAAAGAGGTGAGAGGACAACATAAAAGAATGGACTGTTCTCCGACCAGAAGAGGCACAGGCAGTAGCCGCTGACAGAGACGGGTGACATGGTGTTGTGAGGATGTCTTCATGTGTGCCCCAACGACCTCACCGGTTACGGCATGACCTGATCTGACCCACTTCTCTTTGAAAAATATCTGTAGGGTCTGGTATCTGGTGTTCTAGTGGTAGTGTCAAGTTCTCTTCTTAGAAATCCTATAATGATTAAATCAACTAGCCAATGCCCGTTGTTTCTTTCGGGGCATATCGCATTGACAATCCTGCTCCAGCAAATTCTGTATTGAGCTGCCCTTTCTTCCTCTTTCTAGTTGCGGTCCAGGGATCGAAGTTCATGTTTACAGTCTCTTCTCCAGGTGTCTCTTGGTTTACTCTCTTCCTCATACCCTGTGGATTCCATGCCAGGGTCTGTCTGGCCACGTCTGCCAGTGGTTTTGGCAGCGTGTGTTGTCGCTCTGGTTGTTCATTCGCTCCTTTCTCATTGGTCTTCATTCCAGACAGTGCTGGATTTCCCAATAGACTAACTAGGTTGTGACAGCGTCTCAAGATGGTAATGGCCTAATTTAGGGTACCCTGCAATGCTTTTAACTAAAACGGTTTACAAAAAAACCTGAACTTTACTCTCAGCCTACGGCCATATGAAAGATAAGTCCGGCACTGGATGCAACCCTAAAAATGTATATTGAAGACAGAGAAACACTACCCAAGAAATAGTTGGACACAGGTGTATACAGATGGGTCAACAACAAATGCAAAAGAGAATGGAAGTAAAAGGATCTTTAGGATGCATAAAAAACTACACAGAATTAATAGTCGCAACCGGAACATTTTCAAGTGACTTCAGAGACCAGGCAGAGACTTTTAAAATTGCATCATAAGTACTTATGATGAATGAAAACACAGAGAAACCAGTAGTACTATTCACATACTCGCTATCTGTGGTGACAGCGCTTGGAAGCCGACACAATGCAGATCTAAAAGAACCCTGTGAGGTACTCTCTAAACTATATAATCGCTTAAAAAAGGTGATTCAGTGGATACTATCTCATTGCAACATACTCGGCAATTAAGATGCTGACATACTGGCGAGAGAAGGGAGAACACTGTTCCAACCTATTATAGGTATAACATGAAAAGGCAGAAGGTTTATCAGCTGTAGGTACAAGAACAAGTGGTTAGTGGAGCACCAAGGACATCGACAAAATGACGCTTACGACAAGTCAAACAGGGCTGACCAGGTGGTGATTTTAAAACTCCACAAAGGTCTCAACATATTTCTATAGCCTCTATTCAACAAGATAAAAATAAGACATATCATTGAATGTGTCCACTGATAAAAGGACTACAGGACATCTGTTGCAGACGTGTCCTTCTTCTTCTTCGTCGTACGCAGTCAGACATTAACCATTATTTTTTCGAAAAAGCAGCCGTCATCCTGAGGCTGTCGACACTGCCATAGAGCTTGTCTGGTGTTGCCACTTGTGATGGCCACATCTGCTCTCTCTGATCCTCGTATGTCGGGCAGTTTTGCAGCAAATGCTCAGCGGTCATTTTCCCGGTACCACACGGCCATTCGTCGGTGCCACCTATCTTCAATTTGTTGAATAGGTGGTACCTCAGTCTATTGTGGCCAGTGCGAAGTCTGAAGACCACGACCTGCTCTTTTCTGTTCAACTGGTAATAGGCATCGTTTTTGGTGTAGCCAGTATGTTCGGTTTCCCATTTGGTCATGTATCTAGCTCTAATAAGCCGTTTTGACTCTTCGTATGTCATACTAGTATCAGGTTGTGGTAGTTTTGCACCTTCTTTTGCCATTCTGTCTGCCTCCTCGTTGCCTTGGATGTTGCATTGAGATGGGACCCATTGCACCACTACTCCTTTTGGTGCGGCCTGCTGGCATAGTTGACAGAGTACTGCTCTTAAATCATTAAGTTCAGTATTTTTCTGGATTTTCAGTGCTGTGACTACGGCCAGTGCATCTGTAAGCAGGACTATGTGGCTTTCATTCCTTTTACCTGTCACCATTTCTTCCACTGCCGCCCTCAGTGCCTCTGCCTCCGCTTTGAAATTGCTTGTGTATTTTCCAGTAGCGAATGACAGTGTTATTTTTCTGCCATTTGGTAGGCTCAGGAATGCTCCTGCCCCTCCGTACTGTGTTGTATTTGTTACGGAACAGTCGGTGTATGCATGGGTCCAGTCCATGCTTGGGTAGTTTTCCGTAATGTAACTCAGGGTAGTATCTCTTCTTTCTTTATCAGACTGGCAGTTTTTGTTTATAATACCTGGTATATTTTCTACCACCTCTGGAAATATATGCTGCCTCCAGGTAGGTTTTCGTACAGTAGGGATGGGCTTTGGTGTTGTTAGTGCGTTCATGGGGTTTTCGTGCATCTTTGCTTTGGCTATTTCTGCAAAGTTTCTTCGCTTTAGTTTCCCACTTCTGAAATTGTTTAGTCTCAGGTGCATTGGGTGGTCAGTCAGTCTTCTGAGTTTCTCTGATTGCAGCTGGGCTCTGCAGTCTCTTCTGTCGGTCATGGATTGCAGTTTTGTAATCTTTTCAAGTTCTACAATTGTCGTTTACTTCATGCCTCCTGTTAAAACTCTCATGGCTTGGTTTTAGAGTTTGCTAACTTTATCGAAATTCGCCTTTGCTGCTGTTGTCCATGCCGCAATGCCATACTCGAGAACTGGTCTCACTCTTCCAGTGTACAATTTCTTTACAGTATACTTTCGTCTTCTCCCCAGCTTGTGCCAGCAAGTTTCCTCATGATGGCCATTCTTTCTCTGGCTTTCATTCGGTTTCTCTCGATCTGACTTTTCCATGTCATGCGCCGATCAAATGTGACTCCCAGATAGGTTGGGTTGTCGTTTGGCTGCAGGTATTTGCCGTTTAGACTTAATTTGGTGTTTTGGGGTTTGATTGATAGCGAGAATATTGTACATGTGGTCTTTTCCTCGTTTATTTTGACCAGCCATGAGTTCGCCCACTCTTCCAGCGATGTTAGGGCCTGCTGCATCCGATTTCTTGCTATGGTGAGATTCTTTTCAGAGGTCCACAAAGCCAGATCGGCAGACGTGTCCAACATACGATATACAGAGAAGGCCCATTTGGTCATCTCCCGTTCCAGTCCAGGACAAGCTCTATGGAGATTCCGATAACCTCATACGGACCACTACTTTCTTTAGAGAATTATAGCTGAAACCTAAAAGAGTATGACGAAGAAGAAGAAGAAGAAGATCGATGCCCTGGGTCTCAGTGAATATTTGATGTGAACCTATGCTCCGCACTTAATTGACGAGGTTTTGATTTGATTTGATTTGATGCCTGATTTGATTTGATTTGATGCCTTAGCTTTGATTTGATTTGATGCCTTTGATTTGAATTGATTTGATGCCTTTCATTTGATTTGATTTGATGCCTTTGATTTGAGTCGTGATTGGCGCAGATGATCGCGAACGAAAAATAAAAAAATGCCTTTGCGAAGTCATTACGCCATTACCGGTGAGAAAATTCGATCCATATTCCGAGGCAGCATCAAACATCAGGTATTATTTCCAGTATTTACGATAAACGTGACTCAGCATGGATCTCCATGCATATATACTAAATGTCAATTGCTAGAACATACCCATTACCTGAACAAACGCTGCCTTTGATCCTTGCTATCACACACTGGCATGCCCTGTCCATTGATATTAGCTTTGGTTTCAGACGGAATTTAGATTTGAGAAAGTGTTGCTGCCTCGTTTTCCTCGCAGTCGGAGTGTAGGTCTACCACTACAGTTGACCTTCTCAGTGACCTAGTGAGCTATGCCGGCGGGAACGCATGTTCCTGGTAGGGCCACCCAAGCTGGACAGGTCACTGGAGAGGTGCCAGACTAAGAATATTAGCAGTCGGGCAGGTGTTGCTCAAGTGTCCAGGAAGACAGACCACATAGGAGAGGAAACTCTACATAAAGTTAGGACAGATAGAGCCCAAGAGTCCAGGAAGAAAGACCGCCTAGAAGAGGAAACTCTACATAAAGTTAGGACAGATAGAGCCCAAGAGTCCAGGAAGACAGACCACATAGAAGAGGAAACTCTACATAATGTTAGGACTGATAGAGCCCAAGAGTCCAGGAAGACAGACCGCCTAGAAGAGGAAACTTTACACAAGGTTAGGGCATATGGAGCTTGCAACCTAGGAGGTTAGGACAAATATGGATTGTTCGTCTAACGAATCTAAACAAGGAAAACTCCAAAGGGACAACCATTCCTAGACACTAGTCTCTGACTAAAAATGGCTCCAGTCAATGGGGAAACTGACTTTAAGTCTACGGTGTATCAACATGCTGAAGGACTGCGCGAGAGAGCAGTTATGAACGTGGAGGGGGGGGGGGGGCGGGGGGTTTGTCGTGGGCGAGAGGGACGGCGCCACGTTCGTAGACTCCAAATATGGCAAGGGGCAATTGGTAGGGTGACCGTATAACTACCCCAGACAAACCATATATAAACATTGTATTAATAAATAATCTGCTGCCTTGCAGGTTTGGCCGCCAGACAGGTTGGAGACAACCAAAGGCTAGGGATGGGAACCTGAAGAAGAAAATGCTTGCTAAAACGGAAGTGTTGGACCAAAAAGTGCGAATAAAATAGATCGTTGCTGCAAACCCCAACACTACGTATCTCATCCAATGATAATCAAGGACCCGGACTATACAAAGAGACACCATAAGATACTCGCACAGACAAAGACATGTTTCTCCCACCATGGACGCACTGATGCATTTGGCATTAAAGTTCTGCAGATGCTACAATGGAAGGCTGAAGGTATTTACAACAAATAAAATAAGTATTGTCCAGAAGACTATTTGATAAAGGAATACATTTTCCATGCATCCAGGAAACAGCTTAATCCTAAGCACAGATTTTGCATAAGAAGTTATGAAACTCACAGACTGGATAGTGATGGACTAAGGACGGTGTGATTACCGAATCAGACAGCAATAATCTATAATATGTACGGTCCGTCAACAACAAATCTGGCCCGAGAAGCCATGAATATTATAGAACCCTAGTGGTAGGAGGTGTTATCAGCCCGTCTGAGAGGTGGGGGTTGCGTAAAGACCGTTGCAACAGGACACGAACTAGAGGAATGAGAGGTTGAAAGCAACCTCTACCTGATCAACCTTGCAGACGACTTTCCAACGTTCTATAGTCATCAACATAATCCCATGACCTTGCTTTTATCACCGGCGACCTAAGACACACATCTAATAGAACGGTACTCGCACCTCTAGCAGAAAGTGACCACATGGTAAGTAGAGGAAATCCTTCAGCAGACTTTACCGCGGGACAGGATTGAAGTGTTAGAGACTTCAGTATACTAAACCTCAGCTTGTGAGATGGGTAGCCAGTTCCCTTCCTCGCTGCATTTTCCTTTCCTAACCGTAAGTTAGGTACCCATTTACAACTGGGTTAATTGGAGCTGCCGGTAGTGGGAGTTGAACCTCCGTGCCTTTGCCATGAAAAGCGAGTCCCCTAACATTGCGCAGTGACCACATACCCACCAAATTTACCATAAACCTGGAAAACATTCCATCAGACCACAAGCCATTACCCAGATAGAACTATAAGAAAGCAGATTGAGCAGATGTTTGCCGCAAGTACAGATCTTTACTGCCAGTCCATCAACACCCACCACAGGAAAGTTGGTAAAATTGTGGAAAAATGTAACCAGTGCCTTCTTGAGACAGCAATGGTGAACATACAAAGAGGTGCCAGAAGAAACTACAGACAACATTGGTCACCGGAAGTGGAACAGATGGAACTTCAACTAAAAGAGGCAAGAGAAACAGCAGAAATTTAAACGAAAATCAAGAAAGTAATATCGCACTCAAGGCATCTGCAGCAAGATATAGGAAGCCAATCAAGCAAGCATGCAGGAAAAGCTGACACGATGATACAGAAACTCTAAACTTTGATAGAGAGAGAGAGAGAGAGAGAGAGAGAGAGAGAGCGAGAGAGAGAGATAGAGAGACCAAGAAGCTCTGGAAGCTCATCACTAATGAAATGCTCTATAACATGGGAGAAATGCAAAAGAACAAACTGCTACAAATCTTTAACACAAGCTGGAAACAACGAGCTGTCCCCGCAGTGTGGAAGGAGGCAAGGACTATCTCCATCGTTAAACATGGGAAGGACAATATGAAGCCAGACAGCTACAGACCGATTAATCTATTCAGCTGTGTGGGGAAATTAATGGAACGAATCGTTAACACTAGAATGACCTGGCATATGGAATAGAAAAAAAATACTTATTCCCCAGGTTTGTTTTAGAAACAGATCGACCAAAGATCAGGTGACCAACATCTCGCATGAGATAGAGGATGCATATCACGGTAAGAAAAACTGGCAGTCTGGATATATCTGGAAAAAGCCTTTGACAGAATATGGAACATCGGATTAAAAATCAAACTACTGCAAATGGGTGTCACTAACAACATGTACAACGTACTAGTGGATACTTGGATAACAAAACAACAAGAGTACAACTCAAAGGACACCTCATCAAAAAAATGAAAATGGAACTAGGAGTTCCGTATGTTGGAATACTGTCAACCATAATGTTCCTCATATATATGTGATATAATCACAGATTCCATAAAACAGTACACAGTGGGCTATATGCAAATGACTTGTCGCTATAAACATCCGAAGAGTCTACACCTGTAGCTGGAAACAAAGTGCAAAAGGCCTTAAATGAAATAGAGACGGAACAAAGAAATGGCAAATCGCTTTAAACGAAACCAAAACCGCGTACACAATCTTCTCCCTATTTCCCAAGCCCCAAGAAGTGACCCTAAAAGTAAATGGCCAGACTCTCCCCCTTGACATCAGTCCAACGTATCTAGGAATAACAATGGGATCATTGCAGCTATGAGAACACCACAAATTAATGCATTAGAGAACACCACAAGAATCGAAACTATGGAGACGTGCAGAGATCCCAAAAAATATTCCAGCAGGATGAAAAATTCAAACGAATGCCAATTCACCCACTATATGCTATACTAAATCGAATAGGAAGAGGTAGATTAAAGAGAAACCACTTCATATAAAAAATAAAAGAACTTGTAAGAGAAGACCAAATAGTAGCTAGGCAGCAGCTAAAGATCTGAAGCAAACATCCCAAATTCCACCATGGAGAAAGCCAAATTTGTAATAGATGGTTAAAACTCTACGGTATAGGAAAGAAGGGAACTCAGACATATTTAGAAAGAAAATCTATCAGGGAAGATTATCTTAACAGAGTATATCCGCTAGAATCATGGATACACGCAAATACAGATGGTTCATCTAACAAAGCCACATCCAATGGAGGTGGAGGGGTCTATTACAGACTAAGGAACTAAGAAGAAAAAACTCGAGTATTAACAACGTGGACACACTTCAATTACGTCCGTGCAGAAGCAAAGGCACTGAAAGCCGCAGCTGAGCGTGTAATTCAAGATAAAGATATCCACCAAGAAAACAGTATTCCTGACTGATGTTACGTCAGTATTAGCAGCGCTAAACCAACACAAAGATGAAGATCTCGAGCAATGTATGTTCTCCCTGACACAGCTCTCAGCAAAACAGCCATGGTTGGTCACACAGTTGATCCCATACCATTGCGATGAAGCTGCAGAAAACTAGTGCATCCCCACAAACAGACTTGAGCATCACATATAATGAAGCTAAGACCATAATTAAAGCCAACTTCATGGGAAAATGGTCTAAACAATACCCCGACTTCCAAAAAGAAGACATCTGCTTTAATTTAACGAGAGACCTTGTAGATATAAGCTGTGCGACGAAATCTGGTATCGCTATTTTGAAATAAAGCTCCAGCATATTTGAGTCAACAGTGTATTAGCCTAGTTGGAAAAGCTTTATTTTGACATGTAATTGCTACTAGATTATTCAACAATTTGTAACTCTAGGGGTTTTCAAATGTCAAGAAATATTTATGGGGGAAAAGCTATTAACGACAACAATGTTACCTTGCGTATTTATAGAATATCATTTGATATTAAGATCAGCAGCAAATGTGCGTTTAAATTGTTAAATTATCCGTATATTTCATTATAACTATTAGACAATTGTTGCCAAGCACACACATAGGGGTAACATGCACATTTACATAAAAACGATCGTAGACGAGGAGCTGTTTTGCGACAGATATAGGTTTTCATAGAGAACAGAGAACGAAAGCAATACAGGCGATAAGAGTTAATTGAGCAACGGGAATGTTGTGAGGTGGTAACATTCAAGGACGATGGGCAAACCCGGAAGTAAGATAATGATTCTGACCACGTGTTCGTTCTTCTTCCGGGCTGTCAAATCACTCGAGCGTTAGTCGGGGTGGAAAGAACATGCCTAGTTTCCTACTTTAACTTTCCAAGCATGTCGTAAAAGGCGACTAAAGAAGGTTGTGCATTGAGCTAGCAACTTCATCATGTAAAAACCACTGTTATTGAAACCATCCTCCATCGAATCCGCTTCCTTAAAATGGTGAGGGAGCTTGCATGCCTCAGTGATCCGAGGAGCTAAGTCAACTGAACCGAAAGCTTCCTGAAGGGTCATCAAATGAAGATATATCTTGGAGCAGGTAGTAAACTAAACACGCACAACTCACATAAAGTATCATATTTAGAGCCGACCACCCACATCTATAAAAAAGGTGGTTATAAAAACATTGACAACAGTGTAAAAGCAAACGGCCTTAGGAAATGAAGGGTCTTCAGAGACGAGAAGAAGGACGCAGTAGAATAAAAGCCGCAAGGAAGCTCCGCGGCTGATTGTCGTTCTGAATGCCAAGATGAAAACCAATACAACAATCTGGAATGTGCAGGGAAAACAGCACAGATAGCAACAGAGATGACAATGACAACCTGACAGCTCTAGTAACTGTGCGAAACAAGATGGACCCAGTCAGGAAAGATGTGACTGACAACTGGGAAAATGATCATTTGTTTTGGAAAAAAAGGAACTGATGCCCAACATGCAGAGAGAATGGCACTTATGCTCTCCAGAGACGCACATAGGGCACTCATAAAGGTAGGGGTTATTACAAATCGAATAATTAGCTCATACTTTAGAACTAGGAACAAAAACATCATTATGAACATAATTAATTCCCAGCTAACGAGGCCGAAGAAAATTAGAAGAAAAAGTTTAACAACAAGCTGGAAGAGGTCCGTGACACGTAAAAAGAAAGTCACTTAATATTAATGGGAGACTTCAATGCTAAATTAGGGGCAGGCAGCCTTCGTTATGAACAGATTATGAGAAGACAAGGAATGGGACACATTAATTTTTTGCAGACATTTTTGCAGAGCTTTGTGCGCAACACAAAATTATAATTGGAGGAAGTATGTTTCCACACAAGAAGGTAGATAAGGCAACATGAAGATCACCATACGACATGACGAAGAATCAGATTGTCCACATTTGTGTCAGTCAAGCTTTCAGAAGTATACTGCAAGATACAAAAGTAAAGCGAGGCGCTGATATAGCCTCAGACCACCACATGTTACTGCGGATCTTGCAGCTCAAACTAAAAAAAAAGTACCCAGTACATGGAGCGCGAATGACAAGATATTACGCACACTTCTGGTCATGTAGATCAGGCAAAGAAGACATAATTTAGCATACAACTTAATACTTAATAACAGATTATTATTACGTTTTATGTTAGACTGCAGCAGGGCAGACTAGCTAAGGAAAAGGGATCGAAGAGGGAATGCTAACCCGGTACTAAAAAAAATCCTTGCTGAAGTCGGATGTGTTGGACCGAAAGATGCAAATATCGCAGTCAAGCTGTAAACTACGACACAACGCATTCTGTTCTCTGGACTACATTCTGCTACTTAAGTCCTTTCAGGGTTTGGTAGCGGGAGATTGAGAACGAACGAAGCCAAGCCCAAGTTTTATGTTACAATTTGTCATCTTTTCCTGGTCATGTGAAAGGTGGGCGTTATGTCTTGTTCTCCGTGCTTATTCACTGGGTACTTACCAAGTGCTACACGAGCTATATAAGTACGAGAAGATGAATATTAATAGTAAATGGGACCAGGCTAGAGAGATGTGGTATGAGACATCTGAGATGTGAAGGAACTGTACAATCCAATAGCACCCACCACAAAGAATGGATCACAACAGAGGCATTATTATATAAAATAGAAGAAAGGAAAAAGAAGAAAGCTATACTCAACAATTGCCGAACTTGAGCCATCAAAGCAGAAGTTCAATGAAATTTAACTGTTACATACAAAGAGGTCAACATTTATATAAGGAAAAATAAAAGGAAACGTATTAGCACGTTTGCACATGAGGCAGCGGAGAGGAAATATGAGAGATCTCTACTCATTAAAAAAATGACAAACATCTGCAACAAAATATTGGCGACAGGAAACTGGCCGGACTTATAGACGAAATCAATGGTTATACCGTTACATAAGTCTTGATACCTAAAGCTGTGCCAAAATTACAGAACAATAAGCCTCATCAGCCACCCTAGCAAGGTCATGCTTAGATTAATCCTCGACCGATTAAAACCCCAAGCAGAGAACATCATTGCCGAGGAACAAGCAGGGTTCATACAGAGAAGGGGATCAAGATGCTGAGCAGCGCATGAGCTGCAGTGATCAGCGACTCATAGCTGACTGCTAGCGTCAGGGCCAGCGAACCATAGCTGCCAAGACCATTCTACACCTCCACGCGATGATCCTGGATAACAGGCTGCAGCAGGGCAGACTGGCTAAGGAGAAGGAATCGAAGAGGGAATGCTAACCCGGTACTGAAAAAATGCTTGCTGAAGTCGGATGTGTTGGACCGAAAGGTGCAAATATCGCAGCCAAGCTGTAAACTACGACACAACGCATTCCGTTCTCTGGACTACATTCCGCTACTTAAGCCTTTTCAGGGTTTGGTAGTGGGAGATTGAGAAGGAACGAAGAAGAAGAAGAAGAAGAAGACAGGGAAGAAGCACTACAGAACAGATATTTAATTTGAGGCTGCTAAGCGAGAAATATCTAGAACAGCAGCAAACACTGTATCATGTGTTTGTGTATTTTAAGAAGGCGTTTGAAAGGGTATGGCATAAAGCGCTATGGCAACCACGAGGATGTATAAAATCAACGGAACTATTATAACGGTCCTTGAACACCTGTATGACAAGGCGTCCAGCGCAGTTCTTGTGAATGGGAGGCGAGAGGTCTGGTTTCGCACATCAGTTGTTGTGAGACAGGGGTGTACACTCTCTCCAACTCTTTTCAATATATTCCTTGAGGGAATTATGAGTGAGGCACTTGAAGGTCACGTTGGTACTGTCAAGATAGGGAGCCGAACGATTACCAACCTTCGTTTTGCAGATGATATCAACGGGTTGGCGGGTTCAGAAGCAGAACTCCAGGAATGGGCCCGAAGACTCGATGAAACAGCTCTTGACTATGGTATAGAGATAAACGATGGAAAGACACAATTAATGACCAACAATGCCAAGGGTTTCAACAGCAGGATAAAAGCTAACTGCCAGGAACTCAAGGTGGTTGATCGTTTTAAATATCTAGGGTCGATTGTCAGTGCTGAAGGATCAAAATGTGAGGTGTTGGCCATAATATCACAGACAATAGCGGCGCTTGCAGGGATTAACAAAATCTGGCAAGATAAACGGTTAACACTATGCACGAAAATCAAATCAATGCTTACACTGGTCTTGTCAATATTCCTCTATGCCTGTGAGACATGGACAGTTACAGCTGACTTTCAACGAAGGATAAGGGCTTTGGAAATGAGATGTTTCCGAAGACTTTTAAACGGCACGTACAAACATCGAGTTACAAATGAGGAAAAACGAGATAGAATTACAACAGCAATAGGGCCTTTCAAAGACCTCTTGGCAACTGTCAAAAGAAGGAAACTCGCTTGGTACGATCACATATCGAGATCAAATGGTCTTGCAAATACAATCCTCCCCGAAAAGGTGCATGGCAGACGACGGAGAGGCCGTCCCAAAAATAGATGGTAGGACAACATAAAAGAATGGACCAATCTCCGACCAGAAGAGTCACAGGCAGCGGCATCTGACAGAGAAGAGTGGCATAGAGTTGTGAGGATGTCTTCACGTGTGCCCCAACTACCTCACCGGTTACGGGATGACCTGACCTGACCTGAACGAAAGAGTGCAACATTACATCGCTTGAGGAGAATCAATCAATCAATGATACTCGACATTGTTTTGTTACATTAAATATTAGAGAACTGAATTAAAACGAAAAAGCTTATACAATCTCATTTATGGTAACACATCAAAGAAGGCTCACTGAGATAAAAGACAAACCAACAAAGAAAAACAAAACACACGTTGCATAATCTGTACCACAAAACAAAAACACTCGATAATGCCAGCCAGTCCATCACAGAGAATAAAGAGTTGACGAGGCGACTAGAGAGCTTAAGAGTCTTATACAAGCACTCTGTGCTGGCATTTGCACGGAAGGGATCTCAGCCTCATGGGAAGATCAGAGGGTGCGTCGTGATATGTCGTCTTCTGATTTGGATATTGGGAAATGTATAGAAACGGATCCTGGGAACGTTACATGAAGTAAATTTTTGTTGTTTAAAATGGTCAACAGGACTGGTCTGTTTATAGAACTTAAAATAGATTCGAATCACTGCTAGTTTTGGTTGTTGCTTAAGTAGACTTTATATAACTATATTTAAAGTTTGAATTTCATATTTTAGGATGGCAGATGTTTTAATATATCTAAATAAATAAATGGAGCAACGTAATAATAATAATAATTATTGTTTCCTGTGTGTTACCAGGGTCATAAAGGTAGTAAAGAATACTAATGCCGCAACCTACTAGACCGCGACTAATATGACGTTTTGAAAGTGTGCCGCTGACCTCATAGTATAGAAACTATAATTCGCTCACGAGCAATGGCCGACACTATAGTTTGTTTTCTTAGAAGTAAATAGTCAGAGGATTTATCTGCTCTTGATCTGGTTTGTACGTTGTTGTATGCTGAGACTGTCGAACATATGAACAATCACATTTAGTCGCATTTTATGACATGCACGATAGGGTGTACCAAATACATGAAAAACTAAATAAGACGAGGGGCATTCAGTCAAGTTGGCATGAAATACTAACATGAAAAACAAAACAAGCTGTTCCAATCAATACCTTGTGCATGGGCTAGGGATGAAACTAACTCCGTTTTCACAATGCCAACGAACCAGGCTCGATTCCCACCGTGTCCAGTTTGGCAGACACTGTTTTTTTTCTCGGAAGATCGCTGCTCCACGTAGGGAAAGTAATGGAAACCTACAACTTATTACAGACAATTAAGTGGCGGTTGTAAGAAGCGACGTTCTGTAAATGACATACTACTTACTTTTATCTCGAGCAAGGAACCAGTCATGCCTGGAGGTGAGGTGCTGGAAAGAATGAACACCTTCACATATTCTGGGCAGCACCATTGATACTACAGGGGACACAGGGGCCGATGTAAGGGATAGAATTAGAAAGACAAGAGCAACATTCATGTTACTAAATAATACATGGAAATCCAGGGAACAAAGGCTTATATCTTCTTCTTCTTCTTCTTCTTCTTCGTCTTCTTCTTCTTCTTCTTCTTCTTCTTCTTCTTCTTCTTCTTCTTCTTCTTCTTCTTCAACTTGAATTTGTTCGAAGAAAGCAGCTGTCATCCTGAGGCTGTCGACACTGCCATAGAGCTTGTCTAGTGTTGCCACTGGTGATGGCTACACGTTCTTTCTTTGGTCCTCGTATGTCGGGTAATTTTGCAGCAGATGTTCAGCGGTCATTTTCCCTGTCCCTCAGGTGCATTCGTCAGTGCCACCTATCTTCAGTTTATTGAATAGATGGTACCTCAGTCTGTTGTGGCCTATGCGGAGTCTGAAGACCACGACCTGCTCTCTTCTGTTCAATTGGTAATAGGCATCGTCTTTTGTGCAGCCAGTATGCTCTGTTTCCCATTTCGCCATGTATCTGTCCCTAATAAACCTTTTGGACTCTTCGTAGGTCACACTAGAATCTGGTTGTGGTAGTCTTGCACCTTCTTTTGCCAGTCTGTCTGCCTCCTCGTTGCCTTGAATGTTACAGTGGGATGGAACCCACTGTACCACTACTCTTTTTGGTGCGGACTGTTGGCATAGTTGACAGAGTACTGTTATTAAATCATTAAGTTCAGTATTTTTCTGGCTTTTTAGTGCTGTAACCACGGCCAGGGCATCTGTAAACAGGACTATCTGGCTTTCATTGCTTTCACCTGTCAGCATTGCTTCTACTGCAGCCTTCAGTACCTCTGCCTCCGCTCTGAAATTGCTTGAGAATTTTCCAGTTGCCACTGACAGTGTTATTTTTCTACCATTTCGTAGGCTCAGGAATACCCCTGCCCCTCCATTCTATGTTGTGTTTGTTACAGAACCGTCGGTGTACGCATGGGTCCAGTCCATGCTTGGGTAGTTTTTCGCTATGTGCCTCAGGGTTATGTCTCTTCTTTCTTTTTCAGTCTGGCTGTTCTTGTTTCCAATACCTGGTATATTTTCTACTACCTCTGGAATGATATGCTGCTTCCAGGTGGGTTTGCGTACAGTAGGGATGGGCTTTGGTGTTGTTATGGTGTTCATAGGGTCTTCGCTCATCTTTGCTTTAGCTATTTCTGCAAAGTTTTTCCGCTTTAGTTTCTCTTTTCCAAATCTATTTAGTGTCTAATGCATTGGATGGTCTGTCATTCTTCTGAGTTTCTCTGCTTGCTGCTGAGCTCTGCAGTCTCTTCTGTCGGTCATGGATTGCATATTTGTAATCTTTTCAAGTTCTACAATTGGAAACGCTTATATCAAACTGAGACTGTTTAATTTCAATGTCAAGTCAGTTCTCATGTAGGAGTAGAAACTTGGAGAACGACAAAGGCTTAGCAGAGGAAACTCCAGTCGTTTGTCAATAAATGTCTTCGGAGGTTAATGAGTATAGGCTGGCATGACAAGGTGAGGAACTAAGATCTATTGGAAAAGAGCCATTAATAACCAGTGGAGTAACAAATAAAACGAAGGAAATGGGGTTGGATAGGACATACACAACGTAAAGTACCTTCAAACGTGGTCAGACAGGCCCTGATATGGAATCTACAGAGGTAGAGAAAGAAAAGTTGATCAAGAAACACCTGCACAAGAGATGATGAAAATGAACTATGGTTACAGAAACCCAACTGAAGAGAGGCAGAAAAGGCAACTTAAAAGCGACCTTGCTGGAGAAGGGTTGTCAATTACTTCTGTTCTGGAAGGAGCATCGGGCATTGATTGATTTATTCATTTGCGATTGGGTGTGGTGTCCCTATTCATTCCTCCTTCATAAAGGTACTGACATCAACACTGGACATTTTTGTAATCTCCTTATTTAGTGTTATAGATGCTAAAGGGATATTCTTCTAGTAATGTTAATTACAGAAATACAATCCCCACTAATCATCAACTTCATTGACTTCCAGAAGGCATTTGACAGTCTACACCGTCCAACCTTATGGAAAATTCTAAATAACTATGGCTTACCCTCAAAATACATAAATATTATAAAAACCTTATATGATGTTTCACGATGCTGTGTTCGAACAGCCGAAGACAACACTGCGTGGTTTAACATCAAAATAGGAGTAAAACAGGGATGTATTTTATCCCCTCTACTATTTAGCATATCTATAAATTGGATTATGAAACACTATGCCCATGATAAGCATTTAGGCATAGAATGGACAGATAACAAGACCTGAGTAGATTTCATTTTGCAGACGACCTAGCGCTACTTAGTATCACTAATTAAAAAAAATTTAAAAAATGTAGATAGACTACGCCAATTGTCAGAACAAATAGGAAACGCCTCAAATACGAAAGCTGTTGATATCAAGCTACAGTTGAAATCTCTACAAAATGTCCATCACTTCACATACGTAGGAAGTATAATGACACTGGAAGGAGATGCCACGAAAGAAATTTTTATTAGAATTGCTTTTGCCTCATAATCAGCTCACCAACATCTGGACATCAAGGACACTGAGCAAACATACCGAGCTCAGACTATTTAACTCAATCGTAATATCAGTGCTGATATGTGGATGTGAACGTTGGAAAACAATAAAAGCGCATACAAAAACCAAGTTAATGTCTTTGAAAATAAGTCTTTATAATTATTGAATATAAGCTGGGACCAGTTCATAACTAATGACTTAATAAAAACAGGCACAAACCAACTATACATGTCAACTACCATCAGGAAAAAAAGATGGACATACGTACATCGGGCATATCCTTAGAATGAACAACAACCGTCTTCCATTGCAAACACTTGAATAGATACCAAGGGGCGTTCGTAAAAGAGGGATACCCACAGAAACAGCCAGAAGAACGATCATCCCAGAGGCTCAACTATGGGCCTCATCAAAATTCAAAATATAAAAACAGTGGCGTCACCCCGTTTCAACTGGAGATCATTTGTTTCTTCCTTATGCTCCACATTTGGCGTGCAAAGTATATAGATAGATAGAATGTTATTTTGTACAGTACAGTTAAAACTGTTGAAGCCGACCTTTCAATGCACTTGAACAAATGGACCTGGTCAAAATAAACGAGGAGAAAACCACGTGCACAATATTCTCGCTCTCATTAAAACCCCAAAGTACCAAATTAAGCCTAAATGGCAAAATCCTGCAGCCAAACGACAACCCAACCTATCTGGGAGTCACATTTGATCGGCGCATGACATGGAAAAGTCAGATTGAGAGAAACCGAATGAAAGCCAGAGAAAGAATGGCCATCATGAGAAAACTTGCTGGCACAAGCTGGGGAGCAGACGAAGGCATACTAAAGAAACTGTACACTGGAAGAGTGAGACCAGTTCTCGAGTATGGCATTGCGGCATGGACAACAGCAGCGAAGGCGAACTTCGATAAAGTTAACAAACTTCAAAACCAAGCCATGAGAATTATAACAGGTGGCATGAAGTCAACGCCAATTGTAGAACTTGAAAAGATTACAAAACTGCAATCCATGACCGATAGAAGAGACTGCAGAGCCCAGCTGCAGTCAGAGAAACTCCGAAGACTGACGGACCACCCAATGTACCAGAGACTAAACAATTTGGGAAATGGGAAACTAAAGCGGAGAAACTTTGCAGAAATAGCCAAAGCAAAGATGCACGAAGATCCCATAAACGCACTAACAACACCAAAACCCATCACTACTGTACGAAAACCTACTTGGAGGCAGGATATATTTCCAGAGGTGGTAGAAATATACCAGGTATTGCAAACAAAAACTGCCAGAGTGAAAAAGAAAGGAGAGACACTACCCTAAGCTTCATAACGAAAAGCTACCCAAGCATGGACTGGACCCATGCATACACCGACGGTTCTGTAACAAACACTACACAGAACGGAGGGGCAGGAGCATTCCTGAACCTACCAAATGGCAGAAAAATAACACTGTCACTCGCTACTGGTAAGTACACAAGCAATTTCAGAGCAGAGGCAGAGGCACTGAGGGCGGCAGTGGAAGAAATGGTAACACACAGTGAAAATGAGAGCCATATAGTCCTGCTGACAGATGCTCTCGAAGTAGTCACAGCGCTAAAAAGCCAGAAAAACACTGAGCTTAATGACTTAAGAGCAGCACTCTGCAAACTGTGCCAGCAGTCCGCACCAAAAAGGGTAGTGGTACAGTGGGTTCCGTCACACTGCAACATCCAAGGCAACGAGGAGGCAGACAGACTGGCAAAAGAAGGTGCAAGGCTACCACAAACAGATACCAGTATGACGTACGAAGAGTCAAAACGGCTTATCAAAGCCAGGTACATGTCCAAATGGGAAACCGAACATACTGGTTACACCAAAAACGATGCCTATTACCAGTTGAACCGAAGAGAGCAGGTCGTTGTCTTCAGACTTCGCACTGGCCACAACAGACTGAGGTACCACCTCTTCAACAAATTGAAGATAGGGTGTACCGACGAATGCCCGTGCGGTACTGGTAAAATGACCACTGAACATCTGCTGCAGAACTGCCCGACATACGAGGATCAGAGAGAGCAGATGTGGCCATTGCCAGTGGAACTGCAAGACAAGCTCTATGGTAGTGGCGAGAGTCTCAGGATGACCGCCGCTTTTTTCGAGAAAATAATGGTTACTGTCTGACTGTGTACGCAGAAGAAGAAGAAGAAGAAGAAGAAGAACAAATGGACTGGCATAAACAATACGTTACAGCTTTTCTAGAACTGTTTTACTAGTAATGTAAAAATGCTTTATACAATGGAGCCAATTACCAAGTAACCACTCTTTTATGGTGCGTTCTGAAATGCCTGATTTTAGCATTTATACATATCTCAATAATTCATTAACATATCAACTGGATTTTTTCATGGGCTCTCTTTTTCATTACACCATTAATGTGTTACACATAAATATTATGTAGACTGCACGAATGTATCTAAGCAGACGTTTTCTTTGTTATTTTCATCTCGCTCTGTTTGATATCATTGTATCTCGTTGTTTGATATTATATCTCGTTCTGCCCATTTTAGTGACACTGATCGCTTGTCGACATGCTATGTTAAGACTTTTCTACAGCTACCGCTCTGTTAATTTATTTAACATTTATAAAAATATCAGCGGCTAGAATATCGATCTGTTAGTGGTACTGACACACGGGTTCGATTCTCAACTAGGCCACTGCTTTTTTCCACCTTACCGGGATGAATTGAAAACTTAGCAAGCAGACGGATTGGCAAATGCTAGAGCTTGGAGGATTTTTCGCTCACGCCCTCGGACTATAGCAATAGGAAGCAAACGGTAATTAAATTTACAAAATGGCAGCTGCTTTATTGTTATTTTTGCAGAGTAGGGATACAATTAAATTAGTTAATTCATTATTATAATATTAACATTGATGTTGTTGTTGTTTGTGAATGCCCACAATGAGTAGGTTACTCTTTTGTGCGCCTTGGAAAGGACGTTAAGTGGCGGGATGCAGTATTTTTGTTCACATCCCGAGCGTGCTGTTGAAGGTGGACCGGGGTCCTCCAGACGGTTGTGCTATGTTTGGCTTCATCTTCGTGTCACTCACTACTACGGGGATCGCGTCGATCCCACACCTCGTTAGGCTGTCATCAAAACAGTCCGTTTCCAGGGAGGGCTACAGGAAGCCGATGTGATGGTCTTGGCCAGTATATTTTGCCTGACCCTGACTAACATGTCTGTTCCGTATATTATGCCTGACCAGACGTTAGTCTACCTCCCCAATTAACATTGTTAATATTATTTAATTAAAGTGTATAGACCGACGTGGAAAAAAACAACAGTGATTCTTCGAGTATTTGTTACTTATTTGAAACACAGTGATTCTTCGAGTATTTGTTACTTATTTGAAACACAGTGATTCTTCGAGTATTTCTTAGTTATTTGAAACATAGTGATTTTTCTCGTAATTGTTGCTTATTTGAAACACACTGTTTATTTTGCTGATAATTGTTGTTTGTGTTGTTGATAATTGTTGTTTTTGTTGTTGATAATTGTTGTTTTTGTTGTTGAATGACCACAATGAGTAAGTTTACTCTTTTGTGTCCCCTGAAAAGGGCGTTAAGTAGCAAGATTGTAATAGCTTTCCTACATCCCGAGCGTGCTGATAAAGGTGGACCTGCGTCCTCCAGGGTGTTGAGCTATGCTAGACTGCATCTGAGTGTCGCTCACTACTACGGGGATTCCTCACCTAGTTAGCCAGGATGCCATGAAAACAGCCTGTTTCCAACGAACGCTTCATGGAACAGAGATAGTGGGGTTGGTCGGTATGTTGTGCCTGACCGAACTAGCGTCTTAGTTTCCAAACTGATAGTAATTATACTGAGAATTATACAGATAAGCAGTACAAGAACAAACACAGTTTAACCCAATAGTCGCAAAAAGTTGTGAAAGCTAAGCTTCAATTACTCTCCCGATAGAAAAATAAAACCTTCCGTTCACAACGGCCATAACCTAGAAAAGCCAGCTCCAAGTCTCTGGAGATATCTAAGTAAGGGGAACCAAGTCCGTTACAGGAAGACACAATGTGGTCCAAATGACAAGAAGACATAAGTTGGTCCAAATAACAAGATGAGATAAGTTGGTCCAAATAACAATAAGAGATAAGTTGGTCCAAATAACAATAAGAGATAAGTTGGTCCAAATAACAATAAGATATAAGATGGTCAAATATAACAAGTAGAGACAAAGATGGTCTAAATAACATGAAGAGATAAGTTGGTCCAAATAACAATAAGAGATAAGTTGGTCTAAATAACAAAAAGCGACAAGATCTAGACGCGGACAATACGGCACGATCTCAAAACCCGGACCTTGCAGACTCGAATGGAATAATCTCAACTTCGGGGGTTTGACCACTTCTGCAGAAATCCGCTAGGAGGACCTAGGTCCACCTTCATCAAAACGCTTGGGATGTGAGGAAAGCTACTGCAACCCGTCACTTAACGTCCTTTTCAGGGCGTACAAAAGAATAACCTACTCATTGTGGGCATTCGTAAACAACAACAACACCACGACATGCAGGGGAAGTAAAGACCCGCGATTAAAGACTTCCAGGAGGACCAAAGGTCTACTAAGATTACCACATAAGAGATTCTATAAGAGACCGAGGACTAGACTAGAAGCAGGCCTAAACGAAAATAACGGATAGAATAGCCTTGCGCTAGTTCTAGTAAAACTCTACACAGGTAGTCAAAAAGTGACTGAATCTGTGTTTGTCCTTCTTGGAGTACTATGATGGTCCAAGGGAATAGTGCAAATTATCTCTCCGTCTCGTAGGTGGGCGGCCGCATGAGAGGTTCGGAAGTAGAATGTGTCGGAACGAAAGGTACAAATATCGCAGTGAAGATGTAAACTACGACACAACGTATTCAGTTCTCCGGACTACATCCTGCTACTTACAAAGCCATTTTTAGGGATTGGTAGCGGGAGATTGAGAACGAACGAGGAAGAAGTATGGCCCCCAGAAAGACACACTCCTCGTCTATCTATCGTAAGTCATGCGGACCACATGATCGGCCCATCTATCGTAAGTCATGCGGACCACATGATCGGCCTATCTATCGTAAGTCATGCGGACCGCATGATCGGCCCATCTATCGTAATTCATGCGGACCACATGATCGGCCCATCTATCGTAAGTCATGCGGACCGCATGACCGGCCCATCTATCCTAAGTCACGCGGACCACATGATCGGCCCATCTATCGTAAGTCATGCGGACCGCATGGCTGGCTCATCTATCCTAAGTCACGCGGACCACATGATCGGCCCATCTATCGTAAGTCATGCGGACCGCATGATCGGCCCATCTATCGTAAGTCATGCGGACCGCATGGCCGGCCCATCTATCCTAAGTCACGCGGACCACATGATCGGCCCATCTTTCGTAAGTCATGCGGACCGCATGGCCGGCCCATCTATCCTAAGTCACGCGGACCACATGATCGGCCCATCTATCGTAAGTTATGGCCGGCCATGTATGATATATGAATCACATGGCCGGCTCATCTGTATTTTTGCAGTGACGCAGAGTCGCTTAAATCCCGGAACTCTTGGTTGTCCATGGACGTCGGTATTTCGGATATGGTCTCTTAGAGAGATATTTAGGACTCATCGATCCAATACTCTATCGGTAATTCAGAGCTTCTGTACTCGTGATTTGCGCATACTCCAAACCTCACACCCGTTTACGATTGCTGGGATAACCATCCGATTGAAGATGTGAGCCCTTGTCTTCACGTCCGTCGTCTGCTGGAGTATCATGTAAGGATCATCAAATGGTCCAAACCGGCCGCGAATCCCGCCAAATACACCGGTTGTTTGTGCATCAATATCACTGTTGACATGTTCCATATGTAGGGACGATGACGGCCGCTCAGTTACATTATCTATGACACGACAGCCCACTAGGGCCGTCAGGGGCAGAGCGCAGGCCCCATATTGCTGAGTGGGATAGTACAAGAGAAAGCTTGAAGGCTAGATACGTCATGACATGCCTACCATGTTTGCAACGGGTAACGGGGAATCAGGGTTCGATTCCGCATGAGAAACGGCTACCACATCCAAGGAAGGCAGCAGGTGCGCAACTTACCCACTCCCGGCACGGGGAGGTAGTGACGAAAAATAACAATACGGGACTCTTTCGAGGCCCCGTAATTGGAATGAGTACACTTTAAACCTTTTAACGAGGATCTATTGGAGGGCAAGTCTGGTGCCAGCAGCCGCGGTAATTCCAGCTCCAATAGCGTATATTAAAGTTGTTGCAGTTAAAAAGCTCGTAGTTGGATCTCAGGCGCAGGCGGGCGGTCCGGCTCGCGCCGGTTCACTGCCTGTTGTCTCCTGCCCTACCGTCTGCCGGGTCTCTCCCACGGGTGCTCTTCGCTGAGCGTCCTGGGTGGCCGGCACGTTTACTTTGAAAAAATTAGAGTGTTCAAAGCAGGCCTCGGCTGCCTGAATAATGGTGCATGGAATAATGGAATAGGACCTCGGTTCTATTTTGTTGGTTTTCGGAACTGGAGGTAATGATTAACGGGGACAAACGGGGGCATTCGTATTGCGGCGTTAGAGGTGAAATTCTTGAATCGCCGCAAGACGAGCTACTGCGAAAGCATTTGTCAAGAATGTTTTCATTAATCAAGAACGAAAGTCAGAGGCGCGAAGACGATCAGATACCGTCGTAGTTCTGACCATAAACGATGCCGACTAGCGATCCACAGGAGTTGCTTCGATGACTCGGCGGGCAGCTTCCGGGAAACCAAAGTGTTTGGGTTCCGGGGGAAGTATGGTTGCAAAGCTGAAACTTAAAGGAATTGACGGAAGGGCACCACCAGGAGTGGAGCCTGCGGCTTAATTTGACTCAACACGGCCAACACTGAAATGACTGACATGCCGAGACCACTTTCCTTGGGTCTAATATGGAACTGGTGCTGGATTTAGAACCTCAGAAATCTGGGGTTATGCCCTCTGTGGCTCGGTTGGTCTGCATTCGGTGTTTGATAAAGGAATTGACGGAAGAGCACTATCAGGAGTGGAGCCTGCGGCTTAAATTGACTTAACACGCCAATACTGTAGAATGACTGTCAAATCGATAGCACCTTCGTGGGGTCTAATAGTGAACATGTGCTGGTATTAGACCCACGGAAGACAGGTCAGTTTCTTAACCCCCTAATGAAAGAGCGCCTGCTACGGTAATCTGGTCTTAACCCTGCAGAAATCGCAGGTTCCATAAACTTGGCCATTGACAAACTAAAAGCCCTCTATTGATACGTCCTGGCTAATATTGAACGGGTGCTGGAAATAGACCCTCGGAAGACAGGTCAGTTTTACCCTACTAATGACAGTGCGTTGCTACGGTAATCCTGCTCAACTCGAGAGGAGCCGCAGACATTTGGTTCACCTACTAGGCTGATAAGCCAACGGCGCGAGGCTACAAGGTGAGGGATTACGGCCGAAGGCCTCTAAGCCAAAATCCCGCCCAAAAGCAGCTCAGCACGAATGCAAAGGGAGGCTTCGACATGGTGGGGACCTGGGGCCCCCGCTCCAGCCCCGCCCAGTCGAGCCGCAGAATGAGGTCTCTGCCGTCTGCTGATCAAAGCGGGCGGGAAGCTGCTCGATATTCACCCCATACGGCGATGAGGTATGAAATCATTTGTAGAAGACTTAGTTCTCGGTCGGGGTGCCCTAAGCAGTAGATCAGCTACCTCACTGCGAACTGCTGAGACTCAACCCTTGACCATGAGATATGTCCGCTCCCCAGGCGAACAACATCTCCGTGCAAGACCAGGCTTGTCCCCTGGTCAAATGCACTATTTCGAGAGGAATCACAGGTCGCTGACATTTGGTCCACGTGCTTGGCTGATAAGCTACCATCTGAGGGATTACGGCCGAACGCCTCTAAGCCAGAATCCCGCCCTAAATCTCAGCACCGCTGTGATGGGAGGCTACGACATGGCTGGGGCTTGCGTGTCAGCCCGGCCCGATCGAGCCGCAGAAATGCACCTGGTAAAATGCACTCCTGCCTCGCTCTTTGCCTCTTTCTGCTATCAGTCATCCCAATGGACGCAGAAGAGATGCAGTCCAGCGGACATTGCACCTCCTGCCCTATTGTGACAACCTCCCGGGTGGCGGGGAATGCTAGGCGTACATTCACTGCAGATGAGAAAATAAAGGGAGCAAAGAGATACCTCACTCACATGCATATGCTACGTTTCTGGCAGGACGTGACGATCCTGGGACAAAGTCACACTGGACTGCCTCTCTTCCGGGATAGTACAAACTAGTACATAGTCCATCATATCATTGCTAAACATATAAACACGAGTAGGGAAGACTCGATAGTCCTGCAAGACAACTTCCCAAGAGAGACAACTCTGACCAAAAACAGCTGCTGCCTTGCAGTTAGGCTGGGGACAGCCAAAGGCTTAGGAGGGCAACCCTACAGAAACGCCTGTTGAAATCGGATGCACTGAGCCACAGGCTTAACAAAATAAAACAGTGCAACGTAAATATCGCTGTAAACAGCGTACGATGAAGAAGAAGAAGAAGCTAGATACGTCAGAGTTGTACCTTTCCCAGACCTAGTTAGCCGCATACAGGTTATACCCACAAGCCTACTACAAAAATCCAACTGCTTGCAAAAAACAAAACAAAAAGCCGGGGGGGGGGGGGGGGGCCCGCAGCGGCGACAGGAGACACCCTGACGGAAATTATAACTTCAATGCGATCTAATTTCGAGTCCTCCAGTATAGCTCTGAAATATGCAATATAAACTGTAGCGAAACGCTAGAATTGACTAGTTAGGATTAGCTATCCCAAAACGTTTTGAAGAATTCGAGAAGACATCCCTTTTCATAAAACAGACGTGAAATAAATTATAAATTGAAATTGTAATGGTCATAGTAGTTTAAGCAAACTAGTAAAGCCGCAATGCTGATTGTGTCCAGCCTAACACAGCATATGAATTAGGTCAATTGGTAGCTTGGAGACGGTCAATAACACGCTATTTTTTTTCTTCACAGTAAAATAACAACATATTGGGCCGGCCTTCCCTGACTATATTTCTATTTTTAGAACAGATGAACGATTCAAAAAGTGTTCTATGAGAAATTAAACTATGTGGGGGATCAAGACGCTGAGCAGCGCATGAGCTGCAGTGGTCAGCGACCCATAACTGACTGCTAGCGTCAGGGCCAGCGAACCAGAGCTGCCAAGACCCTTCTATACCTCCACGCGGTGATCCTGGATAACAGGCTGCAGCAGGGCAGACTGACTAAGGAGAAGGGATCGAAGAGGGAAGGCTAACCCGGTACCCAAAATAGCTTGCTGAAGTCGGATGTGTTGGACCGAAAGGTGCAAATATCGCAGTCAAGCTGTAAACTACGACACAACGCATTCCGTTCTCTGGACTACATTCTACTACTTAAGCCCTGTCAGGTTTTGGTAGCGGGAGATTGAGAACGAACGAAGAAGAAGAAGTAGAACTCTGTGGGACACGTGTGACAGATGATGTTATTTCTACTAGATAACTCGAGATTTCATGGTATATCACTGAATTACATATTTCTATCGCCATCTAACAGTTTTATTTGTAATTCTATAGATTTGACAATTTTACTGAATAGTTTATTCCAAGCTCTCAAAGTGTGTTTCTAATGTTATTTCAGTGCAATTTATTTTAGTTTTTGATTTGAATTTTATAATTTTATTTAGTTTCGTGAAGTTGTGTTAAATTTCGTGTTATAATATCAGTAATGTTTTCGGATTTTGTGAAAATAGCGTTAAAAAAATGGAAGACACTGTGAACATCGATAATAATTCTTTTGATTCAATTGACTTTTTGTTTAAATATTCTTTTGCTGCTTTGTCTTTGAACAAAAAGTGCATCTGAAAGGAACATTTTCAATTTAAAAACTTAAAAAACACACCCTTAGACGTTTAACTTTATAGCACTACACAATGAATTAGTAAATAATTACAGCTGGGAAGACAAAGCCAGGCCTTGCATTGTCTTCTTCTTCTTCTTCGTACTATGTCAGACGTCAACTTGAATTTGTTCGAAGAATGCAGCTGTCATCCTAAGGCTGTCGACACTGCCATAGAGCTTGTCTAGTGTTGCCACTGGTGATGGCCACATGTGCTTTCTCTGGTCCTCGTACGTCGGGCAATTTTGCAGCAGATGTTCAGCGGTCATTTTCCCTGTGCCACACGAGCATTCGTCAGTGCCACCTATCTTCAATTTATTGAATAGATGGTACCTCAGTCTGTTGTGGCCTGTGCGGAGTCTGAAGACCACGACCTGCTCTCTTCTGTTCAGTTGGTAGTAGGCATCATATTTTGTGTAGCCAGTGTGTTCTGTTTCCCATTTGGCCATGTATCTAGGACTTGCATTGAATTATTGGGTTTCATTGTAGATAACGACCTCCAAACAATGCATGAACAGACGGCCAAGTTACTGCAACTGATTCTCAGTATTCAAGTGGCTACCCTCCCATTGCGGAATTACGGGAAACGAGAGAGCTGATGCTCTAGCAAAAGATGGCAGCAAAAAGACGCAATTTAATCATCGAGTACCATACAGAGAAATCAAGAACATCATCAGATATCAGTATATATACCAATGGAGAGAAGACAGAAATATAAGCAGTGCACCAGACCAAATTCGCCAACTCAAAAGAAATCAACAAACTACCTTATTTCATTTGAGAACTGGACACTGCAGACTACTAGAACATCTTTACCGACTGAAGATCTCACACACCGATGAGTGCCCATGTGGAATAGTATGCAGGAACCCTGAGCATATTCTACAGGAATGCCCAATCTATAGGGAAATGAGATGCCAGACCTGACCAGACGATGCAGAGCTGAGACAAAAGCTGTGGGGCAGCCGCTTCGACCTGGTGAAGACTACAGACTTCATCATGGTGACTGGCCTCCAGATATAGCACCACCAAAAGATTCTGAACGCAAAGAAAGAAAGAAAAAAAACATCTGCATAATTCTACGACCAATAATAGACTATCCAATCTGGTTACTATTTCAATAGAAAGAATACTTTCTTGTAAGTGCGCTCAAGAATACGTGTTAACGGAGAGAGGGACATATATTTTTTCAGAAATGAAACAAAGCCGCTAAGAACTAATTTACAAGAAAACGTAGACAACTGTGCAGAAGTACGTCGACATCATGGGCTTCAACTACTTCATTCAGCACAAACACGAAACACTTTTCAACATTTTTTCGACATGGTTAAGTGTGCCCTTTTATCTTCGTAACACAACTTACACTAAAATTGTCATTACGAAAATTAAGAATGAAATGAACTGCATGGTCACAAGAACGTGACTAAATTTGACAAATTTAGGATTAAAAAAAAAGAACTGGCGCGCTAAAATTAGTACTTCATTGATCTGAAGAAGCAGTGAAGTAGTACGCTCATTTAGTTTATTTGTAATTGTTACCCATAAACTATTCCGTCTAAATCTTTAGCTATCGGCTTAATGGCTGTGCTATGTAATAATGGAATTAAATATAATTTGATATAGTTCTAATTCATTGAATTATATTTCAGTCTATTTTCAGCTGCAATGAAACACATATTCGGAGAGTGAGGCAGTTGGCATGGTAGTTTTTGAAATCACGCAACCATACTTCCGATATCAGTACATGCAACAACTGTTTCGAATACCATCTTAGAAAGCTGACTTTAAATCCCGTACCACTTTTAATAAGTTGTACTCGCTGAATCTTGAAACCACGGGTCAACAGATTTAACAAATCTTCAAAATATGGCAGATCTCATGTCAGACGCAGACGAATCCATCACAGTAGCAGCCAGTTCCGGAATGCCAGGTAAAGAAGACAGTCTCGTCCAAGCCTCGCCATTGTCAAAGACTCGACGGAAACTAAGTAAAATTGGATCTAGGCCATGGTTTAATAAGTCGTTTGATCAGAATATTCTCCAGCAACCCTTGAAACAAGCACAACCTCGAATAATAAGGAGACAAAACTCTGTGACAGACTTCTTTCAAAACGTACTTAGTAAGAGCAAGTCACACTTGCAGGATATTTTCGCTCTGAAGAAAGAGAAACCGAAACACAAATCTGCCGCGGTAGGAGACTGTGTGAAGGATCCAACAACTTTTGATCTGAAAATAAAAAATGTTGATGTCAATGGAGCGGAAGGAGGATGTAATCATTATCCAAATCAAGGTATAAATCCGGAAATACAACACAGCGCACTTTATACTTCCTGCCCTAGTTTATTCGAAAACGAAGAGGATATAACTCAGCCAGTTATCTTAAAAACGTTTGGTAGCCTAAAAAAAGACAACAAAGCCAGAGTGCGCGAGAAACGGCGACTCACAAATTCTGTTAAAGTAACTCTGCCCACAGAATTATCAGCGACCTTGAACATGTTTATTGTCACTGAATCCGGTTCCCTAGGAGCAAGACACGAAGAACCTGAGGTAGATAGTCAATATAGGCCTATAGTTAAGAAACAGAGCAGACAGTTGTCAAAGTCGTTCTTTGGCTCATCAATAGTTAAACTGAAATCGTCAACAGCTTCATTAGTGTTTCCAAACAGTGAGAAACACATACAGTGTTCATCTTTTCTTTCTAATGAAAACCAGGTCTCAAAAATCGCTATTCTGTCACCACTTGGTTTCTCATTTAATGCAACAGAAGACGGTTCAGTAACTTCACGTAAAGTATCAAGCGCGCCTCCCAGCAGACAAAGCGGCTCAGACGATATTGTCAACTGGACAAAACTGGCATTAGTGAAGAGCAATTCAGACACGATCACAAAGTACAGTTCGTCTCCACAACTGCTAGGTAAGGCCTCATTCGACAGAAGTTATTTCAAAGTCAGCACACCATCTTCGCTGACATCAAGTATGACTTCTCTCGGCAATATTATGATCAGCGTTACTGATTATCTGTTCCTAGGAAGCGTTGAAGCAGCGTATAACGAGCCTTTGTTATGTAAATATAACATTTCATCCCTTATAGATATGACCAACGTGAACCCAACTTTTGTTCCTCCCAACAAAAAATCGGACTGTCCTTGCGCATGCGTCAACAAGACTCACTTTAGATCCAAGCTGAACATCGGAATAGATGACATAGAGTGGGAGAATTTAGAGCAGTATTTCAATGACATTAACGCTTTCATTCATGGAGCTCGGAGAAAAGGTAGACGTGTTTTAGTTTTCAGTTACATGGGGCAGTCCCGAGCGCCTGCCGCAGTCATCCAACATATTATGCATCACTTTCAGATGCCCTATAAAAAAGCTTTAAAAATCGTTCGAGCCAAACGGCCACAGACACAGATAAATTCTGGTTTTGTCAAAGCTTTATTACGTCTGGACGAACAGTTAGAGTTACACGACAGCGGCACAGAAATAGGAATTATTGACGTAAAGAGACCAGACGAGTATCAAATGGTTCCTTCCGGAACTGTGGAAAGGTTGGATGGTCTGTCTGCTCCTCCAGTGGTACGAGGGGCGTGGTCAGAATGCTGAGGATTTGTATTTACGAATATTTGCATTTACAAAAGTTGTCCCTAAACGAAATAAAAAATTGTAATTCATATTTTCTTTATAGGAAACTTTTTCCTACTTGTGTTCTTGCCAAATGACCAACAAAGAAGTCAGTAACAATCACATCTATTAGTGTCGTTAGGTGCAGTAACAAACTCAATTCACGTCATCTGAATAGCTACCTTTATGCCCCATACTTATCCCAGTTTTGGAAAATTATTTTCATTTAGACTTCTATGGTTCTTAGTGAAGTTCTTTTAAGGCGATATGCCTGGAGTCTATGACGTAGCGGTTCTCGTGATGAGATTACTGTGTCTTCTTGAAATAAGACATATCCAATTCTAACGTCGACTAGTTCAAACTGTGTGCAAAGCTACTTCATTGTTCCAAATCAAGCGATGTGGGTAAAATGAAGATCATGCTGCTGAGAAATGCATGAGCTGTAGCAGTCAGCGACCCAAAGCAGATTGCTGCCGTCAGCACCAGCGAACCAGAGCTGCCAAGACCCTACATCCCCTCCGCGTAGTGATCCTGGATGACAGACTGCAACATGGCAGACTGGCTAAGGAGAAGAGATCGAAGATGGAAGGCTAACCAGGTACCCGAAAATGTCACGCTGAAGGATGGGTCGGACCGAAATGTGCAAATATTGCAGTCAAGTTGTAAACCACGACACGGTGCATTCAGCTCTCCGGACTATATCCTGCAACTTGCAACGCCTCATTCAAGGTTTGGTAGTGGGAGTTTGAGAGCGAACAACGAAGAAGAAGAAATGAGATTTGACAGTTTTGTCGTTGTAGGAGTGATCTGCCGGGGTCTTTATGACAAGAATAGCACCACTGCCTCTCAGAGAGCATGTTGAAAGAGGCGACTAACTGTGTGACATGGCATAACACCAGCCACTGTTAGGAGGTTTGTTTAGAGCAGCATGGATGGCGTCTAACAGGTTGCAGGTCTATTTTGCCTTAGTGTTTGAGTCTATTAAGATGGACTCGCACATCGGTTAACCACCCTCCGTAAGCGGTTGTCCCAACGCAGCGGAGTATTAAATTGCTCGAGCATAGCAGGAAACCTTCTCCCAGCTACATCCAGCTTATACCAGAGCTGGGACCTGCACAGGGACATCTGCCCCTGCAGAAGAACAGGTCAACTAAGAACTAAGGAGAACCATGACATCTGATCTCTTACATAATAGTTGAGAATGCCAGACAGGTTTATAATTTATATGCTAACAGCGCAAGTGTCCTTGAAGAAATATTATTTGTTATACTAAATAATTTCACGAAGAATATATATCTTCCCGACACATTTCTTCTATTTGCATCAATCAAATTAAAATATAAATACATGGAAAACAAAAACAACACATATTGCATTTTTTTATGACTACTATGTTTTGTACAACTTCTTTTCACTTTTGTGTCTTTTGTGCACATTTTTATGCATGTTAAAAGATTATGTGTCTTCTAAGCACCTTATTACTGGCTAAACACTTTTAACTTATACATGTTTTGTCTAAAATTGTGTGTGATTTAATTTATTTAAGACATTTTTTTGGCAATTAAAATCTGTCAACTTGTCAATCGAAGCTACACTGTGATTACCATTTAACATGACGGCCATATCTTTCGGCCATTTCTTATACATCTTTTGATGTCTTTCTGACCATGACATGTTAAGAGAGGAATTAAACGTCCTCTCTAGAAGCTTGGTAATGAATGATTTATAGAAATCCTTGTTCAGTTTAAGATTGGTAGACGATTTCAAAGAGCAATTATTGAAAGCATGCATATCAGACGCAGTAAGTTTGTACAATGTTGATATGAAAGCTAGAGTCTAGAATAATTGCAAACATGTGTAGAGTGATCGATAAAAGACAGGATAACCAAATGTCTTAGTTTCCACAGAAACATCACTTCTGTGAAGCTCAAACTGTATTTTGGTGTTGCTTAATTAGATATTGCAATTTATCAGACTTTCTTTGTATATGATCACGTAGATAATTTTTCAGAAACAAACTCTACACTATGTTAGATATTGTAACTATGAGGTTCGAAAATGTGAATGTTTCATATAAAAACTAAAAACTCGACTAGTGTATTACGTCACCTATTGTAAGTTTGAGATTTGAAAGTGTGAATGTCGGTAGACCAATTAAAAAGAAAACACATCACGAAAACTGATTAATGTACTGAAAGTAAGCGGTGATGTTGAAATGAATTTAAAAAATGACTGTCTAACGGATTTTTAATTTAAATGTTGTTCTCTTTATTTAGAGCAGAATCGCCCATTGCTTGAATGTATTAAATTATTGAAATTAAAAACTCCGTGTTATACCTCGTGTTTATTGTATTGTCCTATTATTGCGTCACAAAGTCAGAAAATATTACTTTTTGGAGTTTAGTTCAGTTCAAGTGCCATCTCGGCATCGAAGGTCGGCTGCAATGGATCTCCAGTGTTCCTTATCTCTAATAATAAGTTAATACCAAGTAAATACTGAATATATTTTAAGTATCTTTTCATGAAATGATATGGATTGTATTGCTTGATATGAAGGGAACAAACTATGGAAGTTAGTCAGAGCCATGAATGACGAAACTCCATCAAACAAACAAATTACCCTCAAGCAGGGTGACAACATGCTCACTGGAAAAAAAGCTGCAAACGCCTTTATTGAACATTATGTCAGAGCAAACCACATTGATGTTCCTACAAACAGGCATACAGACATTAGTGAAGAACAAAAGAGTCACGACAACATCAAGATGGCACCAGAGGAGCACATGATGGCAAAACTAACAATGAATGAACTGGAAGAGGCCATGAGAACTCTAAAGAAAAAGAAATCGCCCGGAAAAGATGGCGTAACAAATGAAATGCTGATGGATTTGGGCCAAACAGCAAAGAGGAAGTTACTATCAGTCCTGAACCAAAGTTGGAAAAGGGGAATTGTACCTCAGGGATGGAAATATGCTGTAATTATACCAATACCAAAGAAAGAAAAAGACAGAGCAGATCCAAATGGATACAGGCCTATCAGTCTGCTGAGCTGTGTAGGAAAACTGATGGAGCGTATGATAAACACCAGACCGATGTGGCATCTGGAAGAAAAACACATACTAATTCCACAGCAAGCAGGCTTTAGACAGCACAGTTTCACTGAGGATCAGATGACTCTCATAGCCCAAAAAATAAAGGATGCTCACCAGGACAAAAAAAACACACAGTAGCGGTTTGGGCGGATTTGGAAAAGGCATTTGACAAGGTCTGGAAAGAGGGACTTAAAGTCAAGCTACGAAGAAGTGAAGTTTGTGGGGAAAATGTACAGATGGATCAGCCACTACCTCAAAAACAGAACAGTCAGAGTTCAAGTACAAGGGCAGATGAGCAAAAAGGTGACCCTTGAGCAGGGAGTACCCCAAGGTGGAGTACTGTCACCCACACTCTTCCTAGTGTATATAAATAACATCACACAGAATATACCAAGAAGAGTCCACAGCTCCATATTTGCAGACGATCTGGCTATGTGGACCTCTGAAAAGAATCTCACCGTTGCAAGAAATCTGATGCAGCAGGCCCTAACATCGTTGGAGGAGTGAGCGAACTCATGGCTTTCATATTCTCGCTTTCAAACAAACCCCACTAAAATAAGTCTTAACGGCAAATACCTGCGGCCAAACGACAACCCAAACTACATGGGAGTCACATTTGATCGGCGCATGACATGGAAAAGTCAGATCGAGAGAAATCGAATGAGAGCCAGAGAAAAAATGGCAATCATGAGGAAACTTGCTGGCACAAGCTGGAGAGCAGAAGAAACTGTACACTGGAAGAGTGAGACCAGTTCTCGAGTATGGCATTGCGGCATGGACAACAGCAGCAAAGGCAGAAGAGACTGCAGAGCCCAGCAGCAAGCAGAGAAACTCAGAAGACTGACAGACCATCCAATGCATCAGAAACTAAATAATTTTGGAAATGGGAAACTAAAGCGGAGAAACTTTGCAGAAATAGCCAAAGCAAAAATGAGCGAAGACCCTATGAACGCATTAACAACACCAAAGCACATCCCTACTGTACGCAAACTTACCTGGAGGCAGCATATATTTCCAGAGGTGGTAGAAAATATACCAGGTATTGGAAACAAGAACAGCCAGACTGAAAAAGAAAGAAGAGACATAACCCTGATGTACATAAAGAAAAACTACCCAAGCATGGACTGGACCCATGCATGCACCGACGGTTCTGTAACAAACACAACACAGAACGGAGGGGCAGGGGTATTCCTGAGCCTACCAAATGGTAGAAAAATAACACTGTCAGTGGCAATTGGAAAATACTCAAGCAATTTCAGAGCGGAGGCAGAGGCACTGAGGGCTGCAGTAGAAGAAATGGTGACAGGTAAAAGAAATGAAAGCCATTTAGTCCTGTTTACAGATGCCCTGGCCGTAGTCACAGCACTAAAAATCCAGAAAAATACTGAACTTAATGATTTAAGAGCAGAACTCTGTCAACTATGCCAGCAGTCCGCACCAAAAAGAGTAGTGGTTCAGTGGGTTCCATCCCACTGTAACATCCAAGGCAACGAGGAGGCAGACAGACTGGCAAAAGAAGGTGCAAGATTACCACAACCAGACCCTAGTGTGACCTACGAAGAGTCAAAAAGGCTTATTAGAGCTAGATACATGACCAAATGGGAAACCGAACATACTGGCTACACAAAAAACGATGCCTAATACCAGTTGAACAGAAGAGAGCAGGTCGTGGTCTTCAGACTCCGCTCAGGCCACAATAGACTGAGGTACCACCTATTCAGTAAATTGAAGATAGGTGGCACTGACGAATGCTCGTGAGGTACAGGGAAAATGACCGCTGAACATTTGCTGCAAAACTGCCCGACATACGAGGATCACAGAAAGCACATGTGGCCATCACCAGTGGCAACACTAGACAAGCTCTATGGCAGTGTCGACAGCCTCAAGATGACCGCTGCTTTTTTTCGAAAAAATACAGGTCGACGTCTGACAGCGAACGAAGAAGAAGAAGAAGTATTGCTTGATATAAAGATGAAATTACATATAAATTTAAAGCAGAGACTACCGTTGGGGATGGAGTGTTAGAAACTTCATTGTACAAGGTTTTTGTGATGTGGAGTGACCAGTTCTCTGTCGCGTTACCTTGCATTCAGGTATTGTGTATCCTGCAATGGCAGACATACCTCTAATTTGGCCTTAGACTGAAAGAGCCACATTGAGACTCTTAGTTGAACGGTTTTTATGGAAATCAGGTACCAGACCTAGCCAGATGGTGCGGAACTGTGAAAAAAGCTGGTGAGCAGCAGTTACGACCTGGTGAAAATTTCAGACTTCATCATGGCGACTGTTCTGCAGATATAGCATAACGAAAGATTCAGAACGCAAGAAGAAGATGAACATTTGCTACTAAAAAAAAATTATAGAGGTCCCAAAATGAGGCCCCTAATATTGCGACCGCAGACTTCAGTTTAGTCATTCTATTAATAAATCTGGCAATGATATGCGAGGCTTGTTCAAATGACACCGCACCGAACTGCACCAAGTGAACATACATATAGTGCGCATGATAACGTCACTTCTGATGTAAACAGCATATACCAACAGTCAAGTTTGCAAAATTTCATTATCCTCCGACTTATAGTTTTTTCAGCAGGCCGTTGACAACATGGCGGGTGTGAAACCGAATCCCTCCAGAGTGGATCAGCGAGGGGTGATTTGGTTTCTAATAGCTGAAGTAAGTCGACCAGTTGACATTCATCGCAGAATGCAGGCAGTGTATGTTGACAAAAGTGTGGCGAACGTAAGGGCCGGATTTGCTGCAATACATTTTGTCAATAACATCTCTGATGCCACATTATGCGCCTGACCTAGTTTTGGAAGATCTTTCGTTAACTCACGTTCTTCTTTAAACATCGTTGTCCAGTTCTTCACTGTTGCCTTCGACACACTTTTGCCACCTTTCACTGCCTGCATTCTGCAATGAATGTCAACTTGTCGACATCCGTCAGCTATTAGAAACCGAATCACCGCTCGCTGATCAACTCTGGGCGGATTCCTTATCACACCCGCCATGTTTTCAACGGTCTGCTGAGGAAACTGAGTCGGAGGATAATGAAATTTTGCAAACTCGCTGGTTGTTATGTGGTGTTTACATCAGAAGTGACGTCATCATGCGCATCGTACGAATGTTTCACTTGGTGCAGTTAGGTCTTGTTTCATTTGAACACGCCTCGTATGTAAATATTAGAAATGTATATTTTTCTAAAACATCACATAATTTCGAATGAAATGACTTAAAATGGACCGCTAAAATCACTCGCATCTCGAGCCTCACCCGGTTTGGCAGCTCATAGCTTTTAGATCAAGTCAAGTAAAAGAAACTGGTTGTATACAGTCTCTGCAGAGTCTTTCAAACCAGTTTAATTAAGTAAAGTTATCACTGACTATAGAAGGATACAGCCTTGTGGTGGTAACTTGATTAACTTGCTTGTTTTATTATTCCTTGCGGAGTTATCGTTTCGCTTCTCCGTATTGCAAGAACTGCTTTTCCCCAAGCGCGAGATTACTCTTCAGGGAGGAGCTTTTTCTTTCTAGGATGTCTGATTCGTGTCCATTAAATGCATATCACGCATACAAACATCTTTGTACTTCAGCTGAATTCGACAGACTGTTTTCTTGCTATCTACAAATTGCCCAAAGAGATCAAATAAAGGCTTGCAGCCTGTCATCCAGGTTTCTGGTTTAAAAAAAAGAGTCCAAATCGACACTCCTGGCTATACAGCTGCCATGTTATTAAACCATCATCTGAAAAACAAATTTCTTAAATCGCACACCAGACGAAGAAGAATGCGTCTGGTAGTACCTTAATAGACGTCATCAGATGTGATAGTCCCATACTGCTTTGTCAGTGATTTGACAAGAACCTTAATTTAGCTTAACTTAACTTAAATTAACTTAAGTTAAGCGGAGGAATACTAACGTGTGGTCAGGCACAACACACTGATCATATATGTTAGCCAATGTGAGGCAAAATATACTGGCCTAGACCCTCACCTCGGCACAGTCGCCTGGAGGACCACTGTCCACCTTCATCAGCACGCTCGGGATGTGAGAAAAGCTACTGCAACCCGCCACTTAACGTTCTTTTCAGGGCGCACAAAAGAGTAAACCTACTCATTGTGGGTATTCGAAACAACAACAACACAGCTTACCTTAACTTAACTTAGCTTAGGTTAGTTTAACTCAGCTCAACTAAACTCAACTCAACTTAATTCAATTCAACTCAACTTAACTTAACCTAGCTTATCTTAGCTTAGCTTAACTTAACTCAACTCAACAAAACTCCACTTCACTTCACTTAATTTAACTAACTTAACTTAACTTAATTTAATTCTTTATAGTGGTCTAGAAGACTTCTGTATATAACCAGTTTCTTTTACGTTCACTTTATCTTCCTAGTAAAATTATCCATGCTCATCCAATCTTTTCTTGAATGCATTAATTGAACCTGCCTCCAATTTATCATGAGCAATGCACTTCAAGGGTTCACCACTCTCTGACTAAAATTTGTTTCCTGGTATCTAATCTGGACCTTTCTTTAATTAATTTGTGGCTGTGCACTCTTGTTCTTGTAGGTGGCTGTATTTTGAAAAAACAAATATTATGGTCAAATTTGTCCTCTTCTTTGATTATCTTATAAACCTGTAATTTCCTCGAATTCTTATCTTTTATAGACACTATAGGCCGCTTTTTCTTTCATCATAACTGTAATTCTGGAATCCCACTATCATTTTTATCACTCTTCTGTGTACCATTTCCATCATGTTTATATCCTCTCTACACCAAATGGGAAACAGAACATACTAGCTACACAAAAAACGATGCCTATTACCAACTGAACAGAAGAGAGCAGGTCGTGGTCTTCAGACTTCGCACATGCCACAATAGACTGAGGTACCACCTTTTCAATAAATTGAAGATAGATGGCACTGACGAATGCTCGTGTGGTACCGGGAAAATGACCGCTGAACATTTTCTGCAAAACTGCCCGACATACGAGGATCAGAGAAAGCAGATATGGCCATCACCAGCGGCAATACTAGACAAGCTCTATGGCAGTGTCGACAGCCTCAAGATGACCGCTGCTTTTTTCGAAAAAATACAGGTTGACGTCTGACGAAGAAGAAGAAGAAGAAGATATCCCCTCTACGAAAACGACTCCAAACCTGTAGACAGTGATCCAATCTAGATCTAACTAATGCTTTATACAGATTAACAATCACTTCATGCTCTTATGTTTAATATTTCTTTTTATCATACCCAACATTGCATTTGCCTTTTCCCCTACTTCCCTGCACTTGGAGAAGAAAATAAGAACAACACCAGATTTGTAGACTAATATTGGTACGTTGATAAAATTAAAGGGCTGCAGAGATTAAACAATTTAAGTACAACCGTTAAACTATAAATTGTAGGTCTTTGCTCGTCGCCATGTGTTTTTCTTTGAAGCTGTAACGACGAATTCACTGTCGATTTTGTTGTTTATAATTATACATATTAAAAGAAATTGTTGCTAAATATCATGTTCCTGTGGTTTATTCATAAATGTCATACAGCCAAAAAGGATGCGCTGTGTAGATTTATCGAGCATTATAATTTTTGTTAAAAGCAAGAAAATCCATGTAAACATGCATGTGAAAAATCCCTTGGGGAAAACATGTATTAACTATGAATGTTTTCCCTTCATTGCGCATATCTATTTTAATAAAACACTGAATATGTCTATGCCATCTCTTGTCGCCAGAAAACTTTACCAAACAAATAACCACGCGACTTTAAACACTGAATGTCTGTTTCGGATATCTCTCGTTGTCAAAACACTTTACCAAACATCATATTTCATATTACACTCCGTTGTATATAATCTTGTATATAATATACTTTTTAAAACCATAATCTGAACATTTTATATCATAATTGGTGTGTTTATATCACATTCTGTGTATTTTATATCATATACTGTTTTAAATCATGATCTCTGTGTTTTCTATGATTTTCAATTTTTTATAGCATAATCTAGGGGTGTTGTGTTATATATTTTTTTAAATTATCTGAGTGTTTTATATTTTAATCTGGGTGTTTTGTATCCTAATCTGACTGCTGTATGCCATACTCTTGTTGTTTTATACCACAATCTGGTTGTCTAATATTAATTTTGGATGCCTAATATAATATTCTGGTTGTTTTGTATGACAATATGGGTGTTATGTGTTAAAATCTGATTGTTTTATATCATAATATGGGTGGTTTGTATTATACTCTGTGAGTTTTATATCATAATCTACTTGCACTGCATCATAATCTGGGTGTTTTATATTTATATCCTAATCCGGTTGTTTAATATCATATTCTTGTTTTTATAACACAATATTGTTGTTTCGTATCATAATATTGGTGTTTTATATCAAAATCTTGATTATTTTTTTACCATAATCTGGGTGATTTTATATAAAAATCTGAATGTTTTTATCATATTCTATGTATTTTGTATCATGATCTGAAAATTCGTGTATCATAATCGGATTGTTTTATATCCTAATCTGGATGTTTTCCTGATCATTTTCTGTAAAGTATTTTTTAGTGTTGCTTTCGTGCCATTGTTATGGCTGCCGCGCCTTCAGCATGTAGCACACAACAAAGAGTATCATACTCAGATTGGAGACCTTCTTCAACAAATCTCAGTCTCATTCGTTCTAGATCTTAGAAAATGCAATGATAAAGAAAATTATGTGACAAAGAACACTCCAACATCTATTGTTGATGTCAATTCCGTCTCCACATCGAATGTCAGCTGAAATAGATCTCCTACAGTCACTGTCTCTTGAATCAGACAGACTGTTTTAGTCCGTCTCTTGATGTTGCTCTCCCATGTATATCTTACTCTTACCTACCTTTCTTCAACCTTTCACACTAGTATTGTATTCAGCAGAATACCGCGTCTCTATGTAAGTAAAACATATTTAATTTAATTTGTATGTCTTTCATTATTTCTTTCCCATTCTTAATCTCACCAGGACTTTTTGTTTGTTTTCTTTTCTTTCCTCGTAGTGGCACTCGGTCTTCTGTAATCCACATTTCAATTACCTTTATTTTGTCCTCCAAGTGTTTGCTCATAATCCATGTGTCAGCACCATATACTAATGAGGAAATATATATATATATAAAACACTTGATAACTATAATTTTTTGTGCTCATTTGTTTGGATGGCAATATATTTCTCGTGTTGTTTAATGCATTTTTGGACAATCATTATTTCTTTTTCACTTCCCTTTCACATCTACCATCACTTGTGATTATCTGTTCTAGGTACAAGTAACTGTTTACTTGTTACAGTATCTCCCTGTTGACTTTGATGATTGCTGTGGGCTTCAACAGTTGATACAATACGATATTTGGGAGAGAAAATGAAAATTGATATGACAAACATTAAGAAAGAAGCATTTAAATACAATCAGACATGCGCTGAATTGGACTGCGCCGGAAAAGAAAAAAAGAGTCGCATCAACACAAGGCACGATCAACGGCGCTGGAAGAGACAAATGTAATAGCAAACATTAATACATCGATCTCATCCGCTGCAGCCATATTTTCCGAAGGGAACACGAAGTGCTAATTAATCCAAGTCGCCTTGTCATTCAGGTGACACCCGCGATGAAAAGATCATGTTCACTATCACATTTCAATCATGTCGCAAAAGGCGACCAAAGAGAGTCGTTTTTGGAGGCAACAACCTGAACATATACAACGTTTTGCCATTATAACCAGCCACTGCAAACACTGTGACATAGGATTCATGCAAAGAGACAAACTGTATATCTGGCATCTATGCTTGACAATAAAGCGACAAAGGTGAATGATTGCAAATGCATGGAAACAGGTATACTTGAAAAGGGTCAAGCTGCAGCGAGGATCTAGGCATCACATTGAGAAGGGGTAAGATAAGAGGGGGGAGAGAAGATGTTGAACAACATGATGGTGTCACAACATCTTCCACCTGGTAGGATTCCATTCTCCTTATTGTTGGTCAACAAAATGTATCTAATAAATTTGTTTTTTTAAAATAGTTCTTTCAATGACATTGTTGAATTCAGAGCAACCATGACACACTATTTGAACATAACACCAGATAACGAAAGCGCCCATATGTTTTGTCAGTAATATTCCATAGAAATGGAAAAAGTATCAAGGCTATTCTGACCTTCGACTAGGTTTAGTGCAAAGGTGGGAACGTTACTTCTGTTCTGTTTCTAAACATTGACTTCACTGAATTCCAGAATACCCATAGGTCTCAGTTTCTCTCAGTAAATGGGGAAGTGTACGGACACTAGTGGTTCCTTTAGCTCGTTAGATGTACACACTTTTACTTAATCCTTTCATGCGTCGGGCTCAGCTCTACCATCTTTTGATTTAAAAGCTATGTAGCATTTGAATTGCCGATTCACATATTTGTCATGTCACCTTCTGACAGGAAGTCACTGCTAGACTTCAAAATGTCCAAATCCAATGTGTCCATCGTAGATAATTTTGAAGCTCTTTCGTTGCCCTGAACCCCAGTATGACCAGGGCAGCAGATCGTCATCAGTCACTGAAGCTATGCGTTCCCACTCACGCATGCCTTAATCAATCGTTCTGTAGATTATGTGAGTTGTGTACGATTACTGTCCTTGTTAAAGAAGTCTCAGATATCCATCTCAGAGCTGAGGTCACTGCCTCCATCTCAATTCTCATACGGGGATTTTTAGTCTGCATACTTCTCTCTGCTCAACAGCAACAAGATCTTTAACTCTAGCAGAGAAGCCACAGCCAGATATCTCCCAGGTAAGCATCGGTCCATCTGTATATATGGTGGAGTCACTATCCTGAGTGTTATCATTTGTAAACTGGGTAATCTCGAGCTCTGCTTTCTCGTTGCACTACTCTCTGGATTCCGCTGACTATGCTCATGATGACCGTGAGGTAATCTGCCATGCGATTTCCAGTGTAGCCCCATTATTACTCATTGACTATCGCCTTAACTGTGGTTACTTGTCCAATTGCTCTCTCTGCCTGTGCCATTAAGGACATGCCTCTCTTGTTCTCTTGATGTCTGAGGTGTTATTGTGCAGCAGGTGCAGCCTGTCTGTGCTAAACCTGTTATATGCTTTGTCCTATGTGATTGTATATATCGGGATGCTACAGACATAAATCACAGCACACACTCTTTTTCATAATCGAGATGTCATCATGCGCATCGTACGTATGTTCATATGTTGCAGTTAAGTCCGGTTTCATTTGAACACGCCTCGTACAATGAAGTCTCTAGCACTTCATCCCCAGCAACAATTCCAGCTTTGCAACTACCTTTACATTTTAAATTTTTTGTGACACAAATCGCAGCTTGCATTTAATATTGTTAGCAGCTGAATTGAATGCTGCACACGGTGCCAGCAGTATTTTCAACAGTAACATCTATTTATGTATAAGTTTTTTGTTTGCTCCTAGTCATTTATTCCTATCTAAGTTTTAATAATAGATAATTTATTAGATTCTATGTAAACCCGCAAACCCTTCGTCACAGGTAATTTGCATGATGAAAATAATATCTCCAGGTAGTTAATGTAATTCATTTGTAGTTGAACAAAACAATCTATTTTTCATCGTGAAATGTTCCGTCCGCAATGGAAATACAACTAAATAAAAAAGAAAAGACTCTTCATACAGATGAGGTCAATACCGCCAGGTGCAATAAATGAGGTACACAATACTAGTCACAGTGCATGACGTAAACAACGCTAACGTAATAAGAACACACGACATTAACAACAATAAGCAAGACAAAAATGTCATAAACAACATTAAGCAAGACAAATGACACAAACAACATTATATATGACAAATGACATAAACAACATTATATATGACAAATGACGTAAACAACACTAGGAATATAGTGTCTAGAAAAGAGAAGAATTCGAGGTGACAATACAGGTTTATAAGATAATCAAAGAAACGGATAAATTAGACTATCACAAGTTTTTTTTCAAAATACAGCCAACCACAAAAACAAGAGGGCATAGCTACAGATTAACTAAAGAGAGGTTCAGATTTGATATTAGGAAATATTTTTTTAGTCAGAGAGTGGTGAATGCTTGGAATGCCTTGCCACAGGAAGTAGTAGAGGCAGGGACAATTAATGCATTGAATAGATTGAATATATTGGATACACATAGCTTTTAGAGAAAGGAAATATAAAAGAAACTGCCGAGAAATTGCAGACTCTGCAGAGTCTTCTAAACCAGTATAAAAACGTTAAGTTAAGTGCTGAAATGATTAAAGGACACGTGGTTGTGAAGGTACTCGATCATCGACGCCTCTAAGCATAATACATGATGATGATGATTACTACAATGGTAAAACGTGCAAATTTATTTGATTTATAAGAGATGTCTACTTGACCTTCTTAAAGGTTAAATTGGTCCTCGAGGATCTGTCAGTCGATAACATTTATATAATGATATTAAATGGATAAGTTGTTTTCGTGTCATCTGTTTTTAGGTAGCTGTGATGTTAAATGTTGCAGTAGTACATATCATGTGGTGTATTCAGAGTGTCTACTACGTCAGAACTAGATAAGTGACACTTCTAAAAGTAATCCATGATGAGAGCATTGTGGAATCCAGTGAGTGACGTAGTAGTTGGCTCGTGTTTTCTTGCTTATGTGGATGTAATTGTTTATGTAATTGTTAGTGAAGTTGTTGATATTTTCTTTGATATTAATTGTTGTTATTGATGTATTTGTCGGTCTAGTAGTAGTTGTTAATGAAGTTGTTGTTGTCTTCTTTGATCTTTAATAATAATAAATACATTAAAAAAAAATAATTTAAGTGGGGGCTCGACTTCATTGCCTCGGGTTTTTTCCCCCTTTTAGCTCGGTCTCTCTCTACGTGTTGCTAATGAAGCTGTTGTTGTATTCTTTGATCTACTTGTTGTTAATGAAAATGTTGTAATTGTAGTTATTGATGTAGCTATTGATGATTCTTTCAATGTTGATTTTTTTATTAATTTAATAGTTGCTAAAGTTGTAAACGATGCTGCTATTACGATCCTTAATTTTGATTTCACTGCATTCGTTGGTCTAATTAGTTGTTGAAACGGTTAGTTTTTATATTATACACAACCAACATCTCTGCATCCTGGACAAACCCATATGTGCACTGCCTCTCTCTTTCTCTGTCTCTCTCTCACTCCCTCTCTCCATCTCATCAAACAGCGACGCTTATTGATACTGTGTTCATATATCTCACTAACTGCCATCATGTGAGTCACTCCCTCTCCCCTCTTTCCCACTCTGAACGACAACGTTTGATTTCAAACTTGTGCAATATTTGGATTACAAGTTTATCGATCATAGTATGAACATCCACCAGCGCGCCATTGATTGATTTTTGTTTTGTTTCTCCTTTCCAAATCTAATTCCCCAAGTATGTGAGATGTTGATGCCAGGATTTCGGTTATACCGTGTTGCTAATACAATTAGTAATGTGCCTCTACCGTAGAAGACTCTGTGTGTCTTCTGTGCCATTTGTCATTCAAACTGATTATCATAATTATTTATATTTCTTCATATGTTGCATAAGTAAAGTAACGTCAATTCAAGTTAAGTCAAGTCAATTCAATTCAAGTCAAGTCAAGTAAAGCCAAGTCAAGTCAATTCAAGTCAATTCAAGTCAAGTAATCCGTCAAGGCAAGTAGGGAAGGTCGGCTGACCGTCTAATTCCATGGTTGATGTCAGAGTCTCAGGCTACATACTGGACAGATGGTCCAGGCTACATACAGGACAGATGGTCCAGGCTACATACAGGACAGATGGTCCAGGCTACATACAGGACAGATGGCTCAGGCTACAAACAGGACAGATGACTCAGGCTACAAACAGGACAGATGGCTCAGGCTACATACAGGACATATGACTCAGGCTACATACAAGACAGATGGCTCAGGCTACATACAGGACAGATGGCTCAGGCTACATACAGGACAGATGACTCAGGCTACATACAGGACAGATGGCCAAGGCTACAAATAGGACAGATGGCCCAGGATGCATACAGGACAGGTTGCCCGATCTACATACAGGACAGACGGCCCAGGCTACATACAGGACATATGGTCCAGGATGCATACTAAACAGATGAAGTGGAGGCGGTGTGTCACATAAGTGTTCGCGGGTGGAACCAGGAACGACTCTTTGAAGGAATGATGGGGGGGGGGGTGCGTTTCCTCGCCTCGGATTCCAATGGATAAATGTAGAAGCTGGCGGGTCAAAATTAATAGTCATGGCATTAGTATATCTCTTTAACACACTCAATCCATTTGTTTCCCGGTCTTCCTCTTGCCTGCAACTCTTGATGTCTGTTGTTAAATACTAATTAGAAAGTTTCAAAGCATTCTTGTTCTGTTACCAAACCATATAATTCTTAGTCTATCTTCAGAACTCCTGCATGCCATTGTTCCAGCCTTCTATCTGGCAAGAATTTCTGTAACGTTACTATATCCTTTCCTTTAACTAATGCATGTGTTAAAACAGATTAACAGCGACACAATAATAACATCTGAATACAACGGTCGGTATCGAAATTTCCCTGCCACGTTGAATAATTTATTGAGCTCACCCGACATTTGCTTGTACGATTACGATACGTTATCTCGCTCCCGCTTCCTCTTTTCTCCCTTCTATCTCTCCACCCTACCCACTACAGTTCTTGTCGATCAATCAAGTAATAGGTGCTCAAAATAACACATAATTCAGTCAAGTATATCCGTGCCTGCGGGAATCACCAACAGTCACGCCATGAGTGCATGATAGCATTGTTACAGCCATGTCTAGTCCATTTACGTTTCAGCTAGGGTTGACAGTGTATTGAATTCAAAAGGAATATCTGTGGCAAATGTAAGAGTGAAAGTAAGAAAGAAGGCGAGGTAAAGAGAGACAGGAACAGAGGAAGAAAGACATATATAGATAGGGAAAGAGAGGTTTATAGATTTGTGTGTGCAAACAGAAGCGAATAATTTAACACTTAATAATTTGCCGGTTATTCTCCAAATAATTGAGATACGATGGTCGTTATAGCTGAGAAGAAAGCCTCTCGATTCTTTAAAAACGAACAAATGAAAGCCAGAAATAGTGAGGTGTCGATTCAGATAAGTTCCAAGCATCCTAGAGTCTCACGGGATGTGAGATCAGCGCCTAGTCATATCAAAGATGGGCGATACATTAGGATGTTCCGTGTACAGGCTATACAGTTAAAATACCCATTTACAGTTGAAAATAAAAATGGAACAGGCTGTTAAACGATGTTCAGGCTAAAATTCTTGCGGTAACGAAATATCTACCTAGTAGTGACCTAAATGAAAACTAAAACGAGGCGGCACCTTCAATCATGGAAAAATCCGGAAGGGTTTCCTGGACACAGCCTGTTTTCAAGACAGTATGGCTAACGAGATGTGGATCGACGTGATCCTCTGTAGCAGTGAGCGCCACTTAGATGAAGCCGAGCATAGCATAACTGCCTGGATGACCACGCTCCACCTTCATCGGCATGCTCGTGATGTGAAGACAGCTACTACAACCGCCACTTAATGGCCTTTTCAGGGCGCACAAATGAGTGAACTTATTCATTGTGGACATTAAACAACAACAACATAGACATATGAAACAATGGCAAAAGGGAAGAAGAAGACATCAAGTCAAAATATATTTGGATGATGCACAAGATATATTTGCAGTAAAGTCAATACCCTAGAGGCCCCAGAAAATAAATTATGCGTTTTCAAGTCAGGTCATCCCGTAACCAGTGAGGTCCTTGGGGCACACATGAAGACATCCTCACAATTCCACGCCCCCCTTCTCTGTCAGCGGCCGCTGCCTGTGCCTCTTCTGGTCGGAAATTTCTCCATTCTTGCATGTTGTCCTCCCACCTCTTTTTGGAATAGCCTCTTCGTCGTCTGCATTGCACCTTTCCGTGGATGATCGTATTTGCAAGACGATTTGATCTCGATATTTGACCGTACCAAGCGAGTTTCCTTCTTTTGACAATTACCAAGAGGTCTTCAAAAGGCCCTATTGCTGTTGTAATTCTATCTCGTATTTGATCATAAGGTTAACTATATTCGTCCATAGTTAGAATGTACAAAGTGTTCGTAGTTAGAGTGTATAAACTATGCCCGTAGCTTGAATGTGCAAATGATGTTCCTAGAGTTAGAGTGTACAAACTATGTATGTAACGTTAGAGTGTACTAACTGTATTCGTTGTCAGAGTTTACAAACTATCTCCGCGATTCGAATATACAAACTATGCCTGTAGTTAGAGTGAACAATCTATGTACCAACATTGTTCATCTTTCCCTCTAGCAGACCATCTTTCTTTTACTAAATTCCTCAAAAAATCATAATCACTAATAGTTCTTCTTTGCATATTCAAAAAAAAAAACACCGATTGAAATTCATTTATTGAATATTCTAACAATTTCCAACATTATTAGCTAAACTAGCTATGATTAATCTTTCTAAACAAAGGTTGCCAGCGTGAGCTAAATGAAACACCTGGATCGAATCCAGGTTCTGTCTTTTATCATTATCTAACGATAGCAAAAACACAATAAATCTAATCTCTTGAGTCTTGTGATCCTTGGTCGTGGTGTGTCACCTCTGTAGAATTAAAGGCTTTCCACATGAGCTTAGAGAGTGTGTTCCCTGGGGAGTCTCTGGTACACTTCACTGACTAGTTGTCTCATGTTTGAGTTTACCCAGCTTGTTATTTCACCCAACACACTCAAGAACTGAGCGTGTGATAACTCCAATCTGTTTGTCACTGATTCTCTCACTGCTGGGCTAACTAGTTGATCACTGATAAATACATTGTATAACATAGTCGCTAGGACACTTCCTTGTGCAAGGCCGTTCTTCTGGTTGCGCCATCTACTTTCTTTATTTTTCAAATTCGCATAGAAACGTCTATTCTGTAGAAAGCATTTGATTGATTACCTGAGTTAGGCTCCAGTCCTTAGCGACTTTATATAATTTTGTCAGCAGTAGTTGATGGTTTACTGTGTCATATGCCGCCGTGAGGTCAACAAAAGCAGCTGCTGTCACCTGCTTTCGCTTGTACCTATCTTCAATATGTTGGGTGAGGTTAAGCATCTGTCCACAGCACGATTTTCCTGGCATAAAAGCTGTCTGTTCCAGGATGTTTATCGTAAATAAGTCCTGAGATTCGCCTCAATATAATTTTTTCTAAGGCTTTGTATAGATGATATAGAAGTGAGACTGGTCAACATGTGTCCAAAATGTCTGATTTGCTCAGTTCTTAGTTCATCTATTCCTGAGCTTTGTTAATTTGCAGTCTATTGATTGCCTCATTGAGTTCCCCAATGAGGTATGGTGTTCCCAGCGTATCCTTTTCAGGTTCCTCTTCCCTTCTGATTTGAAGTTTTCACCCTTTGAGGTTGGTTTTCCCGTTAATCAATAATTGTTGGGTAATCTGATTGGAATCGATTGATGGCTGTATATTTGCATGTACAGTTGGATCGTGGCTGAGGTTTTTGATAAATGTTCACGACCGTCGGCTGTTCTATTTCATGTCGAGCTCATCCGCCAATCTGCAAGATCTTTTTGTCATAGACGCTGATATCACATGCATCAGTTCTTCTTCTGCCATATCATAGACGCTGATATCACATACATCAGTTCTTCTTCTGCCATATCATAGACGCTGATATCACATACATCAGTTCTTCTTCTGCCATATCATAGACGCTGATATCACATACATCAGTAATTCTTCTGCCATATCATAGACGCTGATATCACATACATCAGTTCTTCTTCTGCCATGTCATAGACGTTGATATCACATGCATCAGTTCTTCTCCTGTCATTTCATAGACGCTGATATCACATACATCAGTTCTTCTACTGCCATGATCATCTCCTCTGAAAAGGGGTCTTTTTCATATAATGTCGTGCTTTGTTTTAGGGTTCTTTTTGACTTTTCGTTGAGACACGGGGTGCACTCTGTTCTGCATCCTCTTTGAGATATGTCATTTTGATATTTTCTTCATGAGGTCAACAAATGCTTTATAATTTCCTAATTTTGGGTCGATTTACACTAATTCACTTTCCAAATCACCATAAAAATCACTTCTGCACCTGGCTCGTTTGAAATTGAAATATCCACACTGAAAAACACCCTACTATACGCCATTTAACCGGTATGGAGCTGACTAGATGCAAGGGATACAATCACGTGTTTCATAACAATTCTTCACGTTTTTACTTCTGTCCCCTCTATTTTCGATCATTATAACAGGAAAGTTGAGTTAATAAATATGTCTAGATTGAACTAAGCTTTTTTCTCCTTATTCTACTTGATGTTGTCGTTCTTCTTTTTCTTCTTCTTCTTCTTCCTCTTCTTCTTCTTTTTCTTCTTTTGCATTCGTCTTGAAAAGGACGTTGTCTGGCAGTTTACATCGAGGCTGCGATTCCTGCGTCTTTCTGCATAACACATCCGATTTCAGTTGTGGACTACAACTGTAATGGTCGGTTTCAAATATACATTATTCATCTCACTATACTTGTCCTTGTGAGCATTGTCGCTAGCAAACATACTTGATTAACCTCACTTTACTGTCTCTTGTATATGTATGACTCACTACATGGAGTACAGGTCGGGCTTTACAGTTACACATTTACAGAAGGCCTGTATCACAGAACTTACGTGCCCTCTTGCAGTTGTTTTGGCGGTTGAGAACCCCTGGCCTCAGGGGTGGTGTTCCCAGAGTGTCTGCGTCATAAGTTACCTCCAGTCGTATCGACTTATGTCGTGTCACAGATCCAAGGTAGCTCGGGATAAGAGAGTGAAGTTGGTGACCAGCGTAGTTTCTTTCTCACTATAATCCAAATACAGCACAAGTTACGTCATCAAGACAAAACCATCTGATGATGTCGCATCATCGCACGTGTTGGGCAACAAACGTTTTTGTTGGCTTAAAAAAAATACAGACAGAAGTATATACAGATTGTTTTACTATTTTATTTCCATAAAGATTTGAACATTTGAGAAAACCCCAGCAGTTCTGTTTTCTGTAAAAAAATATATTGCAGATCAAATGATGTCAAATTAAAGACACGTGGTCATTCTACAATTTTATCTTATGAATTTTGAAATCGGATGATGTGTAATTTCACAAGTATATGCAGAATAGTGGTCAGTTTGCTTTCTTATTTTCTGCTCAGCAACTTTGCGACAATATTGCGGTAATGATATTTTAATTCAGCATTTATTTGTACATATGTAATGACGATGTCAACGACCTCAGTGATGCTTGAAATGAGTTCTATCATTAGAGCGGTCTATTCTATATGGCGAGACTACAGATGGTTGTAGCAACTCGCAGCTGATGGTGTTTGTTCGATAATGGGATTCTGGAGCAATTGAAGAAAAAGAAATATTATTATGTTCTTTGCTTTTGCTGAGAGCTCAGGAAATGTATGGTTTCCACGGAGATAGAATATACTTCAGCGTACCAGATGTACACTTACACTGTGAAGACTAGTGGTGTGCCTGTTGATGGAACTCCGGCAAAAGATTCCAAAAATATAAGTTATTTATAGACCTGCATTGCTTATGAAGAAGTTGGAACATGGACTGAAGGCAGCCCTGAATTATATAACCACAATTGTCAATGCTGTCAAAGGATGCGGCTATATCCAGATGTATGTGAGATTCAAACAGAATATACAGACTCACCTTTTCCATTCAGAAGTAATTTGGTTTTCACGTGAAAATATTTTGAATCGAGTTGGGGCTCTCAGAAATGAACTTGAGATATTTCTGGTAGACCAAAATCATGTAGTTGCAGATAAATTAAGAACCTCAGCTTAGCTTGCTAATCTCGAGAAAAACTTAGGGGACATTATTAGGTGTGTGAATTAATTGAACAGGGAATAGCCTGTGAAAAAACATCAATGTCATTTAAAGAAGAGACAAGATGTCAGCATTTGGATAACGCTTTACTGAGCTTAATGACTTAAGAGCAGCACTCTGCAAACTGTGCCAGCAGTCCGCACCAAAAAGGGTAGTGGTACAGTGGGTTCCGTCACACTGCAACATCCAAGGCAACGAGGAGGCAGACAGACTGGCAAAAGAAGGTGCAAGACTACCACAAACAGATACCAGTATGACGTACGAAGAGTCAAAACGGCTTATCAAAGCCAGGTACATGACCAAATGGGAAACCGAACATACTGGTTACACCAAAAACGATGCCTATTACCAGTTGAACCGAAGAGAGCAGGTCGTTGTCTTCAGACTTCGCACTGGCCACAACAGACTGAGGTACCACCTATTCAACAAATTGAAGATAGGGTGTACCGACGAATGCCCGTGCGGTACTGGTAAAATGACCACTGAACATCTGCTGCAGAACTGCCCGACATACGAGGATCAGAGAGAGCAGATGTGGCCATTGCCAGTGGAACTGCAAGACAAGCTCTATGGTAGTGGCGAGAGTCTCAGGATGACCGCCGCTTTTTTCGAAAAAATAATGGTTACTGTCTGACTGCGTACGAAGAAGAAGAAGAAGAAGAAGGATAACGCTTTTTGTGCTCCACCAGGATCGGATGAGACAGCCGCCTTTCCAAAGTTAGACGAGTGTTTGGACAATTGTGAGGATATCAGTTTGTGCAACAGCAAGAAGTCAGTGACAAGGATTCTGACCAAACTGAACAAGCGATTCTGTGATTGCTAGCCATAGCTTAATTCCTATACTGTCAGTTGGATTGCAAATTCCTTCAGCAGTCAATTTACTGATGTGCCTTGGGAGCCCAAGCTATTGACAGGCCACTAAACTACAACTAACATCTGCCGGACAATCACTTGACATTGGGCCGAAGAGCTAGAGCCAATATGCTGCTGGATGCGTAACAACAACTTTGAAGAGGCACTTCTTGAACTTCTCTCCAACAGTAAAGCACGCGTGGAATTTCCAAACAGGATATATCTCTTATCTTTTTGGATGTAAAAAGATGCAAAGGCTTTTAAAATTGCACGCATGGAAGCAGAAGAAATGCAGATCATTTTTCCACCAACCTACCTCTGTGAACAAGGACTCTCTACACATTCGAACTAGAAATATAACGTAGTGATCGGTTCGATCTAGAAAACAGTTTCCAAGCTGCTCCCACATCAAAAACAGCACCATGAAAAGAAACCGAGAAGTGTAGTTCTAATGAAACCCCTTAATACTTCAACCCTTTTAATTAATATTGTGCTTGTGCTATCGTTATTACAACATGTGTGGCTTGTACAATCTTTCATTTGTTCTTGACTTTCATAGCTTACTGTTAGGATCAATTAGCTTGCTTCTATTTACTTTGAACACCCTTCAAGAGATGGGCGTGGGGATGGTTTTGGAGTGGAGTTGGAGTGGATATAATTTAACGGAGATTTTGGGTAATCCCCCGAAACGTTCCCCGAATCTTGATCTATGTAGATTCTAGGAGGCAGTGCGTGTCAGTGCTGTCGAAGATAAAGTGTTAAAAACTTCACTGTACAACGTCTCAACTTTACATACGACGGAATTGCCAGTTGCGTTTCTCGCTACCTTTCTTTCACTAACAGTATTTATTTATTTTTGTTCGTAGCTGCTAGGGCTGAAATGAGTTCTCTTGATTGTATTTCCTTGATTAGCTAGTTACAGTGACTCTCCTTACATCACGAGGGGTACTTGAGAAGATGGACGGAAAAAGGGCGGCATCTTCTGGCTGCAGTGCAATGCGAAGCTCCTCAATAAGCTCACCACTATGAGGACTACAGTGTCAATTTCCACCTCGTTGGCCAGGTTGTAATGACACATGTTACCAGGAGCGCACGAACTTGGACGTGAGATGGAGCCTATATCAGTATGTGTCACCTGACCTAGATGTATGTCTTCGTTTTCAGACATCATTTCAATTAGTTTCAGCTTGTTGCTCTTTCTTTCTTTCGTTCTTTCTTTCTTTCTTTCTTCCTTTCTTCTTTCTTCCTTTCTTGCGTTCGGCATGTAATGAACGCTGTGACGCTGTGTCGTAGTCTATAACGAGGCTGCGATATATGAGCCTTTCAGCCCGACACATCCGATTTCAGCATGGCATTTTCGGACCCGGTTTGCCTTCCCTCTTTGATCATTATTTTCTTAATGAAGTCTGTTTCCAGGACCGATACTTGCAGGTGGAATATGTTTTTTTTCTCCAGCTCTGGTTCGCCGATCCTGTTGCAAGAAATCATCAGCTACTGCTGTTTCACTCCTAGCTGAACAGCAAGCCAGGTACAAATTTGCATCTGGGTTGACAGGAGCGAGAATCGAAACATTACCCTTGTCGTGAAAAGCCATCGCTGCACCACTTCGGCTACTTCCCCACCAGTTCAGTTCAGGCGTCATCTCCACAGCGAATGTCGGCTGCAATGGATCTCTATACGTTCTCTGTTCCTTGATCCTACAATCTGCCAGACTTTTCTTTGTCCCTATTCTGATGTTCTCCTCCCCCTAATATCGTTGCTTATCTCTGACACGCTTGTCCTCCACCTTTCCTTCCAGTATCGTTGTCAGCAAAGTGTTACGTCTTTTTATGTGACCAAAATATCTTAACTGTCGAACTTCTGACCCCGTTCATCCATTCTCTTCACACACCTGATTTGTCTGCTTCCTAATTTGTTTTGTTTTTTTGTGGTTTATTTTCTAGGAGATATTCTTCTATATATACACGTAAAATATATACACGTAAAACATATACACGTAAAATAAACCAAATGAATGAATTATCTTCTCCAATCGTTAGTTCGTTGTTCGTTTCTACACCATAAAGTAAAGACTAATAAACATAGCACTAAATCATTCTCATTTTAAATTTATGAGTGACTTGTTTAGATGTCGGTGTATGATTCATGTTGGTGAAAACATAGTAGACTATCTATATACACAGAGCTGGGCTGTAAGTTGCCTGCGTGCCACATATATTTTCCTGCACATTCCAATGCGGACGGAGTACAAGTAAATATGCTATTAGATTTCTAACCTGAACCATGGGTAAGGGGGGGGGGGGGGAATGTTCTGTTTTCACTGTTATATTTACTCGTAGTTGACAGGGATACAAAAATAGTATATACTAGTATTGCGTGATATATGGGCTTAAAACATGTATATTCAAAACAAAACCGTACAAAAATACCCTACCTAAGTACTGTAACTTAACAGAATGTATGTATCATGTATGTATGTATCCATAGAACTTAAAGTGCACACTTCTTTCTTTTTTATTTGCCAATTCGTCATTAAAGCTGATAATTCCAAACCTTCACACAATTCCTTCTCTATAATCAACAGTCTTTGATCACTAAACCTCTTTTGAAGGATCGATGTGTCTTCGTTAGTTTAAGTTTAGAAAAAAAAACCTTTCATCTGACGCAACACTAACGGGTAACGTCAGAAGAATTATCAAAGTTTTAAACAGATTAAGAAATGATAACATTATGCAATTTAAAAAAATATATGTTAAGTTTTTCAATCGGTCTGCTCCATCTGCAATTACACTGCTCAGAGCTACGAGGCGTGTTCAAATGAAACCGGACCAAACTGCAACAAGGGAACATACGTACGATGCCTATGATAACGTCACTTCTGGTATAAACAGCACATACCAACCGCCAAGTTTGCAAACTTTAATTTTCCTCCGACTCATAGTTTCTTCAGCAGACCGCTGAAACATGACAGGTGTGATACGGAATCCGTTCAGAGTTGATCAGCGAGCGGTGATTGGGTTTCTAACAGCTGAAGGATGTCGACCAATTGACATTCGTTGTAGAATGTAGGCAGTGTATGGTGAGAAAAGTGTGTCGAAGACAACAGTGATGAACTGGACAACGATGTTTAAAGAAGGACGTAAGTTAACGCAACAATATGCGCCTGACCTGGTCTAAGAAGATCTGTCGTAAACTCACGCCCTTCTTTAAACATCGTTGTCCAGTTCTTCACTGTTGTCTTCGACACACTTTTATTACCATAAACTGCTTGCATTCTACGATAAATATCAGCTGGTCGACATCCTTCAGCTGTTAGAAACAGAATCCGCGCTCGCTGATAAACTCTGAACGGATTCGGTACCACAGACGTCATGTTTTCAACGGTCTGCTGAAGAAACTATGAGTCCGATGATAATGAAATTTGGCAAACTTAACAGTTGGTATTTACTGTTTACATCAGAAGGGATCATCGTACGTATGTTCACTTGATGCAGTTAGGTCCGGTTTTATTTGGACACGCCTCGTATATACGTTATTAGTTTACTGAAGAGCTCAAGACGATCACTATCCTTAAATCGTTTGCTTCCTTTGTTAATTAAAAGGGAGACATTGTGATCGAAGCAATATTTAAAAATTTCGTATTCAACCGTTTCTCGAAATACATAAATTAATTTAAATGTTGTTGTTGTTATTATCACATAGCTGCGGAGCAAGCCTGCTCTTGGCAGCCCAATGCCATTCAAATATATATATATAAATATATATACATATTTTCTTCTTTTGTGTCACTGCTTCGTAGAGTGTGTTGGTAATTGTCGGCAGTGCTTGTAAGAATCTTTTCCTCATGTCCGCAAGCGCCTTGCACTCAGTGAGTAGATGTCGAACTGTTTCATCAGGATGAGAGCAATATCTGCACAAGGACAGATTGATGCGGTTCAAGTGGCTATTGACTCTGGTATGCCCTGTTCGGAACTGAAAGATGAGACTTTTATTTTTCACTATGTAGTTTACTTATGTAACCCTCACTTTTTGGCTGTGACATTTCGCTAAATACACTGCGATCTGTTGTTCAAGTCGCCCACCTGTTCATCCAGTTTTCCCGAGTATTATTCTTAATAATTCGTTTTACTGTGTGGTTATGCAGGGTCTATCCAATTATTGTTTCGAGGCTCATGTTCTTGACAAACTGTTGGCCATCTCGTTCCCTAGTAGCCCACTATGTTCAGGGATCCATTGCAAGCTGATATTTATCCCGTGGGCAGTGATAATGTTGTTGATCGCCCTCCCACCAAGAATATCGCCTTTTCTTTGTATGGGATGTTCTTCATCGCCTTCAGAACCGACTTGGAGTCACTAAAAATTACCAAATTCATGGGCAACAATTTGCCCAAGTCAAACTGTCAGTGCAGGGGACGGCGTGGCCTAGTGGTTAAGTGACACGGCTCACAACCCAAAGGTGCTGGGTTCGATCCCCATCACAGCACCGGCCGTTACCCCGGGGAAGCAAACCCTTAGAAAAATGCAGGAGGAAGCAGACCCTTACATAAAATGCATGCTGAAGTCGGATGCATTGGGCCGACAGGCGCAAAATAAAAACCACAGTGCAACGGGGGAATAGAGAAATAAGGCGAACGCAAAAAAAAACCCAAAAAAAACCAAAAAAAAAAACAAACTGTCAGTGCAAAATTTCAACTGCTGTTTTTATAGTTTGTAAAAAAATAATTTAAATAGATTTTGACATTCCTGTATATTTTCAAACCTTTCCATAGCATACGGCATGGGTTAGTGGATAGGTGACACGGCTCACATCTCGAAGGTGCTAGATTCGCTCCATATCACAGCACTAGCCGATACACCAGGAAAGAAAACCATTAGAACATGCAGGAGGAAACAGACTCTTACACAAAATATATGTCGAAGTCGGATGCGCTGACCTGACAGGCGCAAAATAAAAACACTGCAGCACACTAAAAAAAATCCTTTCCTGAATAGAGTTTAAGGCTGTAGCAACAATCATTCGATCAAATTGTATTCTAAACAATTATTTAGGATTTAAGATGGGTTCATCCCCACTTTCCTAATCAGAAAAGCGAACTAGTACTGCTCCATGCAACTGGGCATTCTGTCTCTACATTTACTTCTGCTGCTGAAGTTTCTGCATCCCTAATATAATTACTAAATGCCTCAGAATTGGCTTTAATTCTAAATTTAACAACCTCACTCAAAGCATTAAGAGGTTTATTTATGTTGAATTGAGAACACTACAGCATTTTACACATATAATAAATTTTGGACAAAATACCGTTCCATATAATAATTGAACAAATGAACTTAACAGACGCACTCCAGTCTAACAAACATTGAGCTGTACGTTTTGTTTTCATGTTTATGAAATTGTAGTCTCTTATTTCCTTTAAACTTATCCTGACTTCGCTTAATTGCAATCTCATAGGCTCACTGCTTTTACTCTGTTCTTCCATTTTGTATCAATTACAGATCTACTAATATTACTCTTTAGTATGTTCCACCCGTACTGTAATGCAGAATACAATGTGCGCAATTAATTGACAATGTTAAAAGAATTAACTGTCTCAAATATTTGATTTGGCAGAATAATTTGCAACTAAATTAAATGAATAATAAGTTATGAAAAAGCTATAGTATTTATATTCCAAATGTTCTTCTGCAAGCCATCTTGCTTACCATGCATAGTTGCCCCGTTATTCTACGCCCACGCATATCTTGAATTCCTAATATCAGAGTTCATAATCTGTTAAGGGTTCACTTAGAAGGAGATTACATCATTGTTGTCTGAAACTGAATAAAATCCAAGAAATAATTCTCGAGCTGCAACACCAGAATGATAAACAGCTTGTAACTACAAACGCTCCCTGTTCAATTGGACTGACATCTAGCATGTAGTCGAGAATTAACGAAACATATTTTGCTGTTTTTACAAATCGCTTGCTTTTTCATGTTATGCCCCTTGCTAAAACAGATATGACTATTTTGAAAAAAGAACGTTCCCTAAAGAACGAGACAAATTATTTTAGCAGGTTGAGATTTTGATCTACTATTGACATGCTGTAAGATAACGCTGTTAAATGTTGCCAATATTTCTATAACCTTTAAAAATTCCCCATTATTTGCTTCATTTAATTTATCATTTTCACCCCTGAAAGCTAAGAACTGGACAATTCCAATAATTCTTTCAATAATCGCTCGCTATCGATTATTTGTTCAGATTCAAAGTACCGTTGTTGTTCTCTATCAGTTGTACAACTGTTGTCGATGTGTGTTTTCAATTCATACTTTTTACAGTTTCGTATATGTTCTATACTCGGTCCATTCCGCGATAATTGAGAAGCTAATTGACCCCAATCTGGAAACCTCTGACTATCTGTTATTTTGTTTTAAAGCATACAACTTGCAACAAGAGCAAGACACACTATTGGATTTTGTAGAAAAGATTAACGAAACCCTTTGAGCTTTTAGTCACTGATACCTCATGACACAATTACTTATTTGACTTGTCACCTTCCATTGCGTCCTTACTGTCTGAAATAGATTCCGAAGCGACGGATGCTTCTGTCTGGCAACCTCGTCCAAATTCACGAATTTTAACACGATCTTCGTAATTTTGCTTTTTCCTTGTCACTTTCATTCTTTCTTTGCGATAAAAAATCAACAGACTAACGTTTTGTTTTCCTAACCGACATCTTGATACGATCTCAAGAGGTCATGGGATGAACTGACCTGAACTGAGCCGACATCTTTAAAACTTGCAATAATAATAAGATCAGGAGACGATGTGGGCTAGTGGTTAAGTGACACGGCTCACAATCCGAAGGTGCTGGGCTCGATCCCCATCACAACACCGGTCGTTACCCCGGGGAAGCAAACCCTTAGAAAATGCAGGAGGAAGCAGACCCTTACATAAAATGCATGCCAAAGTAGGATGCACTGGGTCAACAGGCGCAAAATGAAAACCGCAGTGCAACGCACACCACATTGGAGAATAGAGAAATATGGCGAACGCAAAAATAAAATAATAAGATTAATAATACTATTTAAAATGAAGTATGTACAAGTTTACGCCTTTCCTGATAAGGCAGAACCTAAAATAAATAACGACAAAACGAAATCACATGCCAGTTAAGTTTATTATTTGCAGACAAAAGCCATCTACATAGATTGCTTCAGATCTTCTATACATTTATAACATTATAACCTTGTTTTGAATCCACCAGTCCGTTGCTGTGGGCAGAGGGGGGCAAGCACAGCACTCATCAGAGTTGACAATGCATACTGCCCTTGTAACCATTGTTACCTGGCTTAAAGTCTAACGCTCCACCTAACCAGCCAATGCCCCCTTCTTGCCTGCTCTCCTTTCCTCTTGCGCACGACCGGAGCAATGGACGTACTGACAGTCTGAGTTAAAGCTAATGAACATTTCAGTAAAATAAAATAAAGTGGAAAATGTACGTGTAACAAATTTTAATTTGATTTTTAAAAAAATGCACAATAAAGAGGCCGCCCTAAGAATTTGGCCACCTGCGTGCATGCACACACTACACACCTGCCAGAACGCCCGTGCATATATTCTTCCTAATATCCATACAGAAAACAGAAACTATAAAGATCAGTAGAACACCTGGGCCACTCAACATACGTGTAAATGATATTGCGCTTTAACAGGCCCATGACTTAAATTATTTGGGCAATGTTTTTTCCGGCAGACGATAGGATCGAAAGTGAAATAGAGACTATGTGTCAGAAAGATTCTGCGGTAACTTATCAGCTGTTACCACTGCTACCAACATTATTTTGGCAACAAAGCAACATCTGATAAACAGTATATTTATGCCGACTCTGTGCTACCAGTGCCAAACATGGCCGTTATCCAAGTCGCATGAGAACATAATTTCGGCGTGTGAAATTAAGTGTTTGAGGAAGGTCATCGGTTTTTCCAGAAAAGAATGTGGAACGACGACATTCGTAGTATGGTCGGCACTACGTCTTGTGCAGAATACATTTCCAGGCAGAAAATACGTTGGTGTTTGTCATCTAATGAGGATTCACCCTCATCAAGTTCCACTGATGGTTTACAACGCTGGTAGATCTGGCTATATTGCAAAAGGACGTTGCGAGGCAGGTGGATAGATGAGTGCTTAGAATGATTAGAGTGAGTGCAGCGACACAGGCTCACATTGACCGACGCAACGCACTTGACGCAGGAAAGACGACTTAATCTCATCACGCCGCTTAACGGCATAAGTCATATATCGTATTTCGAGTTTGCTTGGATAATTGTCATAGTTTTTGTTTCCTCTGTGTTAATGTACGATCCATACAGCTGGCGTTCTTTATATGTCTAATTCTTCTTCTACTGCTCTTCGTCCTCCGTCTCTCTTTCTTCTCTTCCTCCTCCTGTTCTTACTCCTACCTCTTTTTCTATTCCTTCCCTTCCTCCTTCTGTTTCTTCTTTCTCCTCTTCCGCTTAATCCTCATCCTGCTTCTCATCAGCTCCCTCTCTTCCTCCTCTTTTTCCTCTTCGTCATCCTACTCTTCCTTCTACTCCTCGTCGTACCTTTCCTCTTTCACTTGTTCCTTCTCCCTATTCCTTAGCCCTTCCTCCCCCTTCTCCTCACTCACTTCCGCCTCCCACTCTTCTTCCTCCACCTCTTCCTCTGCCACCTCCTCCTTTTTTTTCAACATATCTTTCTGCTTCTTCTATTCTTCCTTACCTTTACCCTTTTACTCTTCATCCTCCTCTACCTTCTTATTTCACTCCAAAGCAACCTTTAACCCATATTTACCTATTCCCTTCCCTTTCTAGCGTCTGTGTAGCAGTCGGACTGCGCTGACTTCTCACCACAAAGGCACCTGGCTTACCCCTATTTTCAACAAGCTTCGGTTAACCCGGCTGTAAATTGATACACAACCTACTGTTAAGGAAACACAGTGCAGCGAGGAAGTGAATTGCCCACCCCACCTTAAAAAAAAGCTAGGACCTACTACAATGAAGCCTCTGCCGCTCCATCCCCGACAGCAGTATCTACTACAGGGCTACATTTCCCTTAAAGTTACAGTTTTTTTTCCTTCTATCCACCATTTTTCAGGTTTCCCCCGGTGTATTATTTCTCTCTTTCTGTTGGTAGGAAACCTCGCTTCACAAGCAACGCGTCACGTGTAAAGAAAACAAAATCAGAAAAAAAAAAAAAAAAAAAAAAAAACTGCGCCACGAGTAGTTCCCATCGGGTTCTCACTCCCCCTATCTCTGCACGTACAACATACCTCGTTCAGTAAGCGCGTGCTGGTGAGATCACTGCATCCTTTATTCCCGGAGCTAAGAATTACTAATGCAGTCGCCTTCAATAGTTTGTGTTAGTGCGTGTGTAAGTCATGCTTGGATAGCTCTAGAAGTAACAGGAATTTCTTTAACTTTTTAAGATTTATATAAATCGCTGATCGAACTCAATACGTTCAAATAAATCGACCAAATTGAATTGCATTTTGTAATATTTTGAATGATTATTGTGAAGCATCTGCCATTTACGTTATATCAATAGCAACGTTTATATTTGCAATAATCATTTAAGAATACTAATAATAATTGTTTTACAGTTCTCCATTATAATACAAATACAACAGTGAATGTTACGTTGCGTTTTGCGCCTACAGGCCCAGTTCATACAATTTCAGCACACAATTTAAAAAAAATGTTTACTAATCATAGGAACACGTCTTTGATGTTTAAAGAATCCAAACCCGGAAAGTTTAGGTTTTGAGTCTTGACACCGACTGTTTTGCCATGCAGTCTCTCACCCCTCCCCTTCCCTCCCCACCCAATTATTCAAGGCCAGCTTACCAAATCTCACCATATTTAAAATATAAACTATAGCTGCAAACTTTTTCAAAATATTTACTCGCAAATATGGCCAGATTTGGTAAGTGGTCCTTGAATTGCTTTGAGAAGTTTAAATATACAACTGGAGCGTATAATAGAGAGCTAGAGAGCTTGCCCATTATGGCAAAGGGACAGGGTTTGGGTCCTTGTCGCAACACACTTAAGTCTATCCAGCGATATTTGGGTACCTGCCATACAGTTAGGGAATACACGGCAGCAATGAAAATGAATTGGTCACTGTACATCAAAGAAGCTAGGATCTTGTATCTTCGCTATTGGTCTCTACCATATAACACACACACTAACATGTGTACTGTGTTTGTAAGCGCAAGTGCAAGTAAAATATTTAGTGTTATTGTTCGAAGATACTGGCCCAGAGCTAACTCTTGACGTTTCTTTGGTAGTGGGTTACAGTGGCTCTTCTTACATCTCGAGGCGTACTAGATAGGTCGGTCGGGGTCCTCCTGACTGCAGCGCAACGTGATTCTCAATTATAAATATTTAGTAAAATAAAATCATCTTGAAATGCGCGTGCAGACTCGTATCTCTAACAGCCGTTACGCCACTCTCTCTCCCACACTCTCTCTCTCTCCCTATCTCTCACTGTTATATCTTCTCTCTTTTACGTTTAACCCTCGCTCTTTTCTTTGTTCTATTTTCGTTTATGATATTTACTCGTAATTTGTAAGACTTCGCCATGCGTCTTTCTTCACGTGGTTTATTGCTATATTTTCTGTTCTTATTTGCGATCTTTCTGATATCTCTCTTCCAGCTCCTCTACTGTATTCTTATTATCAACATCATCATCATCTTCATTATTATCATTTACCGTGTCGAGATTGCCAGAAAACACTTCCACCACGAGCAATGTCATTTAAGAGTAGAGTTTCCCCAGCCAAATGATAATTTTTATAAGGTATTTTCTCATTGTCATCCTTGGATTCTTTAGTCATTGATTTTTCTCGTTTTTATAAATTTGCCTGGACATTACCTTCAGTTATTTAAATCTAAAGAATTATGGCATTCTATTATTATTTCTCATATTCTTTTTTGTTTTATCCCTATAATGGTATTTCTGCCTAATTTCTAAATCTTCCTCTCCCCATTTTCCTAATCCATATCCAGTCTCTCATCGCCACCATCGGAGATAATTGATTATCTCTAAACGCAATTATTATGACCTTAACATCAGGCCTGGATTTCCAAACAATAGGCTGTAACCTATGGCATCAATTCATGGTGATTCATTTCGGGGGTATGTTTTTTGTTTTTTTTGTAAATAAAACGTTAACAAAAGAAGACCTTATCCTTATTTTCAGCCTAGGGCCACATGAAGGGTAAGCACGGCACTGTTTAATCATCATCATCATCATCATCAAATAATTCAGTTTTGGGACTGGTTTACTAGTTAATAATTATACCTTTCTATTCCTGCATGTCATCTGTGACTGTATTGAGTTCAGCATGGGTCTTCATCGCCATGTCTCTGCATGTTTGTATCATAGCGGTATTTCTTCGTCTGCTCTTCCACTTTTTCTTTGTGTTGGGTCTTCAAAGACTTTCTTCATTTTGTATCTTCTGTATCAGCTTTCTTCATTTTGTATCTTCTGTATCAGCTTTCTTCATTTTGTATCTTCTGTATCAGCTTTCTTCATTTTGTATCTTCTGTATCAGCTTTCTTTCCTCTCTCACTTTCGTCAATTCCTTTCTTTTAATTTCCTCACTGTTCTGCTCATTTTATTCAACGATCGGTAACACCACGTCTCAAAGCCTTTAAGCATTTCTCCTCTCTTTTTGACACTGCTTAACATATATGAAATGAATCCTTAAATATTTTTAGGCAGAATACTTGTGACTAACGTGAAAGAACCAAGTTCAAGACTCCAGGAAACAGATTTAGCATTGATACATTACACTCGCTTATATAAAGTTAATCAAAACTAAGATACCGCTTGATTATAAACAAAGTGAGCGAATAAACACATACATTTAGTAAGTTCAAGTGATCGACAATTCACGCAAAGAAGAAGTAGACAAGATAACATGTCGCAGAAAAGGTTCACTTATGCTAAGATTGTCATACTTGGAGGAGCTGGAGTTGGAAAGACAGGTATGTTCTTTTAGAGAATGTGTTTTGTTGCTGCTGCTGTTCTTGTTTCCGTTTTTTGAAACAACTTTACTTATTCTTGTTTAATAGAGACTTCAGTTGAGTGGGAGAATAAGTGTCTTCTTTTGTGTGTGAAAGTTCTTTGCAAACTCTATGTAGTCTAATCTTTTTGTGTGTGAAAGTTCTTTGCAAACTCTATGTAGTCTAATCTTTTTGTGTGTGAAAGTTCTTTGCAAACTCTATGTAGTCTAATCTTTTTGTGTGTGAAAGTTCTTTGCAAACTCTATGTAGTCTAATCTTTTTGTGTGTGAAAGTTCTTTGCAAACTCTATGTAGTCTAATCTTTTTGTGTGTGAAAGTTCTTTGCAAACTCTATGTAGTCTAATCTTTTTGTGTGTGAAAGTTCTTTGCAAACTCTATGTAGTCTAATCTTTTTGTGTGTGAAAGTTCTTTGCAAGCTCTATGTAGTCTAATCTTTTTGTGTGTGAAAGTTCTTTGCAAACTCTATGTAGTCTAATCTTTTTGTGTGTGAAAGTTCTTTGCAAACTCTATGTAGTCTAATCTTTTTGTGTGTGAAAGTTCTTGACAAACTCTATGTAGTCTAATCTTTTTGTGTGTGAAAGTTCTTTGCAAACTCTATGTAGTCTAATCATTTTGTGGGTGAAAGGTCTTGACAAACTCTATGTAGTCTAATCTTTTTGTGTGTGGAAGTTCGTGACAAACTCTATGTAGTCTAATCTTTTTGTGTGTGAAAGTTCTTGACAAACTCTATGTAGTCTAATCTTTTTGTGTGGGAAAGTTCTTGACAAACTCTATGTAGTCTAATCTTTTTGTGTGTGAAAGTTCTTGACAAACTCTATGTAGTCTAATCTTTTTGTGTGTGAAAGTTCTTGACAAACTCTATGTAGTCTAATCTTTTTGTGTGTGAAAGTTCTTGACAAACTCTATGTAGTCTAATCTTTTTGTGTGTGAAAGTTCTTTACAAACTCTATGTAGTCTAATCTTTTTGTGTGTGAAAGTTCTTGACCAACTCTATGTAGTCTAATCTTTTTGTGTGTGAAAGTTCGTGACAAACTCTATGTAGTCTAATCTTTTGTGTGTGAGAGTTCTTTACAAACTCTATGTAGTCTAATCTTTTGTGTGTGAGAGCTGGTGTTTTATGTGGAACGTGCAAGTACAGTATCATTTGTGTGTGTGGAAGTTTCTTCTTTTGTGTGTTGAAGTGTCTTCTTTTGTGTGTGAAAGTTCTTTACAAACTATGTATGTATAATTGTTTGTGTGTGAGAGCTGGTGTTTTCTTTCGTATGTGGGAGTTAGTGTCTTATTTTGTGTGTGGAACTAAGGGTCTTCTGTTGTGTGGGAGAGCTTGTGTTATCGTTCGCATGTGGGCGATTGTTTCTTCATTTGTATGTGAACGTTCTTTACAAACTATATATGTATAATCTTTCGTGTGTGAGAGCTAGTATTTTCTTTCGTATATGGCAGTTGGTGTCTTCTTTTGTGTGTGGAAGTAAGTGTCTTCTTTCTTATTTAAAAGTTGGTGTCTTCTTTCACATGTGGTAGCGTCGTTTATTCTGCGTGGCAGTTGTCTTCTATTTTGAGTGGCAGGTAGTGTCTTCTTATGTGTGTGAGAATTAGTGTCCTTGTGTGCGTGATAGCTAGTGTTTTCTTTCGTATTTAGGAGTTGGTGTCTTCTTTTGTGCGTGAGAGTAAGCGTCTTTTTTGTGTGAGAAAGCAAGAGTTTCTTTCGTGTATTGGAGTTCATATCTGCTATGTACGCGAGAGTGTCTTCTTTTGGATATGTGGTAATTATCTTTTTTGTGTATGACAATTAGTGTCTTTTTTGCGTGTAAGAGTAAGTACTTTTTATGTGCGACCGTTTTTCTACACATAGTCTTGTTAGTAATTTCTTCTTTAGTTTGTGGCAGTTCTTTATATTTTCTTGTTATTATTATCATATTCTCTGGGTGACAGTTCCACAAGACACTATAAGTTAGAAATAAATTTACAGCTCGGTTGACTGTAGCGTCTTACAACTGGAAAACCAGCCATGTATTTTTGCGTTACAGACAAGCGAAAATATTATGAACAAGTAGGTACAACATCACTGCTATACCTCTTCAAGAGCCAGCAAAACAAATAGAGCAATCACGTGACATATCACACCAGATAGTATCCATAAGGATGCAATGCTATACAGATACAATGTCTACAAAGTCAAGTGCCACCCACGCAAAAGATGGACAACAGAAATAACAGAAGCAGTAAAGCTCCCCGTTTAAGAAGAACATAATAGGGCCCTATCAAGGAACCTCTTCATAACCTGACGATGAAAGGCACAAGCGGTGCATTTATTGCTCTTCCCTGTTGGTGTATGAAGAGTTCTCAAACAATCATTATTCATGTTTTTTTTCTTTCGTTTACTACGTTTGTTAAATAATGGTTATCAAATGCCATGTATGAGGCGTTGGCGATGAATTCTTTCCACAATCATCTGTTCTGTGAGAACTTCAGCACTTCAGATTATATTTATGTTTGTTATCCAGCTTGCAATGTCATTCAGCTTGTAATACCATCCGTCTTATCGTAGCTATCAACTTGCCATACCATCCATCGTATCATGTTATCAAACCTGCCATACCAGCCATCTTATCATACAAGCCATCTTGCCATACCATTCAACAACTGACAATACCATCCATCTTATCATACCAGCCATCTTATCATACCAGCCATCTTATCATACAAGCCATCTTGCCATACCATTCAACAACTGACAATACCATCCAACTTGCAATACCATCCATTATACATACCACCCAGCGTATCATACAATTCAGCGCATCAATCCATCAACTTTGCCGTACCATTCAGCGTATCATACAATTCAGCGCATCAATCCATCAACTTTGCCAACCACCCAGCGTATCATACAATTCATCGCATCATTCCATCAACTTTGCCAACCACCCAGCGTATCATACAATTCAGCGCATCATCCCATCAACTTTGCCAACCATTCAGCGTATCATACAATTCAGCGCATCATCCCATCAACTTTGCCAACCATTCAGCGTATCATACAATTCAGCGCATCATTCCATCAACTTTGCCAACCATTCAGCGTATCATACAATTCAGCGCATCATCCCATCAACTTTGCCAACCACCCAGCGTATCATACAATTCAGCGCATCATCCCATCAACTTTGCCAACCATTCAGCGTATCATACAATTCAGCGCATCATCCCATCAACTTTGCCAACCATTCAGCGTATCATACAATTCAGCGCATCATTCCATCAACTTTGCCAACCATTCAGCGTATCATACAATTCAGCGCATCATCCCATCAACTTTGCCAACCATTCAGCGTATCATACAATTCAGCGCATCATTCCATCAACTTTGCCAACCACCCAGCGTATCATACAATTCAGCGCATCATTCCATCAACTTTGCCAACCACCCAGCGTATCATACAATTCATCGCATCATTCCATCAACTTTGCCAACCACCCAGCGTATCATACAATTCAGCGAATCATTCCATCAACTTTGCCAACCACCCAGCGTATCATACAATTCATCGCATCATTCCATCAACTTTGCCAACCACCCAGCGTATCATACAATTCAGCGAATCATTCCATCAACTTTGCCAACCACCCAGCGTATCATACAATTCATCGCATCATTCCATCAACTTTGCCAACCACCCAGCGTATCATACAATTCAGCGCATCATTCCATCAACTTTGCCGTACCATTCAGTTTATCATACTATTCAGCATGCAAAACATCTCAGGTTATAATAGCATACAGCGTGTCATACCCTCCAGTTTGTCATACCACCCAGTTTGTCATACCATCCAGTTTGTCATACCATCCAGTTTGTCATACCATCCAGTTTGTCATACCATCCAGTTTGTCATACCATCCAGCTAGTAATTTTTCTTGTTCTTGTTGTTGTTTGTCTTCTTCTCCCCCTTCTTCTTCGTTCGTTCTCAATCTCCCGCTAACAAACACCGAAAAGGGCTTTGCAAATAGCAGGATGGAGTCCGCAGAACGCAATCCGTCGTATCGTAGTTTACAGCTCGACTGTGATAATTGTCCCTTTCGGTCCAACACATCCAAATTCAGCAGGCATTTTGAATATCGGAATAGATTTCCCTCTTCGATCCCTTTTCCTTAGGCAGTCTGCTCTGCTGCAGCCTGTTATCCTAGATCACCGCGTGGAGGTGTAGAAGAGTCTTGGAAGCTCTGGTTCGCTGGCCCTGCCGCTAGCAATCAGTTATAGGTCGCTGACAACTGCAGCTCATGCTCTGCTCAACGATCTAATAGTACCATCCAGCGTACCATACCAACCATCTAGCTAATCATACCACCCATCGTATCATACCACACATCTAATCATACCATCCAGCGTATCATTCCCTCCAGCTAATCATACCATCCAACCAGCTAATAATACCAATCAGCTAACCATACCCTCTAGCTTATCATACCAACCAGCGGGGACGGCGTGGCCTAGTGGTTAAGTGGCACGGCTCACAACGAGAAGGTGCTGGGTTCGATCCCCATCACAGCACCGGCCGTTACCCCGGGGAAGCAAACCCTTAGAAAATGCAGGAGGAAGCAGACCCTTACATAAATGCATACTGAAGTCGGATGCACTGGGCCGACAGGCGCAAAATAAAAACCCCAGTGTAACGCACACACGCCTTGGGGAATAGATAAATAAGGCGAACGTAAAAAAAAAAATAAAAAAAAAAAAATACTAACCATACCAACCAGCTAACCATACCATACAACTAATAATACCAGCTAGCTAATTATACCATCCAGCGTATCATACCATACAATATGTTTTTATTTAACTTTACTCGAGTATATTGTCTGTTTTATTTAAAATAATTTTTTAAGACGACAAGTATGTATATGTATTTGCTAGATGCTCAAGGCAGATAATGAGTTAAGGAAATGCTGAAAGTACTTCGCAGACGATGACGGCATAATTTATTTGCTAGCCCTATTTTTTAGTAAGGACTACTTTTAAAGTAAACGCTACTTTTTATCCTCACTGTCTCGTCTCGTGCCGCCCGACCCCAGTGGCAAATCAAGACGAGGGGGCGACTTCGAGATGTAGGGGACTCCGCATCGAGCACCCGTGAAAAAGACGGCGGAGTCCGGAGTCGAACCCACACCACCTGATCACGAAGCCGACGGTTTAACCACTTCGCCACGGAATCCCTCTACCAATAACTACTCTGTAGTATATCTTCATTTAATTTCTGGACTTTCTTCACAGCACACTCAGTAATCATCTAAGAAATCAGGAAGCATCTTCCGTACTGACGCCGGTGATTTATCTATTTGCTTATTCATTGTCCAAGACTCACATCCATAAAGCAATATTAGATTGACATAACATTGCACAACTCGCTCTCTCATCCCCGTTACCAGGGATCTGTTTGTTTGTGTGGGCTTTTATTCCGCAGACGTCTGTTTTACTAGCTTGTGGTATTGTGTTTATTTTTGTGTACGTCGTACATCTTTCGCTTTTATGGTGAAGGCTCCTAGGTATCTGAACTTTCTTGTTTGCTTGAATATATTTTTCTTCACAACTTTTTGGGTGTTCTCCTTTTTTTGCCGCGACGATTGCTTCTATTTGAGAAATATTAAAACGGGTTCGTTTTTTAAAATAGTTCGGTTTATTGTGTAAAGTTGTGATCTAGTATTCCTTGAAGGGATGCAACTAGAGTTACGTCTAGCTTGATCGCCTCCTCAATATGAAGAACTACGTGGAACCTCCATTGACAAGACGTTGACGCGCGGACTGGGCAGCCTTCTCGTTCATTAACACGGTCCTGGACGGTTGCACATACCAGGACCTATAACCCTCGCACTTTAATTCTACTGTGCTCCCCGCGATGTGCTACCGTGTTGACATATGGATACTAACAAAATCACTGGAGGACTAATTGAGAGTGACCCAGGCCTCTCTTGAGGAACGCTTGGTCGGAATCACTTTCCGGAACCAACGTATACAGAAGCTTCACATTTCCGACATGCAACGATTGTCCTTGGAGAATGATGCGGTAATCTATGCAGACAAAGCCGAACATAGATGGGCATGTAACATGTTACGTCGAAACGAGGGTCGATGGAGCATAGTGGCAGTAATAGATGAAGCAGCAATTCACAGACTGCAAAGAATCGACATTAAACGAGGTTCGAGCGGAGTAAGGCGCATGAGAGGACGGCGCAGGAGAGTGTACAACCAGCGAGCTACAGGGACCATCAGCATCTATACCTTACGTCATTTGATGAGAGAGAATGAGCACCTATGGGTATGCCCGGAGTGCAGTGACGTCGATTCTTAGAAACAGAAGCGACAGTAATCTGGTACCCCCGAGGTGAAAAGAGACCTCCAATGCGTTGGTCAGACTCTTTAGCTATACGCTGCAACATCCGAGGTGCCTCAAGAGAAGCACTTACCACGCACTGGACTTCCGTGGCCCAAGACAGGGTCCGCTGAAGACGAAGTTGGGAACCACAGCAACGCTGAGGAACAGGTAATCAAGATCAAGATCAATTGTGTAAAGTACCTCCTGAAAATTGTATTTGTCTTTGTATTAGGTAAAGTATCAATTTGTCAGTTACAAAATATTTTGTTCTTTGTCTGTCACTCTAAATCCTTTGTTATTATATATTGTACTGGTAATTTTCACTACAGTCATATTTTTATTGGAGTTGCTCTAGCAGATAAGGCATTCGCTTCTGAACAAACGAATGAAAACGTGGAATCGCGGGCGTTGGAAACCTGCAAGTTTCGTGGAAGATGAGATCTCCCGTCTAGACCTGTGTGAGACGGACGATAAACTCGGCGGTCACGTGTGCACGATGTGGACGCACAAGAACGATTAGCAGTTTAAAATTTAAAAAAAAGGCAGCAGTCTCTTCGCCGCTGACCAGGAAAACAGTTTCGAATGAAAAAGTAATGTCATTCTGACTATATAAAATAACTACGTTCCGAACGCCCCCCCCCCCAGGCCTTGTAAACCGCAAAAAAAACTTGCTACTGATAGCCTTCGGCTACCTGGCAACATCCATACATGTCTGTTTGAATGACAGGGTTCCTTCTTATTCTAAGAATATTTACATTTTAACCCCATTATCAACATCATCTAATTTTTTTTCACGATTCTCGGGGAATTAGAAAGAGAAACAACATATTTTGTCTATCTTATTACTCTTGATCCTTTTTTGTTCTTCTTTTTGCTCTTCCTCTTGTTCTTCTTCTTCTTGTTCTTCTTCTTGTTCTTCTTCTTGTTCTTCCTCTTGTTCTTCCTCTTGTTCTTCTTCTTGTTCTTCCTCTTGTTCTTCCTCTTGTTCTTCCTCTTGTTCTTCCTCTTGTTCTTCTTCTTGTTCTTCTTCTTGTTCTTCTTCTTGTTCTTCCTCTTGTTCTTCCTCTTGTTCTTCCTCTTGTTCTTCTTCTTGTTCTTCCTCTTGTTCTTCCTCTTGTTCTTCTTCTTGTTCTTCTTCTTGTTCTTCCTCTTGTTCTTCCTCTTGTTCTTCTTCTTGTTCTTCTTCTTGTTCTTCCTCTTGTTCTTCCTCTTGTTCTTCTTCTTGTTCTTCCTCTTGTTCTTCCTCTTGTTCTTCTTCTTGTTCTTCTTCCTGTTCTCCTTCTTGCTCTTCTTGTTCTTATCTTGCTCTTCTTGTTCTTATCTTGCTCTTCTTGTTCTTATCTTGCTCTTCTTGTTCTTATCTTGCTCTTCTTGTTCTTATCTTGCTCTTCTTGTTCTTATCTTGCTCTTCTTGTTCTTATCTTGCTCGTCTTGTTCTTATCTTGCTCTTCTTGTTCTTATCTTGCTCTTCTTGTTCTTATCTTGCTCGTCTTGTTCTTATCTTGCTCTTCTTGTTCTTATCTTGCTCTTCTTGTTCTTATCTTGCTCTTCTTGTTCTTATCTTGCTCTTCTTGTTCTTATCTTGCTCTTCTTGTTCTTATCTTGCTCTTCTTGTTCTTATCTTGCTCTTCTTGTTCTTATCTTGCTCTTCTTGTTCTTATCTTGCTCTTCTTGTTCTTATCTTGCTCTTCTTGTTCTTATCTTGCTCTTCTTGTTCTTATCTTGCTCTTCTTGTTCTTATCTTGCTCGTCTTGTTCTTATCTTGCTCTTCTTGTTCTTATCTTGCTCTTCTTGTTCTTATCTTGCTCTTCTTGTTCTTATCTTGCTCTTCTTGTTCTCATCTTGCTCTTCTTGTTCTTATCTTGCTCTTCTTGTTCTTATCTTGCTCTTCTTGTTCTTATCTTGCTCTTTTTGTTCTTATCTTGCTCTTCTTGTTCTTATCTTGTTCTTCTTGTTCTTATCTTGCTCTTTTAGTTCTCCTTCTTGCTCTTCTTGTTCTTATCTTGCTCTTCTTGTTCTTATCTTGCTCTTTTAGTTCTCCTTCTTGCTCTTCTTGTTCTTATCTTGCTCTTCTTGTTCTTATCTTGCTCTTCTTGTTCTTATCTTGCTCTTTTAGTTCTCCTTCTTGCTCTTCTTGTTCTTATCTTGCTCTTCTTGTTCTTATCTTGCTCTTTTTGTTATTATCTTGCTCTTTTAGTTCTCCTTCTTGCTCTTCTTGTTCTTATCTTGCTCTTCTTGTTCTTATCTTGCTCTTCTTGTTCTTATCTTGCTCTTCTTGTTCTTATCTTGCTCTTCTTGTTCTTATCTTGCTCTTCTTGTTCTTATCTTGCTCTTTTTGTTCTTATCTTGCTCTTTTAGTTCTCCTTCTTGCTCTTCTTGTTCTTATCCTGCTCTTCTTGTTCTTATCTTGCTCTTTTAGTTCTCCTTCTTGCTCTTCTTGTTCTTATCTTGCTCTTCTTGTTCTTATCTTGCTCTTTTTGTTCTCCTTCTTGTTCTTCTTGTTCTTCTACATGTTCTACTTGTTCTTCTTCTTGCTCTTTGCGATTGCGACCATCTTCCATGCCACGAACATGTCCAAGCCATCATAGTCTTCGCTGCCTATGGAGACTGTACATGCTTGGGAGACCTGTGCGTGAGAGCACCTCTACATTTGTGACTCTGTCTTCCTAGTTAGTTCTTAGTTCGACCCGTTCTTCAAGTAGTGGTCACCTTTGAGCGGGTCCCAACTCAGGATCCAGCTGTTTCTGTCGTGGGCGCGTGTCGTCCAGTGTGATAATAGTCTGTCTGTTGTAGGGTCGTGAATGTTGTATTTTTCTAGTGAATCTCGTCAGCGAGTTGGGGCCGTCCCCGAGGTCTCTTTTTGTCGCGCGGGTACCACATGGTGGTTATGGTACTCCATCGTTCATCTTGTCTTCTGGATATATGACCAGCCCAGCGGTGTTTCGAATGGTTGACGCACAGTAGGACATCCTTGATGTGTGACATTCTCCGGATGTCGCCATTGTGTAGGTCGCTGTTATTTGAGAGTTATGCTCACGAGGCGTGTTTTCTGTCTCTCCATGCAATTCCAAGAATGGGTCTCGTGTGTTAAGGTGGAAGGTGTTAAGACAGTGCTCTTGTTTGGCATAGGTTACCCAAGTGTCGCTACCATATTTTCTGTTTTGTTGTTGCCCATCGCAAGCAATAATAGCGACACCACCAGACGGTTTTGTCTTGATAATGTAACTTGTGCTGCATTATAATTATAGTGAGAAAGAGATTGCGCTGGTTATCAACCTCTCTCTCTGGTCCCGAACTACCCTGGGCCAGTGACAAGACATAAGTCAAGTCGAATGGAAGTAATTCAGGAAGCAGGCGCTCTGGTTCCACTTCCTTTGATACCGGTACTGACGACACATGCATTGTACACTATGCCCTTCGCTTTTATTGTGAGCTTAGGTTTTCAAAACTCCCGTTGTGAGGTGAGTAAATGTAGCAACAGCTTTTCTTGTCTATTTCTGGGTCTAGAGGGAGAGAGAGCATGTCGTTGATGAGCGATCCCAGATATGTGAATTGATACACAGTTCTGGATCAAGATGCTGAGCAGCGCATGAGCTGCATTGGTCAGCGATCCATAGCTGACTGCTAGCGTCAGGGCCAGCGAACCAGAGCTGCCAAGACCCTTCTACACCTCCACGTGGTGATCCTGGATAACAAACTGCAGCAGAGCAGACTGGTTAAGCAGAAGGGATCGAAGAGGAATTGTTAACCCGGTACTCAAAAAATGCTTGCTGAAGTCGGATGTGTTGGACCGAAAGATGCAAATATCGCAGTCAAGCTGTAAACTACGACACAATGCATTCCGTTCTCTGGACTACATTCTGCTACTTAAACCCTTTCAGAGTTTGGTAGTGGGAGATTGAGAACGAACGAAGCCAAGCCAAGCCATACACAGTGCCAGTTTATACTTATAGATGCTAAGAGGGGCGTGCCATCTACTTCAGTTGAGGAAACTACCATGAACTAATTTCGTTTTGGACACTTGACGTCCACGAAGATAATAGTAATTATAGATGAACGAGTTTCCCATGACAAAACTATTTCCGGTATTTCATGAAACAGATATTATCAAAATGTTCGTCTTCTAAATTTGTACAACAAATCTTCGAAAATAAACACCCCCATCTGCCCACGCCCCCTTTCAAGAAAACAATATGAAATATGTTGCTTGAACGCCCAATCGGGGATCTTAAGAACAATTAGAAGAAATATAAGAAAAAATGTGTATTTGGTCATGTGCACACTTCCTTTTCTGTCAACTTGTGCCGTTTAGCGACGTAGGTAGCTAATTATTGTAGCCTGGTTGCCCGTAGCTTAGCTGTCTGAAGCTTAATTGTATGTAGACTAATTGCAAAGACCACCGTCCATCGTAGACGATGATGCCATAATTTATTTCCCTAGCGCTATTTTAATAAATAAGGATTAACTGCATAACTTTTTTCTCACTCTCTCATCTCGTGCCGCACGACCCCAGTGGCAAGTCAAGGACAAGACGACTAGGGAGCGACTACGAGATGTAGGGGACTCCGCATCAAGCACCCGTGAAAAAGAGTCCGGAATCGAACCCATACAGACCTGATCATGAGGCCGACGGCGTAATCACTTCGCCACGGTATCCCCGCAGACTAATTACATGTAACTTAATTGCCTGTAACTTAGCTGCATGTAGCTTAATTGCCTGTAGTCTGGTTGCCTGTAGCTTAATTGCCTGTAGTCTGGTTGCCTGTAGCTTAATTGCCTGTAGTCTGGTTACCTGTAGCTTAATTGCCTGTATTCTGGTTGCCTGTAGCTTAATTGCCTGTAGTCTGGTTGCCTGTAGCTTAATTGCCTGTAGTCTGGTTGCCTGTAGCTTAATTACCTGTAGTCTGGTTGCCTGTAGCTTAATTGCATGTAGTCTGGTTGCCTGTAGCTTAATTGCCTGTAGTCTGGTTGCCTGTAGCTTAATTGCCTGTAGTCTGGTTGCCTGTAGCTTAATTGCCTGTACACTAGCTGCCTGTAGGTTATTTGCTTCTAACTTAGTTGCATGTACCTTAATTACCTGTTGTTGAATTACCTGTAGCTTAATTGACTGTAGCTTAATTGACTGTAGCGTAATTGCCTGTAGTCTAGCTGTATATAGCTTAGTTGCGTGTAGTTGAATTACCTGTAGCTTAATTGCCCTTTGCTTAGTTGCAAGTAGTTTAATTGCGTATAGCTTAGTTGCGAATAACTCAGTTACCCTTAGCTTCGTTGCCTATAGCTTATTTGTGTGTAGCGTAGTTGTCCTTAGCTTAGTTGCATGTAGCTTAGTTGCTCTTAGCGTAGTTGTCCTTAGCTTAGTTGCATGTAGCTTAGTTGTTATTAGCTTAGCTGCCCTTAGTTTAGTTGCATGTCGCTTAGTTGCCTGTAGCTTAGTTGTCATTAGCTTAGCTGCCCTTAGTTTAGTTGCATGTCGCTTAGTTGCCTGTAGCTTAGTTGTCATTAGCTTAGCTGCACTTAGTTTAGTTGCATGTCGCTTAGTTGCCTGTAGCTTAGTTGTCATTAGCTTAGCTGCCCTTAGTTTAGTTGCATGTCGCTTAGTTGCCTGTAGCTTAGTTGTCATTAGCTTAGCTGCCCTTAGTTTAGTTGCATGTCGCTTAGTTGCCTGTAACTTAGTTGTGTGTAGCTTAGCTGTCTGTAGCTTACTTGCGTGTAGCCTAGCTACCCTTAGCTTAGTTGTCTTCCTAATGCCAAGTGTTTTGAGTCGGTCGTTGTAAGCCTGTACTGTTGCAGGATTCTCTGATATCGTTTCGTTCGGTTACTATATTTGATTACAATTAGTTTTGATCAGGACGAGTATAGAATTCTTTTCAGCATTTATAAGAGACAACATAACTGGGTTGTAGATGTGGTTAACAACCTCATAGTGTAAAACGCACCCCACCACACACTGTTATGGCACATCCGTCGTGTGATTGTAACCCTGTGCCTTCATCTGATCACAAAGCAGCCAGATTAAGATGAACGGTCGTATTGCCACTCATGGTTTCGCTGAGAAATAGAACAGTTGTAGCCCTTGCTTCAGTCGGCAAAGGAACCAGATTAAATAACCAGTCTCGATACGCGTCAGTCTATCCAGTTGTACATTTGGCCTGACATGCAGTTGCAGTAAAACGTTACAGTTATTGAGGTAAACTAAGGCAGCTAAGGTTAACCTGTTACAACATGGGATACATAATATACAAGGTTCCTAGTTTGGGACGTGTATCTTACACTCCCTTATCATCAAAGATAATTGGACTTGCATGTGAACGTCAGACGTGAGAGGGGTGGGGTACTTGCCATCAACACGTCTTCAGATTTGTGACGTTATTGTAAGCACGTGATAAGCCTTCCCCGGTGCACGATATTTCAGGTGTGTCTTTCAAGCCTGGACATCCTGTTGTACGCATGTACGTACATGTATATATGTATGTATGTATGTATGTATGTATGTATGTATGTATGTATGTATGTATGTATGTATGTATGTATGTATGTATGTATGTATGAATGTATGTATGTATGTATGTATGTATGTATGTATGTATGTATGTATGTATGTATGTATGTATGTATGTATGTATGTATCTGCCTGCCTGTCAGTCTGTCTGTCTGCCTGACTGTCTGTATGTCTGCCTTTCTGTCTGTCTGTCACACGTGCGTGCGTGCATGCATGTATCCATGTAAGTCTGAATGCATGTGTGTATACATGCGTGCATGCAACCTTTGATTGGCAGAAAAAAGGCAACACTCCTAAGAAACAGACAGAAAAACAAGAAACACTCTGAATGAATTGAAACAACCGAGAAACGAAGTGCAAAAGACAGATAGACAGTGTCCAAATGACTATTGAGTACATATATGTAACAATATTTTAAAATACTATAATTAAAGGTAACAGCAGAGGCATGTATGAAGGTATAAAGAAAGCTATTGGCCTAACAGTGAAAAATAGTGCGTCGCTAAAAGCTTTATCATTGGCGATCATCGCCGACAAGTGGAAGCAATTAGATAAATGGGTAGGGGGACGGCGTGGCCTAGTGGTTAAGTGACACGGCTCACAATCAGCAGGTGCTGGGTTCGATCCCCATCACAGCACCGGCCGTTACACCGGGGAAGCAAACCCTTAGAAAATGCAGGAGGAAGCAGACCCTTACATAAAATGCATGCTGAAGTCGGATACACTGGGCCGATAGGCGCAAAATAAAAACGCAGTGCAACGCACACCGCCTTGGGGATTAGATAAATAAGGCGAACGCAAAAAAAAAAAACCAAAAAAAAAAAATGGGTAGAGCGCTATCTTTAATTTTACTTAAGCATGACAGAGCTAACAGAGGCCGCCCTCAATGTCTTGGAGGTCTTGCCAACTGTTGACCACCTGGTCAATTGATATTAGCGTATTGTTTGTTTAGTTTTCGCTTATTGTTAAAAGCGTTCAGTGATAAACACGTATTTATAGTCGACGGTTGAACGCAACAAAAGATGGCCTGAACAACGTCCTTCTCCCCCGATCTTGTACAATAGTGTATCTTTTAATACATATGATACATGTACACTATACGATGTTTATAGATCTGATAAGCTTGAAATGAATCTAGCTGTGAAATCATCAAAATAAATCTAATTCGCGTTTCCAGAAAATTAATCTTAACTCCGATCTCTCCAAACTAAATGTAGATCTCATCTCCAAAAAATAAATACATCACCTCAAACACAAACCTCGCTGCTATAATATATTTCAAATGATAACAGCGTCAGAAAGATCTACGAAAGGTTGCGAATTGTGTTTGGATATTTGAATTTGTAAGATACACGTAAAATGAAATAAAATATTCATTTGAGAGAATGCTGCCTTAATGTCTGTCATTATGAAGGACTGATTATCTTTCAAGCGTCACCGACTGATATTTTTGATTGAAACGGGAGCAAAATAATCAGTATGATAATTAATCACCCTGTCTTTGTTCAGAAGATGTACCGATAAAAACAAGACTGAAAAACGGGGGGAAGGGGGGGGGGGGTAAAATGAAAACCTTCAAAGTAGGATGGAAATGAGAAAAACAATGCCTTTGTGCTGTAACTTATTAACATGGTTGCCAAGGATGTCAAGAGTGTCCTACACGTGTCATTAGGCTACACACGAACAAGATGACGTTATAAATGCAGCTAAAAGATGGCCGTCACACAATTGACATGCACCAAAGAGGAGTAGCGTGTGTTTATCTTCAGTTTTGTTTCAGCAGCGAAGGGGGGAAACCTAGAGACATTCATCGGGAAGAAAAGTTCAGTACGGTGATGCATGCCTTTCACTCTAGCAAATGTATGAGTATAGTATTAAGTTCCAAAACGGCATGAGTTCTGTGGCAGACTGTTCACGACAGGTTCAGGCGCACCGGTAGTGACCCTAGATTAGATTGCAGCCGTTGACCGTCTCGCAAAGGAAAATGACGATTTACTGTTAATGACAATTACGCCACAAAAACATCAATAAATATGAACAAGTCAACTGGAAAAGAAATACAGCTCAACCATCTACAGCAGAAGAAAATGTTTCTGCCAAGAGAGCTAATAAAGCGATGCTGAAAAAGCCGTAAGGTATCTGCAATTTGACTCAATTGTTTTCTTGTAAAGAAGGCTTGAGATCCACTGGAAATTGGAAAACGTGAACAGAGCTGAAACAAATGACCGATCAAAGGAGAACATGATGTGTATTTGTTGGATAACCGGCTTCATACGGCGCTGAAATGTGTAGATTGATTGATTGATTTAAACCTATTAAAGTCACAACCTCGCCCCAAACTGAATTCATTGAATAGGGTAGACGTTCAGGAAAGCTCAAACTCTCTAAGATTGAATAGATACAGACCAGATAAAATAAATGAACGCAGATGTACAAAATATGAAAACAGTTCATATCTATCGAAGGTGTAATAGATAAATCAGATCTATGTTATACGTTTTATGCTGTGCCACCAATGTTAAAGTCATTATCCTGTGGAGTCCCGCCAGGCAGCGAGAGTGCCGGGCCTCACGACTCGAAGGGGCCCACCCCATGCTACTGGTGGTCACCCACCCATGTGCTGTGGAGTCGAGGCACAAGGTGATGGGGCAAAATCTATTGACCAAAAACACAAGACCCTCAGAATACTACAGTGGAATGCGGAGGGTGTCATTAACAAAAAGCTTTACCTAACACATCACCTGCGTGAAGATAAGATTGACGTGGCATGTATCCAAGAAATGCACCTCAACAACAACCACAAATTTTCAATCAGAGGATACCAGACCTTCCGTATCGATAGAGAAGGTCACAAAGGAGGGGTTCTGATACTGACACGTAACTGCATACCGAGTAGGGCGGTTGCTGTCAATCACACCGGACAAGCAGAAATTGTAGGAGTTGACATAATGACACAAGAAACGAAGATCCGCATCTTCAACCTGTATTGCCCACAAAACAAAGACCTCTCGCTCTCGAGTATGTAGATCAAGTACTCCAGCTGTCTAGTAGTTGGAGACTTCAACAACCACTCGGAGAGATGAGGATATTCGGACACAGACAACAGAGGTGACGAAGTGGAAGATTGGGAGATAGACACAAATCTCAACTTATCAATAGGCCGGAGGATAGCCCTAGCTTCTATTCTAGAACATGGCATACCACCTCTACTCCAGATTTGGCCTTTTCCACGGTGGATATTCACCACAAAATAGACCGCCAGGTACTAAACCAATTGGCAGGCAGCGACCACAGGCCAATTAGGCTAGAAGTTGATATGGAACTAGGCCCACAGGAAATGAAACCGCTCCCACGTTGGAACTATAAACGAGCCGACTGGGACAGATTTGCAATCCTAACAGATGAGCTGTGTGAAACCATCAACACACGGAATAACAACATGAAACCCATGGTGGAAAGCCTAAGCAAAGCAGTAATACAAGCAGCCACTGAAACCATACCAAGAGGGGCAAGGAAAAACTACAGGCCCTATTGGAATGTTGAATTGCAGAAAGCGGAAGACGAAGTCACAAATGCTAGGAACATGGCAGAGAGAGAAAAATCTATGGAGGCAAATATCGCCCTCAAAGCCATCATGGTGAAATACAAATACACTCTAAACCAAATAACAAGAGAAAGTTGGAAAAACAAAACAGAAAGCCTCAATCTAGACAAAGAAGGGAACAAACTATGGAAGTTAGTCAGAGCCATGAATGACGAAACTCCATCAAACAAACAAATTACCCTCAAGCAGGGCGACAACATGCTCACTGGAAAAAAGGCAGCAAACGCCTTTATGGAACATTATGCCAGAGCAAACCACATTGATGTTTCTACAGATAGGCTAACAGACATTAGTGAAGAGCAAAAGAGCCACGACAACATCAATACGGCACCAGAGGAGCACATGATGGCAAAACTAACAATGAATGATATGGAAGAGGCCATGAGAACCTTAAAGACAAAGAAATCGCCAGGAAAAGATGGGGTAACAAACGAAATGCTGATGGGGCTGGGCCAAACAGCAAAGAGGAAGTTACTATCAGTCCTGAACCGAAGCTGAAAAAGGGGAATTGTACCGCAGGCATGGAAAGATGCGGTAATTATACCAGTACCAAAAAAAGAAAAAGATAGAGCAGATCCAAATTAATACAGGCCTATCAGCCTACTGAGCTGTGTCGGCAAACTGACGGAGCGTATGATAAACACCAGATTGATGTGGCATCTGGAAGATAAACACATACTAATTCCACAGCAAGCATGCTTTAGAAAGCACAGATCCAATGAGGATCAGATCACTCTCATAGCATAAGAAATAGAGGATGCTTACCAGGAGAAAAAGCACACAGTAGCGGTTTGGGTGGACCTAGAAAAGGCATTTGACAAGGTCTGGAAATGGGACTTAGAGTCAAGCTACGACGAAATGAAGTCTGTTGGAAAATGTACAGATGGATCATTCACTACCTCAAAAACAGAACAGCCAGAGTTCAAGTACAAGGGCTGATGAGCAAAAGGTGACACTTGAGCAGGGAGTACCCCAAGGGGGAGTACTGTCACCCACACTCTTCCTGGTGTATATAAATAACATCACAGAGAATATACCAAGATGAGTCCACAGCTCCATGTTTGCAGACGATCTAGCTATGTGGATCTCTGAAAAGAATCTCACCATAGCAAGTAATCGGATGCAGCAGGCCCTAACATCGCTGGAGGAGTGGGCGAACTCATGGCTGGTCAAAATAAATGAGGAAAAAACAACATGTACGATATTCTCGCTCTCAAACAAACCCCAAAACACCAAAATAAGTCTTAACGGCAAATACCTGCGGCCAAACGACAACCCAAACTACATGGGAGTCACATTTGATCGGCGCATGACATGGAAAAGTCAGATCAAGAGAAGCCGAATGAGAGCCAGAGAAAAAATGGCAATCATGAGGAAACTTGCTGGCACAAGCTGGGGAGCAGACGAAAGTATACTAAAGAAACTGTACACTGGAAGAGTGAGACCAGTTCTCGAGTATGGCATTGCGGCATGTACAACAGCAGCAAACGCGAACTTTGATAAAATTAGCAAACTTTAAAACCAAACCATAAGAGTTATAACAGGAGGCATGAAGTCAACGCCAATTGTAGAACTTGAAAAGATTACAAATCTGCAGTCCATGACCGACAGAAGAGACTGCAGAGCCCAGCAGCAAGCGGAAAAACTCAGAAGACTGACTGACCATCCAATGCAACAGAGACTAAATAACTTTGGAAATGGGAAACTAAAGTGGAGAAACTTTGCAGAAATAGCCAAAGCTAAGATGAGCGAAGACCCCATGAACGCATTAACAACACCAAAGCCCATCCCTACTGTACGCAAACCTACCTGGAGGCAGCATATATTTCCAGAGGTGGTAGAAAATATACCAGGTATTGGAAACAAAAACAGCCAGACCGAAAAATAAAGAAGAGATAAAACCCTCAGGTACATAACGAAAAACTACCCAAGCATGGACTGGACCCATGCATACACCGACGGTTCTGTAACAAACACAACACAGAACGGAGGGGCAGGGGTATTCCTGAGCCTACCAAATGGTAGAAAAATAACACTGTCAATGGCAACTGGAAAATACTCAAGCAATTTCAGAGCGGAGGCAGACGCACTGAGGTCTGCAGTAGAAGAAATGGTGACAAGCAAGAGAAATGAAAGCCATATAGTCCTGTTTACAGATGCCCTGGCCGTAGTCACAGCACTAAAAAGCCAGAAAAATACTGAACTTAATGACTTAAGAGCAGTACTCTGTCAACTATGCCAGCAGTCCGCACCAAAAAGAGTAGTGGTACAGTAGATAACATCCAAGGCAACGAGGAGGCAGACAGACTGGCAAAAGAAGGTGCAAGACTACCACAACCAGAACTCAGTGTGACATACAAAGAGTCAAAAAGGCGTATTAGAGCTAGATACATGACCAAATGAGAAATATAACATACTGGTTACACAAAAAACGATACCTATTCCCAGTTGAACAGAAGAGAGCAGGTCGTGGTCTTCAGACTTCGCACAAGCCACAATAGACTGAGGTACCACCAATTCAATAAACTGAAGATAGGTGGCACTGACGAATGCACGTGCGGTACTGAGAAAATGACCGCTGAACATTTGCTGCAAAACTGCCCGACATACGAGGATCAGAGAAAGCAGATGTGGCCATCACCAGTGGCAACACTAGACAAGCTCTATGGCAGTGTCGACAGCCTCAGGATGACCGCTGCTTTTTTCGAAAAAATACAGGTTGACGTTTGACAGCGTACGAAGAAGAAGAAGGATAACCGGCTTCATTCGCCGCTGAAATGTGTAGATTGATTGATTCATTTAAACTGTTAAAGTCACAACCTCGCCCCAAACTGAATTCATTTAATAGGGTAGACGTTCAGGAAAGCTCAAACTCTCTAAGATTGAATAGATACAGACCAGATAAAATAAATGAACGTAGATCTACAAAATATGAAAACAGTTCATATCTATCGAAGGTTTAGTAGATAAATCAAATCTATGTTATAAGTTTTATGCTATGCCACCAATGTCAAGGTCATTATTCTAGGCACAGGAAAGGAAAATTACAATTTGTAAAATGAAATGTCTAAAAAACGTCGTTGGTGTCACAGGGAGATAGGAAATGAAAAATGATAGCAATAAAAATATGGTGAGAGCTACCCCTTGTGCGGAATACATATCAGAATAGAAAATCATATGTTTGGTCATCTCACGAGAATGCAAACTGGCAAATTAATACTTAAACACAAAACACAAGAAGATCTTCAAGGCTCGAGGAATATCGTGTGACAGATGGATAAACGACGTAATCCAGGGGTCGGGGAAACTTTGAGTATTATCCTAAATCTATCTATTAATTTAAGACTAAAAAACACATTTTGAAATAAAATGAGCACACATACACAATTAAGAAAAAGGCTAGAAGAACTGAAGCATTCCATTCAAAACATCTATACTTCACATTTTGAAACAGATGATTCCGCTTCAGATTTGATAAAACAATATCCATATCAGACCTTTTTTCTGTCTGAGCAGCTTGGATTCTGTCTTCTGGGTGCAACCGATCTTTGTATTTCGTTTTCACGTTCACAAGGACAGAACCTCCTGGATAAAAAAGGCTTGTCAGTGCAATAAGCAGCTGAATTTTTTGTCACTTTCTCATGTGCAATTTTGAAAGGCTTTGTACTTTTTGACACCCAAAAAGATAAGACATCTGACTTGTTTTGAAATACCAAGCGTGCTTCACTGTTGGAGCAAAGTTCAAGATGTGTCCCTGCTTATCCTCCTTTAAACTTCTCTCGCACAGATGTTGACTATTTAAGGTATGTCTTGTCTTGTCTTCGTTCGTTCTCAATCTCCCGCTACCAAACCCTGAAAGGGCTTAAGTAGCAGAATGTAGTCCAGAGAACGCAATGCGTTGTGTTGTAGTTTACAGCTTGACTGCGATATTTGCACTTTTCGGTCCGACACATCCGACTTCAGCAAGCATTTTTTGAGTACCAGGTTAGCATTTCCTCTTCGACCCCTTCTCCTTAGCCAGTTTGCCCTGCTGCAACCTGTTAATCAGGATCACCACGTGGAGGTGTAGAAGGGTCTTGGCAGCTCAGGTTCGCTGGCCCTGACGCTAGCAGTCAGCTATGAGTCGCTGACCACTGCAGCTCATGCGCTGCTCAGCGTCTTGATCCCACTATTTAAAGTATATCTGACGGTATCTGAGTCACGCTTTGGAAGGTAATCATAGAATCTATTTTTTTCAGTTTATTCAGGAGCGTTGAAACTGACTCCTTCATGTCAGAAAGAATGATATCTTCCAAATACTTTGCTAGCTTTGAAAAGGTGGCTATCCCACTTTGTTTCGCTTTCTGGTTCCAGTACAGAAGCTTTTATCCAACTGCTGGAATCTTTTCTCTTGCCATCCAGATTTTCCCCATTGCAATTCCTTGTTTAATGAATTCACATGTTAAAACATGTGCAAGTCAAGTGGAGGTTCTCATCTTCAAAGATCTACCAGAATGAAATTTATTTCAGTCCAGAACATTTCTACATGAAAACCGCCTGACTTCTGAATGAAATTTAGCCTCCCAATACTCACGTAAATCACGAAATAGAAGCGTGTTTACTGCACACCATTTGCCAGCGTGCACAATCTGAATTAATTCTACATCAGCCATCACAGCTCAGGTTCCAACTGCTTTACAAACAATGTCGTTTTGGATTCTTCTATTTTGACGAAACTAAAAAAGTAACTAACATGAATGGAGCCCCATCAAAAGATACACAAATACTTTAAATCAACACTTGGTTTTTTGAAGTGTATTACATCAACCTTGATAAAGACAACAATTTCATGAGCTCTCAACTCAAGAGGAGAACAGAAAAACATTGCTTATTTAATTGCATAAGAACCCCTGCTTCGAAAATACACTATCAGTTGCGAATTGGTACTTAAACCCGTAGTCACATCAAGTTGAAAAGCAAGATGTCAGGTTTCTTTGAGCGAAGAAACCACTTGTTCATTCACATATCTGCAAAAGTGTAAATGATTTATTTCACAGCTTTTGAAGACACGGCGTTGAACCCAGTGGTGTATCTTATTTCTGGCCACACATGATTTTTTCTGTTTCCCAGCATGCTGCAAGTTTAATAAATTCTTCAAAATAGTGTGTGGCTTCTTGTATCGAGCAATCAACTTGGCCATTTCAGAGCTAGAGCTTGATGTTAGACGTTGATGTCAAATGCTCCTCTCAAGATACGTTTCAATCTCAACCGTTTGATAACTTTTTCTAAATTCTCAAAGTAGTCTAAGGGTTTTTAAATCAGGCGTCAGTTCACATTTTCCAAGTGTTTCGTTAGCTGTTCCTTTTGGAAAAAACCTCTTCATTCAGCACTTTCTAACAGACAGCACAATGGGAATTCATTTGTCTTTTATCGTCTTTTTATGTGAAACCATAATTGTGGAACTCTGTCATCTATTTCCTTCTCCTGGTTGATGTCAACAGAAAGGTAACAGTAAAAGGATTAAAAACGGGAAAATGTAAGTAAAATAGTGTTCTATTTTGAAGCAGTATCCAAAGGAAACAATAAATAGTTTTGATTACAGAGATATAAGGAGTTAAGGTAACACTAATAACAGCTGTGATGTGGTACAACACAAACACTGTGTATATCTAGCGCAATGAGTGCACTGAGACTCAAAACAAGATTTAGAGAACTAAATATACTTATATACAGAAATGAAATGCCTGCTAAGATATTGGGAGTAACAATAAGAGTCATGATCAGAAATGATGACACCAGGAGACTAGTGGGAACAACACCAGTATTGGACTACATTAAAAGACAGCAACTAAAATGGTTTGGCCACGTAAAAAGCTTACCACAACACAACACATACACCACCTCCCTCACTCCCAATAAACAATGCTATTTAGTTACAACAAATGTGAGACGGCGTGGCCTAGTGATTAAGTGGCACGGCTCACAATCCAAAGGTGCTGGCTTCGATCTCCATCACAGCACCAGCTATTACCCCGGGGAAGCAAACCCTTAGAAAATGCAGGAGGAAGCAGACCCTTACATAAAATGTTTTCTGATGTCGAATGCACTGGGCCGACAGGCGCAAAATAAAAACGACAGTGCAACGCACACCGATTGGGGCTTAGAGAAATAAGGCGAACGAAAAAAAAAAAGATGCAACGGATTCAAAGCCAAAGTCAGACCACGAAAAAGATGGCTTACATAAATATCTGAGGCAGTAAATGCTACTGTGCATAAGGCACACAGACGGGCTCGTTCTAGAGATCTCTTCATAACCTGACGCTGAAACTGTACAACAGAATAAGAGAAACGACAGAAGAATATACTAATATTGATCCGTTCTGTAAAATAAATATAATTGAATTTTGTTTGAAATACAAGTGCTTTACAGCTCCTTTACCTGGACATGGTCGAGACACGAGAGATGCGTGCTCTATGTTTTAAAGTTTTCCATAGAAAAACAATATTACTGTTGTTTTCCAAAATGTTCACAAATGTCTGGAAATAAAATAGAATACATAATTTACATATTTTCATTGGAATTTTCTTATAGCTTTCATTACCCAAACAATTTTTATTTTTGAATAATTTACCCTTGTTCCCTGACCCCTGACACAAAAGAAATTCCACAATAAATGGGTTTACATCATCCGACAAAAAGCACTTGATCAAAGGAATATACCATTCGTTCTGAAAGCCTTTTAGCCCCACACGGATGGATGGAAAAGTAAGTACGTCTATTGTGAGTGAAATTTGTAGTGCCAACCTTACCATAGATAATGGAGATGGTTTAGTTAAGCATAGGAATATATATATATATATATATATATATATATATATATATATATATATATATATATTTATAGAAAATATATATATATATATAAATATATATATATATATATATATATATATATATATATATATATATATATATATATATACATATATATTTGCTACCTTTACACATCTACTTCGCATGGGATTCATATGTTCTCCCCCGACGTGAACTATAATAACTGAGGCATTCAGTGCAAAAGTGGACACTCCAGAACGCAGGTTGAGGAATCACACCGTTAGTGTACTTTTACTTCTTTCTTCGTGAGAAAGCAGTATCGCCATGTAATGCCTTATTCTGACGACACAAACTCGGGAACGCTCAGAAACGCAGCGAGCAGAACATACAGCGTTCACTTGGATATTACCAGAAGAAACGAGATACACAAATCTCACGTTTTTTCTGACCTCAGCGTACTTAAGATACAGGCCGTCTGACTCACAGGGAAATCCCATTAAAACGTCACATTCCAAGGCCGACTACATAACGGAACTCACAATATTAGACTAATATTTATAATTCATCCATGCTCAACACATGGAAATGAAACAAATTCACGGTACAAAACACAACAAATCATTTGAGAGTGATTCTGTCACAGACTCCTGTCCTGAAATCAACTGCATACCCATCTTTGTTTCACGAAAACACTATTATAATGTCACTGATAGTTGAAGAAGTACTGACTGATAGCTTCGCGGTGCAAAAAAGGATGAGACACGGAAGTCTGATCTCACCTTTCCTGTTTTTGTTGGCTATAGATTGGATAACAAAAATATAAATCGAAGGAAAAAAAACAACTGGTATTCAGTAGACACTATTGTCACAATTGGAGGACCTGGACTAAGAAAATCATCTGGTACTTTTGTCACACAATCATAGCCAAATGGAAGAGAAACTTGATAGATCGAAAGAACCATCAGTGAAACTTGAACTGAATATCAACATGAATAAAACCAAGTTCCTTGAACTCAACACTATCAGCAAAGAACCAATCATGCTGGAGGGTGAGCAGTTGGAGGAAGTGGATATCTTTACCTATTTGGGCAGCACAACAGACACATCAGGAGGTACATATGTAGATGGCAGGATTTGAATTGGAAAGGTAAGAGGACCATTCCTGTCGCTAAACAACAAATGTAGATCCAGAGAAATCAAGATTCACCACAAAATTATAATATTCAACCCCGAGTAGTCTGCCGAGGTCTTTGTGTAAGACAAGGACAAGTATAGCACCATTTCCTCACAGAGAGCATGTCGTAAGAGGCGATTAACTGTGTGACATGGCATAACACCTGCCATGGTTAGGTGGTTTGTTTAGAGCAGCATAGATGGCACCTAACATGATGCGGGTCTACTTTACACTTGTGTTTGAGTCTATTAAGATGGACTCGCACATCGGTTAACCATCCTCCGTAAGCGTTTGTCCCAAAGGAAGCGGAGTACTAAGCCGCTCGAGCCTTGCCCGCTCAGCAGGAACCTTTCTCCCGGCTACATCCAGCTCATACCAGAGCTAAGACCTACACAGCGGCATCTGTCCCTTTAGAAGTACAGGTCGACTAAAAACTAAGAACACAAGTGTCAAGTCAGTATTGCTGTAGGAAGCAGAGACATGGAGAACGACCAAGACCATACAACAACGACTCCAGTCCTTCGTTAACAGATGCCTTCCTAAGTATAATGGGCATAAAGGCAGGACATGGTGAGGAATGAAGACTTATGGGCAAGGAGCCAACGACAGTTCAGTGCAGTTCAGTTCATCCCGTAACCCATCAGGTCGTTGGGGCACACATGAAAACATGAAAATCCCACGCCAGCTCTCTCTGTCTGTCGCCGCCTGACGTATCTCACCGTAACGAAGGCCTGACCACTCAGCGATGTTGTCCACCCATCTCTTCCTTGGACGTCCTCGCCCTCTCTGTCCCGGTGCGGATCCAAAGAGTATCGAGTTGGGAATTCTGTTAGACCTCGCGACGTGCCCGCACCAGGCCATCTTTCGTCTTTTGATAGTTGTGAACAGATCTTCAAAAGGACCAATAGCGTCTTCAACTCTCTGACGGATGTCTACGTTCGTGACACGATCCTTATATGTAACATTTAGGAGTTTTCTATAGCACCGCATTTCCATTGCACGTATTCTGCCCTGGATATTTGATGTAATGGTGCAGGTCTCCCAGGCATACAGAAATATTGACAGCACCAAAGAGCGCAGTAGTCTGACTTTTATGCCGACAGCGAGGCGCTTGTCTCGCCAAATAGGTTGCAGCCTAGTCAGCGCCGCTGTTGTTTGTGCTATTCTGGCAATTACCTCTGGCTTCGAACCCTCTTCGCTGATCAACGATCCAAGATATTTGAAACGTTTCACCACCTCAAGTACCTGCCCATTTGCCTCTATGACAGATTGAAACCCTGCAACGTTATTGGTCATGAGTTTTGTTTTATCAGCATTTATTTCCATACCAAAAATCAGGGCCGTTCTATCCAATCTACCAATCAACTCCTGGAGTTCCCTCTCTGTGCCTGCCAATACATCAATATCATCAGCAAAGCGGAAGTTTGTGATAAGCCTGTCACCTATTGTAACCGTGCCAACATGTCCTTTTAAGGTCGTCTCCATTATTCTCTCCAAGAAGATATTGAAGAGTGTGGGGGAGAGTATACAACCATGCCTCACACCCACCGTGGTACGGAACCAATCGCCAATCGTTCCCTCTACTGAGACAGCGCTGGTCGCCTGCTGATAAAGGTTTGCAATTACCCTCACAATATCACTGTTGAACTTATAATGCCTCATTGTTGACCATAGCGCCCGCATGCCACACTCTGTCAAACGCCTTTCGAAAGTCAATGAAGGCATGGTAGAGTGGTTGATGATACTCTGAGTACTTCTCATTCAGTAGATGGAGATTAAATATCTGCTCGATGGTACTCCTTCCCGCTCGAAAGCCCGCTTGTTCTTCGGCAATGATACTCTCCGCCTGAGGATTCAGTCTGTTAAGTAATATCCTCAAGAGAACTTTACTTGGATGACTTATCAGACTGATTGTTCGATAGTTCTGACACATATTTAGGTTTCCCGATTTAGGCAGTGGTATAATGACTGATTTTGTCCAGCAGGTTGGTCAAACTCCTGTCTGCCATTCTATTGCAGATGTAAGTCAGGGTAGTGATTGTAGCCTCACCTCCCATTTGCAGGAGCTCTGCTGGAATATTATCCACACCGACAGCCTTCCCTCTCTTCAGCATTTTTACGGCTTCATATACTTCTTTCCTTGTTATCGTTTGATTTTCCTCTATCAGACTCACTTCAGGAGACATTGCCCTTCTTGGGTCACCTCGATCTTCATGCTTATATAGCTCCGAACAGTACTCTGTCCAGCGCTCACGAATGTCTTGAGCTTCTGTGAGACATTTCCCACTCTTGTCCTGAATCGTCGTATTTCGACTTTGGACAGGTCTTACTAAGTCCTTGACTAATTTATATGCTCCCTTGGCATCATTTCGTCCCAGATTTCGTTCGATAACTGCGCACTGAGCCGTTATCCAATCCACCTTGGCTTGTTTCATCTTGGTCTTTATGGATCTATTTATCTCTCTATATCGCTGAATCCCATCTAGTGTATTCTTCGCTCCCTTCAATCGACGTCTCTTGTCACATAAGTCCAGTATTTCACTCGTGATCCATGCTTTCTTTTTAACCCTGCACCTACCTAGAACCTCAGATGCCGTGTTGAGTAAAGCCGAATTCAAGGCTTCAGTCATCGTCTCAACATCTGCCTCCTCGTTTAGAACCAAGAGAGGTGCGAAACGTCCCCCCAACACCGCTCCAAAGGTCTCCATTACATCCGGGCACTTCAACTTCTCCAAGTCAAATCTCAGTCGAGTTATCTCTCTTTTCAGAACTTTCTTTAGTCGGAGATGCATGGTCATCAGCACTAAGTCGTGGTCGCTCCCTACATCGGCCCCTGGGAAACTTCTTGTCCGGGCGCTATTGATGCTAGATCGGAATCTCCTTTAGACCAAAATATAGTCTATTTGACTATGAAGCGTACTGTTTGGGCTGTGCCACGTCCACCGCCTCGACATTTTATGTGGTCCCAGCGTATTCGCTCATATCAGCTTATTGTAATACCCAAATTCCAAGAGTCGTAGACCTCTATCGTTGGTGGTCACATTCCCATATGCTCCACATGTGCCTTTCCAGACACGTACCATGTCTTCCCCAATTTTGGCATTCCAATCGCCCTGAACCACCAGTATATCTTTCTTCGGTACCTCGTTCACCAAAGCTTGCAATTCCTCGTAGAAGCTCTCAACCTCGCTGTCCTCGTAATCTGAGGTAGGCGCATAGCATTGTATCACCGTGATATTGAAGGGCTTTGCATTTAGTCGTATGCTGTGCAAGCGGCTTGATACTGGTCGGCAACCCAATACACAACATGCTGTGTCTTTGTGCACCAGCATACCGACACCATGAAGGTGTTTGTCAGGTCTGCCACTGTAATAAAACTTGTGACCTTTTTCTGTGGTGTGTTCTCCGAAATTTCTCCAACGCGCTTCACATATGCCAAGCACATTCCAGCGGTATCTATCCATCTCATGGGTCAGTTTTTTTATTTTCCCAGTTGCACTTAGAGTTCTAACATTCCAAGTGCCCAGAATGAAATCCTCTCCTCTGAGTTTTATGGTAGCACCAGTTGCACACTTAACACCTCCGCCCTGGTGTGGGACGGTAAGCGCGGTCATTGTTAACCCGGGCTGCGACCGATCCGGTATGAAAGATTTCGTTGTTGTTATATAACAAATAAATCGTAGAAAGTGGGGCTGTATAGGACATAATCTGCGAAATGCAATCTAACATAGCCAGACAGGCTCTTGCATGGAATCCTCAAGGAAAGAGAGAGGGATTAAGAGGTACCCAAAAATAAGCGGAGAAGAGAATCTGTGGGAACTAAAATTACATAATTTTACCTGGGGATAAGCAGAAAGAGCAGCCTAAAACCTTGCACACTGGCGGGATGTTGTCGATTGCATATGTAGCGAGAGGAACGACGGGATTTGATTGATTGATTGATTGATAGTTGACACATGCAAGTTCCGTTATTTAGTTGGTCTTGGAATGTGATGTTTCAAGGGAATTTTCCCGTGAGCCTGAAGGCCTGCATGTACAGTAGGATCTGGCCTGAACCTTATGCGACGACCTAGTCAGTATATTGTGCCTGACCGAACTTGCGTCACAGTTCCCCAGAGAATAATATAAAGCAAATAAAAGATGTGTAATTTCATATGCATAATATTTGAATACACCTTTTGAGTTAGACAATCTTGGAAAGTGAGAAAGAAATATGCTGAAAATAGTTCATGGGGTAAAAAAGGTTGAGGACCTAAGATCTAGCCGATGTCTCGTTCAAAACAACCCAGATTTAGAGACTGAATAAACAAGAACATCCCCAACGAAAATAGCGCATCAAGTTCAATGTTTATCGTTATCAACTATAAATCAAATCGTTAATAAAATAAAATAATTCGCTGTTATGTGCCTTCATAATTTTTGCAGTCATTAATAGAATAATTTTCCTTAGATTCGCATAGGTTTTTATTGTGTATTTACTGTAAAAGGTGAAAAGGTAAGATCATAAAAGGAGAAGATTCGGAACAATTTATTCTGTGATGTTGTGTAGTGACGGCGGCTGTGTAGACACATGCTTATCCGATAGGCCAGCGGGAATATCAGAATGCGTAGTTAAACAATGAACAGATCGTTTGCACCCGATAACAGGGTGCCACGGGTGTATGTTTTTTTGTTGTTTTTTTACGCCGGGCAGGCTGACTGACAGTATTCCTTTCGATATGTAGGAGGAATGCGCATCATTCTACTTGGCTTCGTTGCTAGTGACCTAATTTCGATAATGTAAACATTGCTGACTTGTGTACCATTTGGACGCTAGTTATCGATAGTGTTATCCGCATCTTTGAGACGGCGGCAGAAACATATTTGCTTTGGAATCAGAGTGGGGTATACATGTCAACAACCTCCAGTTTGAGAATGGAGATGGAAGCAGTGACCTCAGCGCTGAGATGGCTATCTGAGACCCCTTTAACAAAAGCAATAATCGTGACAGACGCGCAAGCCGTACTTAAGAAGGTAGGGTTGAGGTACGAGTGGATAGCAGCTGTTGAGGCCTTAAACGTCCAGAGATTGACATAGATCTACTGTCCTGGTCATGCTGGGGTTCAGGAGGACAACGAGAGAGCTGACATCTTGGCTTCACAAGCTCCCATCAATGGGCACATTAGTGATGGATACAAGTGACATTCTGAAATCACTCAAATGACCGCCTGTTGGATGAAAGCGCCGCATTAGATGAATCAGCAATCCACAGACTACAAAGTTTCGACATCAGACGAGGTTCGAGCGGATATGGACTCATGAGAGAATGAAGCAAGAGAATGTACGCGTTATTACCAAGTGGGAGGTTTTTGCTGTCGTTAGGTGCAACTTCAGCAGGGTTGCGGATTGCCGAAAGGTCTACTATGTGGATGTTAGTTGCAAATACGCATGGAGGCTGTAAGGATGCAGCCCCTGCACCATGCAAAGACACAACAGGTGAATCGCCTGTTTGTCTTAACAAACGGTTAGAAGTCAAACCATAGAGAAACGCCGGACTGATCATAACGGCAACGAAGAGGCGAGAATTTAGGACAGCAATTTACGGAACCTGGAATGTAAAAAGTATAAAGGGAAAGAAAATGAACTAATAGAGAAGACGAAGAGAGCAAAATTGACAGTCCTGTCACTTACAGAAACAAAGAAAAGGGGACCGGGCGTTCTGGACCATGACGGCAAGATGTTATACTGTAGCGGAGTTTCCATGACTGAAAGAGCCAGGGCAGGGGTGAGCGGTATAGTGGATAGTAATAAAAAAGCAAACGTTAAAGGATGTAAGTTCATTTCAGAACGACTGATGGTTCTAAGTCTATAAGAGGAGGATAGTCAAATGGATATCGTCACTGTGTATGCACCAAACGAAGATGAGAGCACTGACATAAAAGATGAATTTTATGAGCTCCTTCAAAGGACCATTGACGGTTGCCAAAATGAAATACTTCTCCTTGGAGACTTCAACGCAAGAGTTGGAAACGGCTATTCTAGATGGGATGAAGTGATCGGTAAGTATGGAGAAGATGTCTTAAATGATAATGGAAAACGATTGCTGAGATTCTGCAGAGAACAGAACCTTATTTATTAAAGATCCAAAATTAACTATGCAATAGTGAGGAAAAGTGAATTCAAACATGTGAAGGATGCTAGAGTGTTCAGAGGACCATAGATAGGAAGCGACCACTACCTAAGTTAAAATAAAGAGAGAAATCGAAAAAAGATAGAGGAATCTGAAGAACATATGGAAATGCTCTGGGTAAAATTAAAAAACATCATCAACGAAGTTGCAGTAGAGGCGCTCGGTCAAACCAGAGAAGGGTGGAAGAGAAAGAGTCCACCATGGTGGACAGAAGAAGTGAAACGAATAATACGAGAAAAGAAATAGACATGGAAGCAATACACGGGGACTAGGAACACAGAACAACAACCAAGAAATATAAAGAATATAAATTTTAGAACAGAAGCAAAGAAGACTGCAGTCAAGGTCAAACATAAATCCTGGGAGGAATTTGGTGAGAAACTGGAAAATAATTCTGGAAAAAACCAGAAACTTTTCTACAGGACCCTAAAGAACATGAAAAAAGGACAATGAATGCCCCCTGGCATTTGTTAAAGATAAACAAGGTGCACTTCTGACCGGCCCATAGGAGGTAATGAACAGATGGAAGGAATACTTCTCAGATCTCTTTGGAGTAGAGAAGTATCAAGCTCTGGGGAGTGACTGTCCCAATTCAAGAGGAGGGAGCCATGGATGGAAACGATAATATCACAATGGAAGAACTAAAGGCATCATTGGAGAAAATTAAGATTGGTAAAGCAGCAGGACATGATGGTATAACACCATAAATGGCCAAATACATGGGAATGGCAGGAGAGATACTATTCATAAAGATTCTCAAGGCAGCTTGGCGCCACAAGAAGATACCAAGAGGTTGCCATAATAATACCAATTTTTAAAAAGGATGATAATCAACAATGTGAAAATCACAGAGGTATTTCCCTTCTCAGTGTCCCCGGGAAAGTCTACTCTAGTATTCTAGAACGGCGATTAACAGGTCTAGCAGAGCCAAATATGGATGAAACTCAATGTTGGTTTATGGCAAACAGAAGTACTCAAGACCTTATCTTTACACTCAGATAGCTAAGAGAAAAGGCTCTTGAGTATGATAAAGAGATGCATCTCTACTTTTTGGATTTGAAGAAAGCATTTGATAAAGTCCCTTGGGGCAAACTCTGGGAGTGCCTGACAAGGAAGAACATCACAGGACCCCTGATAAATGCCATACAGAGTTTCTATTGAACATGCAGAAATTATGTGCGGACATCAAATCAAAAGTCAGGAGATTTCAGGACCACTAGCGGGGTGAGACAGGGTGACATTCTATAACCGTACCTTTTCATACTCCTCATGGATGAAGTCATCAAAACCTGCATGGAGCTGACAAAAAAGTATGAAGTAGGACACTGGAAGATGAGACCAAGTTACATATCAGAGCTAGCGTTTGCAGGTGACGGGGTCCTGATCATGAAATCCGAGGCACTTCTTCAGATCAACTTGCAGGTCTGGGAAGAAAAGTTGAAGAAGAGAGGAATGCACATCAGCAACTCCAAAACAAAAACCATGGTGATCGGCAGAGATGAGATGAGACATCAGATAACCCTGGGAACACGATCACTGGGGCAGGTAAGTCACTTCAAATATCTAGGAGTGGTAATATACAACAGGGGAGGAATCAAGAGTTAACTGCACGAAGGGCAGCAGCTGGTAGACCTTTCCGTGCAATAAACAGAGAAATAAGCAGGAAAACAAAAATGAATGTATACCGTTCGACCTATGTGCATGTCCTGACATACGGATGTGCGTCAAGTGCAACGACCACAGCCCTAGAAAGGCATCTACAAACTTCAGAAATGAGGTACCCAAGAAAGGTGGTTCAGGTGACGAAAAGGGATAAGATCCGTAACCAGACAATACGTAGCAATCTCGAAGTCCTATCCCTCCAGACACGAGGGGAGCAGTCCCAACTACAGTAGTAGGGCAATGTATGTAGAATAGAAGAAGATCGGATAGCAAAGCCGTCATGAGAGATAGAAAGTCAAGGACGAAGACCACCAGGACGTTCTAAAGTACGTTGGGAAGACAACATACGACAGTCCCGAAGTGATCGACGGCTGGATTGGAAAGAGGCCAGGGAAAAGGCGTCGGATAGAATAGTGTGGCGTTCTCTCTGGCACATCTCTACACCTCATGGTTGAAGAGGAGCTACTAAGTTAGTAAATAAGTAAGTAGGTGTAACTTCCTGAAATGTCGGAGACACCCTCGATCCACTGACGTCGAGATCTGCCCCTTGTCGTGGTGTAGAAACATGCATATGATATGATCTTACAGGTTTCGGTCAATATGGCGGAGTATAAATAGCTTTATTATATTTGCTGACGGTATAGTATTTGTTACTTCACATTTAGAGAGAGTTGCTACAAATATAAGACCTACATGAACTACAGATAGTGTGAAAGTGTTCCTACAACACGTCCAGCAAGCTGATATGTGATTTACAACTATTTCAAAAACATATGCTCAAGTTAATAGGTATGTTGGAATACGTACGATAAAATGCTAATGTCTCATACAAAATGTCTCATAAAACCGGCTCGATTGCGCTAGTGCGCCCATTAGGTGATCAGTACCTTCTATTTTTTTAAAGTGCCGACGACAGAATGCGAGCTTCCCGAGGCGGCAAGGAAATTTTGTTCTGGCTTCGTCAAGTACCAATTTACTGCTGGGTCGACTTGGAAGAGGTTATGCTATTAGAAAACCCACAGTTCTTTCAAAACGAGCGCGATGTGATTTGAACCTGAAACGTGGTATTGTAAACTAATCTCACAAGCGCTTCGCCCCACGCTTCCCCTTGCTTTGAAGTAACTAGTGTTCAAACCAGTCCATAGAGAAAATGATGCTTACCCCCAACTCTCCAGACAAGATAAGGAGATCATCTACCGGTTACGCGCAGGACACAACAGACTCAGATGTCCTCTCTATAATAAATTAAAGGGGAACTGAGCCGCTAGGCCGTTAGGCACAACATACTGACCAGGACGTCACGTCAGGGTCGGGCACAATATACTCATCAGACCACAATCTCTTTACCATGTACCGTTCCCTGGAACTGGAAATATATTGTTTTCAATCCAGTCTGGCAGATCAGATGGGGATCAACTTTGTCCCCGTAGTAGTGAGCTTCACGTAAATGAAGACAATCATAGCACAACCGCCTGAAGGACTGCTGTCCACTTTCATCCGCACGATCGGGATGCGAGGCCAGCTACTACAACCCGGCACTTAACACAATTTTCAGGGTGCACAAAAGAGCAATCTTACTTATTGTGTGCATTTAACAACAACGACAACAACAGAATAGCCAAAAGAGAGCAATGTCCTACAGAATCGTATCGAACGAGAACTCCTTCAACTGACGAACTTTGCTGCGATTCCGCATCACATAAATTCAAACATCAAAGAATTGAACATGTGTAGGTGCGTTGCATTTTGGCGTTTATTGCGTACCTTTGATGTCTTTCATGACCTCTGTTTCTTTGTGTGTTTGCTCCTGTCTTCGGATCTCCCAAGTTTACGCAATGATTTACCGGATGACGTAAGCTATTTGTTTGGTGTCGTACACGTTCGGGAGAAAAATACACAAGTTACAAAGAAAATTTTAATTCAGGCAAATTTAATTATAATGGGTTAGTGAAAGCAGTAGTAGGTCGTGGCAATAAACAACGTCTTTCCATGAAAAACGTCACGGAAGTGAATGGAGCCTGGAGTTGACTACTGCTTTTCTTAGAGTCACTGAAGTCGAAGTCGTAAGGCGAACAAAGAAGAAAGCAGGTCTAAGCTGCCTGTATTCATTAATAAGGAACGAAAGATGGAGCAAGAGAAACAGCTATCACGTCCTAGCAAATCAGCTCAACTTTCCCACTTCATGGCGGGTGCAGATAGCGATGGAAAAAAACATAACAACACGTAACTTTGATCCTTTGTTGTCAGCACGTTCTATCAGTACACGTAGACTTTGCATAGTGCTGGATAGTTCACACACACATTGGAAACGGGAAGTGAAGGGAATCCTTCCACGTGATTTGTGTTGAGATCAGCGGGAGGCAACCTCCCCGCCCCCCCCCCCCCCCCGCTCTCAACCTAATCCCCCCCCCCCTCCCCTTTCCCTCCATTATATCATTTAATGACACAATAGAAAATCACATGTATGCAAATCGATTACAAATAACATTGTAAGACTTCGACATCTACCAGGAGATCTGTTCTCACAACAGACGAACATCACATTCGCACATGCTGGTGACCATCTCCCAGTGATTAAGGTAACCTCTTCCCGAATGCATGTTTTCAAACCAAAAGAAAACAATCTCTCTTTCATGCACAACTTGACAACAGTTTTATCCCCTGTTTGTCTGTAAAATCAATTGCGTGCATATTGTGAGGACCTTTACTTCCCAGAGTAGAAGATTCTACACTTCGTGGTAGAAGACTCCAAATGCCTATGGCAGAAGAGGGGTGACTACGAAGATGTGGTACCTGTTTTGAAAGTAAAAAAGCAATCGTGATTGTTTCAAAAATGTAAAAGGCAACACAAGAAGGTAATCCATGAGACTAGCAACTTCATCATGTAAAACCATTGCTAATGAAACCGGTGCTGAAAATACTTGGAAGAGGGACTCCAGTAAAGAGGTTAGCTTCAGTGTTGGTCTTTAACAGCTTAGGGTTACCATAATAGTTGAAGGCTAAGTGCGGACAGATTAACGTTACAGGCAGTGGAGTAGCACGGCACGTTCTCTGAGCAAATCAAAAGGAAAAGTTAGGGCACATTTGAAGACATGCTAATATGTTAACCTAGTGAATGGGGACATATAAAATACAGTTACAACTGACTACTCCCTTTCTGCAGCTCTTCGTGCAGTTTTAATGTGTTTACCCTAAACCTTGCCGTTCCTCTTAGTGTTGTTAAATAAATGACTGTTTAACTTCCTAGTTTGTTTTGTCTCGTGCCGTTGAGCGACGGGGTGAGCTTAAATAGTCTGTCCTGCGATAAGTGTGCTGCGTCGATCGTTTCGTTGCACAATCACTCAAATATCATCTATTCACCTGCTTCGCGGCCGCCTTCTTGCACTGCAGCCAGATCTACCAGCGGTGTAGGCTATCAGGGGAAGTTAGTGAGGGTGCATTCTCATGAGATGACCAAACCAACGTATTTTGTGCTTTGAAATCTTCTCTGCACAAGACATAGTGACGACAATACTTCGAATTTCTTCGTTTTCCAGTCTGTCTTTCCTGGTAACATCGATGACCTCCCTTAAACACTTCATTTCATTTAACTTCATACACTTTATAATTTCAACAAAATCATAACTATAAATAAATATTCAGAGCTTATAATTCTCACACTTTATTAGCTCATTAATTTTCATATTTTTCGGACGAATGAACTTTCTTTAAAAAGGTTATGACATCTTTACTTGATTCACACAATATCAGTCAGTTCACAAGTCACTTCACTGTGACTTGCAGAGAACGTTTAACGTTTTCAGTTAAAAGTCTGTTCCGATCCGGAGATTAAACATTCTTGATCAAAGAAAAAACTCATTTCAACAAACGTTGCTGATCCTAGTAAGCAGGAGATAAACTACATGACGTTATCGGAGTTTGGACATTCACTTCAACTTGATTTCAGCATTTTTAAAACATCAAACTAACAACATCAACTGATGCAAGTTTCTTGTATTCTTTCTCCTTTTTTGCATTCGGATTCCCGTTTCTTGTCAAGTTTCCCTTTCAACTCTTGCAGAATCTTCTTTATGACTGAAGCCTCATCAAAAAGCTGGTCTATGTCAAATAGCTGTTCCTTCAGAAACAGAAGCGTCTACTTATTTTACACATTCTGCAACTACTGAATGTTAAGATCTTGGCTCATTTCTATTGAATAAAACTGCTCTGTGCATTCAAAACTGGTTTATCATATTTCTAAGTATGAGATGCATCATCGCTCAAAATATACCTTTCAAAATCATTTTTGTTCACATCTCCTTCGGTGACATAGAGTGTAAGTTTTTTTTTTATCTAGCAAAGTTGAGGTATGAACTAGTTGTCTCTTCTGACTTTTAATTTTACTTTCAGTTTTTGTTTGTTGGTTCAATGCTACCTCCGTAGCTGAAATTTCATTTCTTTCAAAACACAACAGTTTCTTGGAACATCTGAAGACTCCCATAAAGAAATTTAGCTAGTAACGAATTTTTTGGGTTTTCAAAAGTTCGGGGAAAGATGTTTCACACTGTGAAAGAAAGTAAAGATTTCAGTCCATGCAAAATGAAAAGAATCTTTTCTATGGCTAAAAGCAGACTTATAAATCGTGCGGTGCCGCGTGATAAAATTTTTTATCCTCAGAGTGTCAGCAAACTCACAAAATCCTGTAAGTTTATCTACTCTCACAATAAACACATGAAAGTGCCTGTGTATTTTGATGACAACTAGTTCTATATCAAAAGTACCTGTGTATTTTGAAGACAACTAGTTCTATATCAAAAGGCAGTTGATCAACACCGACACTCTGCATACAACTTGGAATAATGTTAGCACAACATCCAAAGTCTTACAACTTACTACCCAAATCATGTTGTAACTTTGTGTGGATGTTTGTTTTTCCTTGCCTTCTCACTCTCCCCCCCCCCCCTCAAATGTTTATGAGTGTTGGCTGCCCTGTATTATACTCATTGATTTGAACGCAGCGTGTAGACACACAGTTGCAAGGATTAGTTTACACACGTCTCTGCTGTTAAATCAACAAACTATATCAATCTCACTTTAACACCAAATTTAGAAACAAATATTCTAGCGAATTCAGGTACAAACTTCAAATTTAATCTGTTTAAGACATCAACAAATAGAGTTTCAAAAATGAGCACTAATTACAGTTCGTTTTGTACTTTATCCCTCACGATAGTCACAATGACATTAACTGCTATGGTCTCTGATTTGGTTGAGGCACTGGAATATTTAACATGATATAGTTAGGAAAGGAAGTTTTGATTGACAGTGGCATATTTTGAATCTTTGATCGTGTACAACCTTGTAAACACAAAATGTAGCCCCCTTAGCTGCTCGACTATAATCTTCAGATGCAGGCCTTTTGTTTTATTCTAGAAAAATTATTTAAGTTCAACTGCAATTACCTGTTTTTGTAGCCTTCTGATGTTTCAAAGTGTCTGCATGTTTAAGATTGTCTCTTCGTCCACATAAATGGAAGAGAAAACTTGATACTATACAAGGAACAATATACAGCGTCACTCTCTTCACTCACTCCTTATTTTGATTTTAGGAATTTAAATTCATTCTGTATCTCCACATTAAAATGAAGATCTGTTTTTGCTCAGGTTTTACTTCCGACATGTCTCTACGAAAATCGTGTCTTTAAATATGAAAATACTAAACTAAAAAGATACAATCTACTGAAACTGACCAATGTGAGGCTGTGATTACATGTAGATTCAATTAAAGCCATTGAAATACTATGCACATTTAAACGCGCTTGGTTTTATCTAAGAGCCACAGTCGTTACGTTTGATTACCATTACAGGAACTGCACTATGGATAATGGTTAAAAATGTACAACATACTTAGCGAAAACTATCCCAGTTGGTTATCAACAAACCCTTTTGTTCTACCCTTTTGATTTGCTTCTTATTTAACTGCCCGATCAATTTAAAACAGTTCGGACTTTTCGTGTATTTTCTTGAAGTGCGATACGGACACAGACAGATTCTTAAACACAGAGAATGTCCTTACTAAATATGAACGAAAATTAGGCCTACCTATATTACATTTGAAAGTAAAGGAGAATCAAAACAACAGCAATAAATCAAATAATCAATAAAACAATCAATCAATCAATCAATAAAATGCCAGACCTATGTGTTGATATATCTTACACTTTTATGCTTCTAAAAAATTGAAATATCAAACGCCGCATCTTCGTGTTATATTTATGATGTTTACAGCTTCTATCAACGTTATATCTTCGGTCTGAGCCAAGATGACCAAAGGAGCCAAAGGGAGAATAACACAAACAGTTTACAAAGAAGCAGCAGTCGATCAATTACCAAATTGTGACGTTGTGACCTTGTACACCAAGGCATTTCTTTTAAGTGTTGAAGTTTTTCCGGTTTTAATCGGGCCTCCGGGTCTTGAATAGAAATTAAAATTTATTCAGACAATGATCAACTTTCCCAATTTAAAGTCAAGTACCTTTGTGTAAGAGTTGTTTTCTATTTTGATGTTCTATGATTAGTTACACTGGCTCAAATGTGAGGATTTATATGTTCCTTTCCATGATCGTGTGATTACTTTCATTTTTTTTAAAAATCAACCCACAAAAACTCAAGAGATCGCTACCTAATAACCGTTTTTAAATGTACATTTTCTCTTACCTGTATTGTCAATGTACTGTCTGCCCCGTTCATCGTCAAATAAAGAAAGTCCTGAAAGGGACACAAGCGGGTCCCTAGAGTGACAAAACTGGGTTGTGAAAGGGGACGAAACTGGGTTTTGAAAGGGGACAAAAACTGAGTTATGAAAGGGAACAAAACTGGGTTATGAAAGGGGGAAAACTGGGTTATGAAAGATGACAAAAGTGGGCCCTGAAAGAAGTAAATATTCAGTGATGAAATGTCGGGGAGTTGAATAGTGGGTTGGATCTCACACGCATGGGGCAATCGACGGAGCGAGCTGGATCTCGGAAGTTTGAGGCAATCGACATAGGGGTTTGGATCTCACACGCATAGGGCAATCAACAGAGTAGGCTACATCTCACAAGTATAGGGCAATCGACGGAGCGAGCTGGATCTCACACGCTTGGGGCAATTGACGGAGTTTGTTGGATCTCACACGCTTGTGGCAATCGACGGAGCGGGCTGGATCTCACACGCTTGTGGCAATCGACGGAGCGGGCTGGATCTCACACGCTTGTGCCAATCGACGGAGCGGGCTGGATCTCACACGCTTGTGGAAATCGACGTAGCGGGATGGATCTCACACACTTGTGGCAATCGACGGAGCGGGCTGGATTTCGCAAGTTTGGGGAATCTATTGAATGGATTGGATCTCACAAGCATGGAGCAATCGACAGAGTGTGGTGGATCTCACACACTTGTGGCAATCGATGAAGCTGGCCAGATCTCAACTTCTAAGATCGACGGAGCTGATAGAGGGTGGTAGAATCACTCAAACGCGTTAAAACAGGCACCACAACCTCCCATCCCCACACTCACGGATCTATACAATGCATTGTATGTCCTGATACAACCTAAAATACTATGTCCGAGGTCGAAAGCGCCGTGTCTTTGTCCCCAAAAGTAACTTTTAACGACCAACAGCTTAAATTGAACATCTTCTTTCGGAAGTGAGTAGTTCTTTCTATCATGTCATAAAAGCGACTTCTTTTCACCTGGACACCCACACACACACACACACACACACACAAACACAACCAAACACACACACAAACACACACACACACACAAACACACACACACACACAACTCCCATTATGTACAAAGTCCCTTTCATTGCTTAAAGTTCTAACGTCAGAGCACTAACTTCGTTGCTTGCAAACTTCCTCTGACTTCGCTATATACCAATTTCCAGCAGGGTCGACTGAAAGAAGCAGTCATTTGTTAGTACGTTCGGATTGTAAACCAAACTCACAACACCTAGGCCACCGAATCCCCCAAATCTCAATTGCCTGTTTTTTTTAAAATGTCAATGAGCTGATTTTCTTTATCATTAATCATATCTCGAGTGTGTAGTTAGTTACCTACGGGAGGATTGATTTACCTGATCGATCTAGGTGAAGCCTACGATCACAGCAACTGTTGAGCACTAAACTGGAAGACTGTATCTGAGTATTGGAACGGCGGTTTCACTAGCAATGGTTGTACATGATGAAGTTTCTTCCCGACATGTTACGAGGTGCTTGGAAGATGTAATGGTCCTTTTTATTTTCGATCCGGGCACCACTTTGATGCATCAGTGGTGTACTTGAAGTGTTTTCCATGAAACGAACACACACATACACAAACACCCACACACATTGTGCATGCTATTTAATTTGAAAGCTTAGCTTTTGCTGTATTGTTTTTGCTGTTGTTGTTGCTAATACGTTCGTATTTGAGTTATGAACTCTTGACGACTTTCGTTAATGGTGGGTTACAGTGGCTCTCTTCACACTCTAAGGCGTACTTGTTAAGGTGGACCATGGTCCTCCTGGCTGTAGTGCAAAACGAGGCTACTCTAGTAAGCTCATCACTATGGGAATCACAGTTTCACCTAGCTATCCAGACTGCATAGAACATCATGTTTACAGCCGAAGTGAGGCGGGTCCTTATTCAATATGTTTCAACTATCCATGACTAACATAGTCTGATCAGTATCTTTCACCTGACCCTAACTAATATAGTCTGAATCAATATGTTTCACCTGTCCCTAACTAATGTGGCAGAGTCCAGATTTCACTAGGGTTTAGCTATCTAGAATGTTACCACATGCATCCACATGATTCAAGACCACATACAGCAAATAACATATCAACACTCTCCAGCAACCACCTTCATATTTAATAATAACTCATTCAAACAAACAATACATTTACAAACAACTATTGAAATACATCTTAACTAAATAATCATAATTTATATTAATTTATTTAACTATAGCAGAAAATACAAGCAATTGAATTGGTGTTGATGTTATTTCTGTAACTACATAATTACGCAGTTCTAGTCGCTGCAATCCCCTCACCTTATCTGCACCTTCAACACACTCTCAAAAACTCGTCTTCACGATCATATTCTGTGCATTCCCTCACACTCAGATCTCTTCAAGCAGGTGACCTTTTCATTATATATTCAGATCCCTTCAGGCAGGTGATCTTGACATTACATATTCAATTATGTTCAACGTATACTCACATGTGGTCACACACTCAATCGATTTGCGTATAACACATACTCCAGAACATGCATCGTTCCCTCGGTGTCCTACACACACAACACACATCTAGATCTCTTCCAGTCACATGGTGCCCAACATAAACCGTATAGAGCGGCTGGTCAAGACTCAAAGGCGTATGCTGGTTCAGTCACCCTGCAATTCATTCCATCTCTCACACATTCGTAAAACAGCCTGCTAAACTAGTAGCAGCTTTACAATTGCTCTTCTAGAAAGTCAGTGATCTAAACAGTCTCCTAGCTAAACTCTCTCTCCCTCTCTCTCTCTCTCTCTCTCTCTCTCCACGGTCAGTCTGCCTGAGTTAAACTTTGCCTAGTATTATATAGTCTCAGGCAGTATCAGGGCTGTGCAAATGCCTTCTGTGGGTTGTCTGACTCTGCCATTACTCTAGTTTTAATCTACCTCCACATAGTTGTTATTGGAACAAATTACTCTGAATTCCTGTCACTCTAAAATGTTACAGCAAGACCTGCAGGTCTCTGTATGTCACTAACCCCCCCCCCCCCCCCCCCACAACCCAAATCAGAACGTTAAAGGGGTCAGCTCCTAACCCCTACCTGTACCAGACACATTATTCCCCTCAACCCCTCCCCCACCCCCCGTTTCCTTTGTCGATTTAGTGTCGAGACGGTGGGTGACCTTGGCACACATTCAGGTACCTTTGTTCTCAGAGTCGCCGACCCCATCTCCCCTACTCTTAATGCTCATGCCTCGGCTGGAACTGTTACACGAACATTGTCTGATCAGTATGTTTCACCTGTCCGTGACTAACATTGTCAGATCAGTATATTTCACCTCTCCCTCACTAATATTGTTTGATCGGTATGTTTCACCTGTCCCTGACTAACATTGTCAGATCAGTATATTTCACCTCTCCCTCACTAACATTGTTTGATTGGCATGTTTCACCTGTCCGTGACTAACATTATCAGATCAGTATGTTTCACCTCTCTGTGACTAGCATTGTCAGATCAGTATGTTTCACCTCTCTGTGACTAACATTGTCAGATCAGTATGTTTCACCTGTCCCTGACTAACATTGTCAGATCAGTATGTTTCACCTCTCTGTGACTAACATTGTCAGATCAGTATGTTTCACCTCTCCCTCACTAACATTGTTTGATCGGTATGTTTCACATGTCCGTTACTAATATTGTCTGATCAGTATGTTTCACCTCTTTATGACTAACATTTTCAGATGAGTATGTTTCACCTGTCCCTGACTAACATTGTCAGATCAGTATGTTTCACCTGTTCCCGACTAACATAGTCTGATCAATGTTTTTCAATTCTAACTGACAAACATTATCTGATCAATGTGTTTCAATTGTCCCTTACTGATATTGTCTGATCAGTATATTTCACCTGTCTCTGACTAACCTAGTCTGATCAGTATGTTTCACCTGTCCATGACTAACATTGCTGATCAGTATGTTTCACCTGTCCCTGATTAATATTGTCAGATAATTAAGTTTGTTTGACCGCACGTTAGTTTACTCTCCCATGAATGCTTGATAATTTATTTAGTGGCTAAAAACAACAAATGCACGGCGAAAAACAAATCTGCTGTGCAGAAGATCATTTGTTGATAACAAACATAGCAGATATGGCTCAGATACATCACCTTATCAGAGGCATGCATGAGGTAATAAATAAACAGATAGATAACGACAGTTTATTGCGATCTGCTGGTTAATTTATATAGATACATATTTGAAAATACTGGCTTGAAATGATAATATAAAAGTAGAAATAGTTGTATAGGCGGCACTGCCGACGGGGAAAAGTGTCAGAGACATCATTGTATCACGTCTCTATGATAGTATGTACAGTTCCCCCTCATAGCTAGCTATGCGCCAGGAGCACCTATACAAAATTCGAGCATTAAGAGCGACAAACAATTTGGCCAGAATGACAAAAAAGACGTTTAAATATAAAAGTAAGTGTAACACGTTTCTGTTATATAACCTCAAACTAATGCAAGCTTAGGATGGGGTCTGTGTCACCTTCACCTTCATCACACTGCCCCTAGTTGACCAACTGAACTCCTAAATAAGTGGGGGTTTTATTATTCAGAAAGACGAGTTCGTCACCTGAATGGTCTAGCCTCGACCCAGTGTTCCTATAACTCTATTTTTAAGTTATATTTCGCGGTATATTATTTCCAAGTGTTGACAAATAAGGTAAAAAAAAAGATGTACCGTGAAGTGGACATTTTGTCAAGATAAAGTAAGTGTCAAGGCTTACGTCAAGGTCAGCGTCAGGTGGAGTATACTGACCAATACCCCAATTCGGATCCACGTAATGCACCTAGAAACAGTTTGCCTTTATGGCAGCCTGGTCAGGGAGGGAAGAACAATATAAGGGTTATGGGAAACACACCGATCAATTCTCCGCTTCTGGTTCACGTTGCGTTCATGAAAACAGCTTATGTCGCAGCTGTCTGGCCAATGTGGTGGGGATCAACGTTTTGATCCCCATAGAGGTGAAATTGATGAGATGCCTTGTAATGGAACTACAACTAGGAGTATCTAGGTCCACCTTCCTAAGTAACCAATTAGATATAGGAAGAGCCACTGTAACCCGTCACGAAAGAAACGTAAACACGAGTAAAATTCACTCAGTACGAGAGGATTCCAACAACACCAGCAGCAGCCTCACCAGTGAGAGTGATTACCCTAGTGGTACGTTGTGTAAGCTGTGTAAGCTGTGTACGCTGTATAAACTGTGTAAGCTGTGTACGCTGTATAAGCTGTGTAAGCTGTGTAATCTGTGTACGCTGTGTAAGCTGTATAAACTGTGTAAGCTGTGTACGCTGTATAAGCTGTGTAAGCTGTGTACGCTGTATAAGCTGTGTAAGCTGTGTACGCTGTATAAGCTGTGTAAGCTGTGTACGCTGTATAAGCTGTGTAATCTATGTACGCTGTGTAAGCTGTGTACGCTGCATAAGCTGTGTAAGCTGTATAAGCTGTGTAAGCTGTGTAATCTGTGTACGCTGTGTAAGCTGTGTACGCTGTATAAGCTGTGTAAGCTGTGTAATCTGTGTACGCTGTGTAAGCTGTGTACGCGGTGTAAGCTGTGTAATCTGTGTAAGCTGTGTACGCTGTGTAAGCTGTGAACGCGGTGTAAGCTGTGTAAGCTGTGTACGCGGTGTAAGCTGTGTAAGCTGTGTACGCGGTGTAAGCTGTGTAAGCTGTGTACGCGGTGTAAGCTGTGTACGCTGTGTACGCGGTGTAAGCTGTGTAAGCTGTGTACGCGGTGTAAGCTGTGTAAGCTGTGTACGCGGTGTAAGCTGTGTAAGCCGCGTAAGAAGACATACACCTAATTACTGCGAGCTGGACCTAAATCCATATTATTGAGTAAACCCCAGGATGGAAGATGAACCACTGCATACCGTTAACTAGAGATATTTGACAATCTGCTTCATTCAAATTCTCGTTCCTTACACTAAACAAATGTTTGCAGTTGCACCTAAGCGTAGCGCATATAACTCAAATACTGGTAGCTTTAAACTACGATTAGTTGTTGTTTGATGACCACAATGAGTAAGTTTACTCTTTAGTAGGCCCTGAAAACGTCTTTTAGTGGCGGGTTGTAATAACTTTCCTCACATTCTTAGCGTGCTGATGAAGGCGGACAGCGCTCCTCCAGGTAGTTGTGCTATGCATAACTCTCACCACTATGGGGATCACGTCAATCCACAGCTCGCCAGCCAGAATGCCTTGAAAGCAGCCAGTTTCCAGAGAGCGTTACATGGAAGAGAGATTGTGGTCTTGATCAGTATATTGGGTCTGACCCTGACGTCCTGGTCAGTTTGTTGTGCCTGACCGGACAGGCGTCTTAGTTCCCCAACGCGTCTTCGTAGTAGCCCATTTCAGTAATGGCTGCCTATAGACTGACGTGGCATTGCAGTGGTGGATATTACATCGGTTAACTACTATGCTGACGTACAGAAGATAAAGTGGTTTGGTCATTTGACAAGCATGCAGTATGATCAACCTGCAATGAAATCATACTTCATGGAAGTTTCAGGGCCACGAGAAAGAGAACGACCCAGACGACGATGGATAGAGAGGATCAAACAAACACTCCAATCCTCACACCTAGCGCAAACCAGAAGTCTAGGCATACCTACTCTTTGCGACGCCGCAAGGCAAGAGCAGTAGGACAAAAGAAGAAACAGAGTTGTTTTGCATTAAGGAATATTTTTTAAGGAAATAGTGTAGGCATGGTTAGTTATTGCAGTAAAAATATATTTTATGTGTATAGTTATTTTTAGATCAAGTTGAGTGGATGAAACTTGTTGTATACAGATTCTGCAGTACGTTCTAAGCCAGTACAAATAATTTAGTTCAAGTTAACTTGACATTGCACTGATATAAGCGTGTCCCATGCCCTATTGAACACTGAAACACTGTGGAACTGAGGAATACTGGACTTTCTCGAGACCCCGTTGGTTGGTGGAGGGTGTGGACAGCTAGGACTCAGACATTGCACGGTGCTGGGTGTAAACTACTCAGTAATTCACTGTGCAGGATGTAAACTACTCAGCAATTCACTGTGATGTGTATAAACTACTCAGTAATTCATTGTGCTGTATATAAACTACTCAGCAATTCACTGTGCTGGATGAAAACTACTCAATGATTCACTGTGCTGGGTGCAAACTACTCAATGATTCACTGTGCTGGGTGCAAACTACTCAGTAATTTACTGTGCTGGGTGCAAACTACTCAGCAATTCCCTGTGCTGGATGTAAACTACTCAGCAATGCACTGTGCTTGGTGCAAACTACTCAGCAATTCACCGTGCCGGGTGTAAACTACTCAGCAATTCACTGTGCTGACGGTGTCTAGCTCAGCATTGCACAGAGCTGAACGTGTTGAACTCTCCCTTGCGTCGCATGGAATGTGTCCCATGCCTTTTTGTAAGGCTGAAACACGGTGGGACTGACGGAAACGGGATTCCTTTCAAGCCCCAGTGTGTTGGTGAAGATGGTTAGTTATAAACAATTATCTAACCTTCGCAAGTGATGATCGCGACATCATCAGAGTGTTTTGTCTTGGTGGCGTAACTTGCGCTGTGTTTGGATTATAGTGAAGAAGACACTGCTCTGATCATCAACCTCATTCTATTGCCCCGTGCTGCATTAGACAAGTGGCAAGACGATCAGTCATGACGACAACAGGTAACTCAGGATGTAGGCAGTCTTGTCTTACCCTCCTTGAGAGTAGCGGTTGCTTGAAACTTCCGGGATTCGATCGTTCACCATTCGGGTTCATCGTTTTGAGAGGCGAGTGCCTTACCTCTCGACTACAGCGACACCTACCACGTGTCTACATACAAAATGAGAGAACACACGTCTAGACAACTCATCCATGTCTATACACAAGATTTGAGGTCACACATCTGGACAACTCACCCATATCTACGCACATAATGAGAGGACATACATCTGGACAACTCCTACACGTTTATCCAGATAATGAGAGGATACACACCTGGTTAACGCATCCACGTCTACCCACAATATTAGAGGACACACGCCTGGACCATCCATGCTACACACAAGATTAGAGGACACACCTGGACAGCTCATCCATGTCTACAGAAATAATTGCAGGACTTGCATAAACAAGTAACTTATTAAAGACCATATTAGTAGCAAATCGAATGCTACCTATAATATACAGGCTGTTCACTAGAGTCATTGCTAACAGAATCGACAGCCAACTTGATGAACACCAACCTCGTGAACAAAGTCGGTTCCAGGTAACGTTCTCCACCAATGACCACATCCCCGCGATCAATCAACCGATTGAGATGCCACGCAAACTGCACATAGACTTGTTTCTTATATTTATCGATTACGAGAAAGCCTTTGACAGTATTGAGACCAATGTTGAGGTAAATACTCACATAAACCGGCATATCTCTAAAATCTACATCAAATTGATCTAGGAAACCAATATAGACTACAATATAGCTTTCAGTCTATACCACTGTCCCGTATATGTTCCGATAGCAAAATGGATCCGGCTTGTGACACCATCTTTCTACAACTATTTACAGCGGCTTTCAAAGAGATTTTCCAACAATTTAACAGGATCGACTGATGCATCAATTTAGATGTCGAGTGGCTCAAGCATCTACTATTTGCAGATGACATCGTATTAATCAGTCTCATCTCTGAAGCCCAACATTCCTTGAACGACTTAAATGGGGTCAGCAGAGCTGCTGATCTACACATACATAAACATAAAACACAATGCCTCAGAAACCCAGCTTGCTCAAAGCAGGGCATCAAACTGGGAGAGGGAACCATCGAAGATGTCGAATCCTATATTTTCCCAGGCCAAGAGAGAAATGCCAACCACAAAAATGACCACGAACTCTCTAGACAGTGAAAAGCAGCTTAGAATTCCTTCAACTTCATTTAGCCAATACTCCAAGAGATGAAAGATAGCACGGCAAGAGCACACACTTTTAATTCCATGGTCATTGTAGTAGAGATTTACGTATGTGAAATTTGAAACCTACACAAATTAGATACTGAGAAGAATCCCATAAAGCAAACTAGTTTTGAATTGGTGTAACAGTTCCCGCCGGAGCAAGGGGAATTTAGGATGCCTGAACATGTTAAAGCTTAAAGCTACATGAATGCATGTCAAGGTCACTCACTGTCTCAGCAAAGGAGAACAGAGTTGGGTTAAGGAATGTGGACAGGTAGAAACTGACCACTGGCCTTCCGATTTTGGTAGGGGGAGATTGATTGACAGACGAAATTGGCAACGGGCTTGCTGCGAGAGAATGAGTGACAGGTGTGCAAAGTGCTTCGTTCCAATTGGAATTGAAGATGACCATACCTGAGATCGATTGGTCAAGCTCTGGCCTTGCTTGAGGATATATAACTCGAGACAAAAGTTTAGCTCGAGAGGCTGGAAGAGAGAGGAGGAGAGATGGAGAGAGAGAGACTGAATGTGGATAGTATGTTTAACTCACCGACTTAGATAGAGGAGCGATTGATTGACGGTTGGACGAATGTTTAGTGATAGAACAGGATCGCTCAAATAGGTGTGTGAGTTTTGCATTAATAGATAATGTGAAAGTGTGTTTGTAAGCAAGGACACATTGTGAACGAGTATGTCGAGATCGCCCGCCTGAGGGGATTTCAGTGAGGAAGAGTATTTGATAAGGTGTGTTGAAGACGCAGTTAAGGCGATGTGTGTGTGATGCAATTGCAAGGCAATAGAACTGGGTTTTTATATGTGGGAATTCCATCAATAGCTAATGCTTACAATTCCCGTTTTAGTAGAATGTTTAGTTAAGATATGTATTATATTGTGTTTGTAATTTCTCTACTCATTCTATGATATGAGTATGATTTAATAAATATGCCACCTGATGTGTGATATGTCATTTACTGAGTATGGTCATGATGATGTGGATGAGTGTGAGAATGGTCTAAGATAGATCACGGCCAAGGCAAGCAGAGGGTCTGTTACACGTTATTATTATTTTGGTGCCTGTTGACCACGGATAGTCGTGGTAGATTTATAAATATAGTGCGTGTGTAGCTATAGATCTTGATTTGCACGTTTAACACAAGTGTCGCAGTTATATATAACTTGTGTGCGTAGTTAGGAATAGAGGAGTAGCTAGTGGTTAGAGTGTTAGTACCATAGACAGTTTTTCCAATCATCTGACTGGTAAGTGTGACATTTTTCTTCCACCCATTGTTGTATTATTGACAAGACTTTGTGCGTACTTGACAGTCTTATAATTTTTTTGGGTGGGCCAGACGGGTTTATTCAATATGTCGAGGGATATTAATAGTTTCTGGAGAAGAGGAGGACTGGTTGTCAAAAACAAGCCTTTCATGGCACGAGCTACAGTCAGCGATAAGTGGGAGGACAGAAATCAACTACAAAACCAGCTAAGAGAACTAACAGGCAGAGTTATTCGGCTGGAAAAACAGGAAAACGACCTCCAATGGAAGCTGCGACAGCTGTTGCAACAGTTTGAAAAGAGAGCGCCCAAACCAGCTAGGAAGGAGAGAAGAAATCAAGAAATCACAGAAGTAAACACGGTCCAGTATTGTGGAAGGGGACAGAGTGGTGGGAAAGTGAGTAGGAAGCCCGTACTACTTCCACATTCCGATCCGTGGAGGGACAGAGGTGGAAATCTCAGGACGGACGTGTGTGGACGACTGGAAAGAGGTTGCGAAAAGCGTAGGAGTTTGACCCAGGTGCAGAGGCCAAGTCAAGTGAGAGGAGGAGGAATGGTTGGGCAGAAGTTTGAATCGGGCAGATTCTTAGCCCACAAGAGGTCTTTTGCACGGTTACAGATGGAGAGGCAGAACAGGAGCTATCAAAGAGACTTTGAGCACGAGGCGGATGGACAGAAAGAAAGAGATACAGGTTTTGTGTATCCAGAAAAGTTAGGGACGGAGGGCAGGTTACGCAATGCAAACGAGACAAACGTTCGCTCAGAGGTCCAGATAAAATGTTACCGCATCGGACAGTGTAGGCCGAGAATTCAGGAAGAGGGTATTACGTCGATTAACATGGTCGGGCGTGCTGAAAGGAGCCAAGTTTACCAGGAACTTGTGGTCAAGCCTGGTAGAACATTAGTTAAAGTCGACGAAGAATCGAACAAGGAAATAGTCGGAGATTCGTCAGGTAAAGAGGAAAGGAGAGGAGGAGGAATGGTGGCAGGACCAGCTATGGTTTCGTGCCCACCCAAGCCAGGTTCTAGCCATGCGGGAGAAGTGGTTGAACAGACCGAAAGAAGGGACAACCCTTCGGCCACCGAGGAAGGAAGTGGAAATGACGCACAGTTGGAATGCGAAACGGACGCACCAACAGCAGCCAACAAAGGAGGAACAGAGTTTCTAAGGAAAACGAAGAAAAGGGAAAGACAGGTTAACCACAGCCAGGACAGCGAACCAGTCATCGAAGCAAAGATGAAAAGATCTCAGTTCGAGATAAGCCAACAGTCAAACGAACAGTGTGAAAGGTCTTTCCCACAAATAGTGAATACAGATGGACGGAAGGCTGAAGTAGCGGACGATGTAAGTGTACGTAACACTACCAGAGAACCGGTGGGTACGAACCAAACAGCTGTGAAACAAACAGACCAGACGATGGGCGTTTTACAGGAGGAAATCGCGCAGCAATCAGAGACAGCTGATGGGGCAGCGCATAGTCTGGTTAAAATAAGCAGTACTGACAAGGAACGGTTGATGCAATGTTTACTGACGCTAGCCAAAAACATGGAAATCAGAAATGGAATTAGGTAAAGTCGTGTGGAGTACTTACTCACATGGGCTATCATGTGAAACTCCAGTTAATGTATGCATTTGCATAACATTTGTTTCATCTACCGTTATCCTTGGGAAACGGAGATTTGGATAATTAGGGGGTAGGGTATAGAGATGGAGGAATGACTAGATGTTAAAAAATTCCTTTGAATTCGTTGTCTCAAGTAAACGCCAGACAATGAGCGTACCACGGACGGTCAGTCTGAAGCTAGACTGACCGAGATCAAAGGGACATTTCCGACCAGAGAAACGGACAGAACGAACGAGAGACGCAGGATAGCTGGATGCGCCAGGTAATGATTACGTGACGCAAGGTAACACGTGGACGCGATGTTTCGGTTAATATCTGACCAGGTAGCTTTGATGCGGAGAATTTGGGGAAATAGCGGTGAATTAGTTAGATCCCAACACTCGGTTTTGATTCCTCGGGACAAAGACTGCACCCGGACTAGTAGGGTTACAGCATGACGTAATTCGACAGGTGGACGATTCGGTTTTTGACTTTTGACTCAGACATAGTTTAGTATCTGATTAAGTTACAACTTAGTCATAGTTTAGTGACATAGTCTAGTAGAACTTAGTCATAGTTTAGTATCTTATAAAGGGAGCATTAACAGGTGCTCATCTGTGGGGCACGAGCAGGAGTGAAGGTTGATGGCACTTGGTCATGTTTATGTGTGTAAATATTTTGATATTTGAATTTTGACTAATGGTATTACTTGCATTTTTAGTGGGTTGTATGGTCGATATAGTATGCATTGAATTTTTCTTTATTTTGTTGTTGTTGTTTTTTTTGTTGTTGTTGAATCATCATGTTTACAGGTATTTGATACAGGTTATTTAGGTGATCTACAGAGCAGTATATCTCATCCAGACTGTAGGCCTCCGCAAGCACAAGTCACCACGAGTTCCAGAATCACATGTATGTGGAGTCTTTGCAGAGAAGACTACATTGATCAGAAGTTGTAATATTGACTATGACATATGTTGTCAAATATCGTTTTTGTGGGAAACATAAAGAATTTTGCTGTTTTCTTTGAGAGGGGATAGCTGTCAAGAAAGACAGTGATAACTAGCCCGAGGATAACCCACGTAAATTCGTGGCCTCACAGCAGTTAGTATGAAGTGAATCGTCGGCCAGGCGTGTAATGAGACCGCCTGAGAAAATTGACCTGAACTGGTCGAGTGTAACAATGAAGGTTCGTGTCCTTAGAGGAAGGCACGGGAAACAGGGCGAGGTATGTTGACCTCAATGAGTAAGGAGAATTCCTTAAGGTGTTTCTGTTTTGATGAGTTAAAGGTCCCGCAGGGACATACTTGGGTGTATTTGACTGCAAAACGATGTAAAAGTGGTGGCTTGTGTTGTAAAAACGACCAGCCACGGTGTTTTTCTTCTGCTTGTATTGATTGTCTATGTATTACAAAAAGGTTTATATGTATCAAATGACATGTCTTTTTATGCATGTACGATGTGAGTGAAGTGTAGTGTTTTCTTTTCAAGGCAGGTACAATTTGAGTGGAGTTGTAAACAGGAGTAGTGTTTACATTTTGGATAGTAGAGACGAAAATGGTGGTCATTTGCCAGATGAAAAAAATGACCATCCATGTTTCGGTCTGTAGTTTAGGGAGGTAATGTAACAGTTCCCGCCGGAGCAAGGGGAATTTAGGATGCCTGAACATGTTAAAGCTTAAAGCTACATGAATGCATGTCAAGGTCACTCACTGTCTCAGCAAAGGAGAACAGAGTTGGGTTAAGGAATGTGGACAGGTAGAAACTGACCACTGGCCTTCCGATTTTGGTAGGGGGAGATTGATTGACAGACGAAATTGGCAACGGGCTTGCTGCGAGAGAATGAGTGACAGGTGTGCAAAGTGCTTCGTTCCAATTGGAATTGAAGATGACCATACCTGAGATCGATTGGTCAAGCTCTGGCCTTGCTTGAGGATATATAACTCGAGACAAAAGTTTAGCTCGAGAGGCTGGAAGAGAGAGGAGGAGAGATGGAGAGAGAGAGACTGAATGTGGATAGTATGTTTAACTCACCGACTTAGATAGAGGAGCGATTGATTGACGGTTGGACGAATGTTTAGTGATAGAACAGGATCGCTCAAATAGGTGTGTGAGTTTTGCATTAATAGATAATGTGAAAGTGTGTTTGTAAGCAAGGACACATTGTGAACGAGTATGTCGAGATCGCCCGCCTGAGGGGATTTCAGTGAGGAAGAGTATTTGATAAGGTGTGTTGAAGACGCAGTTAAGGCGATGTGTGTGTGATGCAATTGCAAGGCAATAGAACTGGGTTTTTATATGTGGGAATTCCATCAATAGCTAATGCTTACAATTCCCGTTTTAGTAGAATGTTTAGTTAAGATATGTATTATATTGTGTTTGTAATTTCTCTACTCATTCTATGATATGAGTATGATTTAATAAATATGCCACCTGATGTGTGATATGTCATTTACTGAGTATGGTCATGATGATGTGGATGAGTGTGAGAATGTTCTAAGTTAGATCACGGCCAGGGCAAAGAAATAGAGGATCTGCTACATTGGTCTGCAGCTTCGTATTGCCAGGATGTCAGACCAATGTCTAGAGCCATCATGTCCTGCTTACACACATCTTTGAATCTCAGCTTTGGTCGGCCGACTGCTCTGTTTCCGTCTGAAACTTGTTCATAGCGATTATGTTAGATGATGGGACCATTCTCCGTGCAGCGAACATGACCAAACCATTGTAGTCTTTGCTGCCTAAGGAGAGTGTACTACAATAACAATATCAACAACAAACAAGGTAGCGCTAGTTAAAAGGATATACAACAATTGCATGACGTGCTAGAGGCTATATCGAGATACGTTCTAATGTTTTGTGTGAGGGTGAACGGTTCCCGTTTATCATTACCATGCTTACTGTCATAACATAGAACAGTTAAATATTTATTTTACAGCTGGGTAAACTGGAAATTGCCGCGAATGAGCTACGAACCCAGCTGCTTTACTGAGAGAGACAACTACTTACACGGGTCTGCGAACATGGCGTGTTTGCTGTCTATTGAAAATCAACGAATCGATATTAGAGGAGACTAAACAAAGGCAATGCTTGTTCGATCATTTATTTAAAAATAAAATTAAACAAGAGATTGCTGACATGCATACTTCACTTTCAAGGGCAAAAAACACAGGACGACCTCCAAGGAAGTTCCTGTTATCAGGAACAAATATTTACAAACAAAACTCGCCAATATAATCAAATAAACACTCACGGACATGCTTGCTTATCATGTCCCAGAAGGTGCTTCCCTCGTGTTCACATTTGTCACGCAAAACAAAAACCGACAGCTGCATTCAAGCGTAGCGATGCGCACAAAAGAGAGCGTCATGTTATCTTTCTTACCCTGCAATTTCCTTGATTTGTTTCCACATTCACTGCTAATAACCAAAGTTAGTTGACGCAAACATGCGCCGGTAGTTTCACAAAATATTGCAGTTAGTGATGGACGCGGAAGGAAAGAAACTTATTAAGAAAACATTTTAAAAATTAGTGTTTTTGCAGGTGGAAGCTTCCCAATGAACTCCCAAACTTTCTTGTCAAACACGTGAAAAAAATATAAACGACACACACGTTTTAACAATTTGCCTGCGAAATAAATAAATAACTCAAGTAGTGGAATTGTACATTCGGGTTTTTACTTTAAAACCTGACAATTTTGTGTCCTGGATTACTATCTCAGCGTAATAAATGTGGCACATCTGTTAAGAGAAGTCTTCATGCTGAGTAATGAATATAGCTATGTCTTTTAACTATGCATATTTTAGCAGATGTCTTAATGGAGTGTGCATGGGGCTGGCAAACGAACAAAATGTCACAGATACATTTACAAGAGAACATAAACATTCTGATACGAACTTCCTGTAAGGAAACCAACTGCAGTACTTGTCCCCTTAGCGCATACTAGGTTAAAACGGCACTTGATTATAGCAAAGTGCCTAGGAGTAGGTGATAGATCCTATGATGTCAAAGTACTGGGGAGTGAGTTATCAAACTGATGATGATATCAAAGTACTGGGGAGTGATATATCGAACAGATGATATCAAAGTATCGGAGAGTGAGTGGTCGAACAGATGATGATATCAAAGTACTAGGAAGTAAGTTATCGAACAGATGATGATATCAAAGTACCGAGGAGTGAGTTATCGAACATATGATGATATCAACATGCTGAGAAGGGAATGGTCGAGATGGTTATAACAAAGTGCTGGGTAGTGAGAGGTCAAACAGATAATGATGTCAAAGGGCTGGTGAGTGCGTGGTTGATTATTTGAGAGCGGACGACGACAGAAAAAGGAGACTCTTTATCATTTTGTCACAAAGAAGTATGTACATTCTCTGGTCTACGTGCCGAAACCATACTTTGTATTACATTTATTTCCAGCACATTTCCATCTCGAAATGGAAACCTCAGACGCTTGTTTTTTAACTTCGATCAACTGATACTATGCCTCTAGCCCGGCGAGGTTCACGAAAAAGACTGTGCATCTCAGGTCTTCCCTGGTCTCCTCTAGCGATTCAAACATGGTCGCCATACCAAGGCCACACAGCTTCTTTTTGGTCTGAATAATTAGGACAGTCCTGCAGGATATGTTCTGATGCGTTGGTGCTCCGCAGTCGCACGTGGCAGTGTATCTAAGTCCCATTCTGCGGAGCTGGACCTTGAGTCTGCAATTATCCATTCTGAGTCTGAAGATCTATGTATGCCTATTTTTGCCAAGTTTGTCTTCAGTCAGGTTCAGTTCATCCCGTAACCCATCAGGTCGTTGGGGTACACATGAAGACATGAAAATCCCACGCCTACCCTCTCTGTCTATCGCCGCCTAACGTATCTCACCGGGACGAAGGCCTGACCACTTAGTGATGTTGTCCACCCATTTCTTCCTTGGACGTCCTCGCCCTTTCTGTCCCGGTACGGACCCAAAGAGTATCGAGTTTGTAATTCCTTTGGACCTCGCGACGTGCCCGCACCAGGCCATCTTTCGTCTTTTGATAGCTGTGAACAGATCTTCAAAAGGACCAATAGCGTCTTCAACTCTGACGGATTTCTACGTTCGTGACACGATCTTTATATGTAACATTTAGGAGTTTTCTATAGCACCTCATTTCCATTGCATGTATCCTGCCCTGGATATCTGCTGTAATGGTCCAGGTCTCGCAGGCAAACAGCAATATTGATGGCATCAAAGAGCGCATTAGTCTAACTTTTATGCCGAGGGCGAGCCGCTTGTCTTGCCATATAGGTTTCAGCCTAGTCAGCGCCGCTGTTGTTTGTGCTATTCTTGCAATGACCTATGGCTTCGAACCGTCTTCGTTGATCAATGATTCCAGATATTTGAAACGTTTTACCACCTCAAGTTCCTGCCCATTCTCCTATATTACAGATTGAAACCCTGCTACGTTATTGGTCATGAGCTTTGTTTTATCTGCATTTATTTCCATACCAAAACTCAGGGCTGTTCTATCCAATCTACCAATCAACTCCTGGAGTTCTCTTTCTGTGCCTGCCAATACATCAATATCATCAGCAAAGCGGAAGTTTGTGATTAGCCTGTCACCTATTTTAACCGTGCCAACATGCCTTTTTAAGGTCGTCTCCATTATTCTCTCTTGTCTATGCTGTCCTTTTTTGGCTTGTATTATTTGTGCTGGTCTTTCTATTCCGTCCTCATGAATCGTTTGATGAGTGTCTTTGTTTCTTTTTATCTCTGTAGATGGCGAGTCTTCGTGCCGCCACTTCCGGCTTTTGCGAGCTTATCTGTCTTCTTATCTACCTACTTTCTCACAAAGCTCGAAGGTTAGGGCAGTCTGTAACACCAATGTGTTTACATGATTGATTGGTTTACTTTTTCGTTCCATTTGAAGCATATGATCCCAACTACAGCTTTCTCATTATCGGGAAGAATAAATTGGAGCATTTGTAGGGGTGAATTTCTTGTAATGGTGAACATGATTATGTTGCCAGCCGTATGTACAACAATCTTTAGTGGCCTTTTCCGACACACTGGGTTAGTTACAATGGTCTTAATCTTTTCAAGGCGATAAAAAAAAATTGGTGATAGCACTGGCTACCCCGTCCTGTAGACACTTTAAGCTAAGCGACGACAAATTTGTTTAGGATCTAGGAGCCTAATCCAGGACGGTCACTGTAAGGTGGAATAGGGTCTTGGTCAGTTATAGTTCCCTTATCCTAATGCAAGCAGCCAGGCATGGTCGCAGGCTGCTGTCAGCTGATTCGCTGCTGCATCTTCAGCCCTAGTGAACTCGCTAAAACATATTCACGGGCACTGTATGCTACAGTGGTTCTGACACTTTGACTTTTATTCTTCATAAAACTCTGGATTATGGGGTTGTTGAATGCAACCAATGAGTATGTGTACTCTTTTGTGTGCTCGGGGCGTTAAGTGGCGGGTTACAGTTTTTTTTTTTTTTTTTTTTTTTTTTTTTTGCGTTCGCTTATTTCTCTAATCACATAGGCGGTGAGCTTTGCTCTGTGACTTTTTATTTTGCGTCGACCCAGTGCATCCGACTTCAGCATGCATTTTATGTAAGGGTCTGCTTCCTCATGCGTTTTCTAAGGGTTTGCTTCCCCGGGGTAACGACCGGTGTTGTGATGGGGAGTGAACCCAGCACCTTCGGATTGTGAGCTGTGCCCCTTAACCACTGGCCAACGCCGTCGCTTCGGGTTACAGTAGCTTTCTTCACATTCCAAGCGTGCTGATGAAGGTGAACCGGGAACCGCCAGACTGTTGTTTACGCTTGGCTTCATCTGAGTGTCGTTGACTATTACGGGGATCACATACATGGTAATACTATACATTGTAATACTATACAAGGTGATACTATACAGGGTGATACTATACAAGATGATACTATGCAAGGTGATACTATACAGGGTGATACTATACAAGGTGATACTATACAAGGTGATACTATATAGGGTGATACTATACAAGGTGATACTATGCAAGGTGATACTATACAAGGTGATACTATACAAGGTGATACTATACAAGGTGATACTATGCAAGGTGATACTATATAGGGTGATACTATACAGGGTGATACTATACAAGGTGATACTATACAAGGTGATACTATATAGGGTGATACTATACAAGGTGATACTATGCAAGGTGATACTATACAGGGTGATACAATACAAGTTGATACTATACAGGGTGATACTATGCAAGGTGATACTATACAGGGTGATACTATGCAAGGTGATACTATACATTGTAATACTATACAATGTGATACTATACAGGGTGATACTATACAGGGTGAAACTATACAAGGTGACACTATACAAGGTGATACTATACAGGGTGATACTATGCAAGGTGATACTATACAGGGTGATACTATGCAAGGTGATACTATACAAGGTGATACTATATAGGGTGATACTATACAGGGTGATACTATTGATACTATACAGGGTGATACTATACATGGTGATACTGTATAAGGTGATACTATACAGGGTGATACTATACATGGTGATACTGTGTAAGGTGATACTATACAGGATGATACTATACATGGTGATACTGTATAAGGTGATAATATACAAAGTGATACTATACAGGGTGATACTATTGATACAATACAGGGTAACACTATACATGGTGATACTATACAGGGTGATACTATACATTGCGATACTATAGAGGGTGATACTATAGAGGGTGATACTATACAGGGTAATACTATATAGGGTTATACTATACAGGGTGATACTATTGATACTATACAGGGTGATACTATACATGGTTATACTATACAATGTGATATTATATATGGTGATATTATACATGTTGATATTATACAGGGTGATACCATACAGGAAGATTCTATACATGGTGATACTATTGATACTATACAGGGTGGTACTATGCATGGTGATACTGTATAAGGTGATACTATACAGTGTGATACTATACATGGTGCTACTATACATGGTGATATTATGCAAGGTGATATTATACAGTGTGATACTAAACATGGTGATACTATTCAGCGTAATACTATACATGGTGATACTGTACATGGTGATACTATACAGTGTGATACTATACATGGAGATACTATACAGGGTGATACTATTCAGGATGATGCTATTGATACTATACAGGGTGATACTATACAGGGTGATACTATACAGGGTGATTCTATACAGGGTGATACTATTGATACTATACAGGGTGATACTATTGATACTATACAGGGTGATACTATTGATACTATTGATACTATACAGGGTGATACTATTGATACTGTACAGGGTGATACTATACAGGGTGATACTATTGATACTATACAGGGTGATACTATTGATACTGTACAGGGTGATACTATACAGGGTGATACTATTGATACTATACAGGGTGAAACTATACAGGGTGATACTATATAGGGTGATACTATACAGGGTGATACTATTGATACTATACAGGGTGATACTATACAGGGTGATACTATTGATACTATACAGGGTGATACTATTGATACTATACAGAGTGATGTTATACATGGTGATACTATACAGGGTGATACTATACAGGGTGATACTATACAGGGTGATACTATTGATACTACACAGGGTGATGTTATACAGGTTGATACTATACAGGGTGATAGTATACAGAGTGATACTATTGATACTATACATTGTGATAATATACAGCGAGATACTATACATGGTGATATTATGCAAGGTGATACTGTACAGGATGATACTGTAGATGGTCAAATTATACAAGGGGATACTATGCAGGGGGATACTGACTGCAGCTATCCCAACAGTGTTTATTCACATCGCTGAGGTCCATCAGCGTGGTTATATGGATGAGGAATAAAGACCGCATGCTATTGCAGTCGCCACACACTGTAAAAACTTTAATTTAAAATCTGATAGGAAAAAAACAAAACAACGTATGCCTTCCAATGATTTGAGCGACAGTCCTTTTGTTATTCAACCCGTTCGGCATGTCGCTCGTGTGCGCGCCGATAACAGTAACATTATTATGCGAACGACTTCCTGTGACGAATCCATAACAAAACAAAACAAAAACAGATGGTTTAGATCATCTCGTCATAATGTGAGCTAATAAACGACCTATTCGTTCCAGCACCAACAAAAAATAACACATGTTACAAACTACGATAAAGATAAAAGAAGATATATAATAGACTTCATTCAATAACATTTATGATAGAAAGCTTTATCTTCTCATGAATCTTAGTTGTGGCAAGGTCAGTAAATGCATTACAAAATAGAATGCATGCAAATAGTTATTTTTAGATCAAGTTCAATAGAACAAACTAGTTGTATACATACTCTGTAAAGCCTTCTAAACTAGGACAAAGAAGTTAAGTTAGCAGCACACGATGAAAGAACAAGTCAAGAGACGACACACCAGTGAAGATGAAAATAATTAGACCTTAAGTATTTGACATTGCAAAAGACGTGCATTGAACAAAAAGTGTCAGAAAAGCCTTAAATATTCAATGACTCAACTTGCCACAAAGTGTGTGGTCTTGTCGATAGGTGTTTTATCTTTCTCGCTAATGTTATTATTACAGGGTATCAATCATCATGCCATAAGCCGGATATTCTCCCGTTGACAGGTTGAGGTGAAAGCCGATATGACGGAATTTTTTTCGATATTAAAACAGGCACTTATTTCTCCTATTAGCTTTGTAAGGCAAGTTTAGCCATGCTAATACGGGTATCTTTAAGGAAGGAATCACTAGTATGGTCCTTATACATTTGTCAAGAATTCAGACCTAAACATTTCAAGATTCACAATTCAGAGACATCCTCTTTGGTTTTTTAACCACGGTTCACAATTCACTAATAACCAATAACCGGGGGGAAGGGGCGGAACTTTTGGTCTACTGGAACGAAAAGAGAAGTATCTTTCTGTCAGAACAGTACAGGACATCAGCCACAATTTGATTATTCACTCGTATTTACCAATAGTATTTACTATTAGTATTTACCATTAGTATTTACTATTAGTATTTACTATTAGTATTTACCATTAGTATTTACTACTAAACTAAATAACATTTCCCCATCGTACAATACTGCAAATTCTTAGAAATAAAACCATAAAACGCACACGGCGATTGCTTTATTGTTTAACTTGTTTGAGCGGCACTTCGGTGACTGTCGTTTCTAGCTCGTTCTTGGTTTTGCGAAGACGTCTCATTAAAATAACATCGTAAAATGTTGAAATTAAATTTTTCACTTCAGAAATAAACATGTCTTATAATTATGTTCCTTTATGTCCTTTTGCCTTCTTATCAGTGGCTTTGAAGTATGTTGAAAGGGGTCGCAAAATCGTTTACAGCATCGGGCAAAACAGACTCGAGGTACACCACTGCTTTGATGCTTCAATGTTGACTTAAACCATCACATGGGCCATTTATATTGCCTTAATGTGTCCATTGGGAGACCGATATTAATGTGTCCTTTGGGAGATCGATATTAATGTGTCCCTTCGGAGACCGATATTAATGTGTTCCTTGGGAGATCGATATTAATGTGTTATTTGGGAGAGTGATACTACTTTAATGGGTCCCTTGTGAGACCGATATTAATGTGTCCCTTGGGAGACCGATATTAATGTGTCCCTTGGGAGACCGATATTAATGTGTCCCTTGGGAGACCGATATTAATGTGTCCCTTGGGAGACCGATATTAATGTGTCCCTTGGGAGACCGATATTAATGTGTCCTTTGGTAGATCGTTACTACTTTAATGTGTCCCTTGGGAGACCGATACTACTTTAATGCGTCCCTTGAGAGACCGATATTAATGTATCCCTTGGGAGACCGATATTAATGTGTCCCTTGGGAGACCGATACTACTTTAATGTGTCCCTTGGGAGACCGATACTACTTTAATGTGTCCCTTGGACGACCGATATTAATGTGTCCATTGGGAGACCGATATTAATGTGTTCATTGGGAGACCGATATTAATGTGTCCCTTGGGAGATCGCTACTACTTTAATGTGTCCCTTGGGAGACCGATATTAATGTGTCCTTTGGGAGACCGCTATTACCTTAATGTGTCCATTGGGAGACCGATATTATCACAATGTGTCCATTAGGAGACCGCTACTATCGTAATGTGTTCATTGGTAGACCGATATCATAATGTATCCCTAAGATATCGATATTATCTTAATGTGTCCCTTAGTAGACATAAATTTTTTTAATGTGACCCTTGGCAGATCGATATTATTTTAATGTGACCCTTGACAGATCGATATTATCTTAACGTGATGCTTGGCAGATCGATATTATCTTAATGTGACCCTTGTTAGAAATCACCTAATTTTCTATTAATATTGCTCATTGTCATAGGAGAACACACCTCGCAACTCAAGTCTGAAGCTGTCGCCATCTGCGATTGGGGTGGGCAACTCTTAGAATTATTAGTCATTTTATTAGTTACATTTGCCATTTTCACATATTTCATTTCAAAACACGATCATTTTAAGCTCCATAAGCGTTGTTATCAACAATAAATATAATAACTATTAACATTTTTACCAACACTATGAATATCATTATCAGGAGTTTTAACATTGTTGTCACCATGGTCATGGTCAACATTTTCATAACCAACATTATAATCACTAACATCAACAAGCAATACCAATATCATCATCGTTATTGGCTGGAGCCTACCATCTTATGATTCACCGTATGACTCAAGTAGCCTTTATCTTCATAACTAAATGCTAGTCTCAACAGTTGTTGTTTTGCATGCCCATAATGAGTAGGTTCACTCTTTGGTGGGCCCTGAAAAGGACGTCAAGTGGCGGGTTGCAGTAGCTTTTCTCACATCTCGAGCGTGATAATGAAGATAGACCGTGGTCCTCCTGGCATTTGTCCTATGCTTGGCTTCTACTGCGTGACACTCACTATTATGAAGATCACGTCGATCACCCTCTCGTCAGTCAGACTGCCTTGAAAACAGCTCGATTCCAGGGAAGGCTACATGGAAGAGAGATAGTGGTCCTGGTCCACATATTGTACCTGACCCTGACGTGACGTCCTAGTCAGTATATTCTGCCTGACAGACTAGAGTCTGAGTTCCCCATCTCAACAGTAAGATCACAGAAAATATCAACGACAAACTTTCATTAACACATGAAAACTTGTTTATCTATTTTCAGCATTTACAGTTCGATACATTACAAAACGATACATCGGTGACTATGCTCCAAACACAGGTAAGAGAAGCTGTAATTGTCCATGCCTCACAAGCATAGTTGAATATTTACAGGACCAATGTGGGCATTAATCTTATCTTCGTGCATATGGCTAACCGTATGTCGTGCCAGATTTTGTTAAGCCGTGCAATCGCCGCTATTGTCTGTTCTATTCTGGCTAACACCTCACATTTTGATCCTTCATCACTGACAATCGAACCCATTTATTTAAAACGGTCGACCAGTATCTATCTATCTATCTATCTATCTATCTATCTATCTATCTATCTATCTATCTATCTATCTATCTATCTATCTATCTATCTATCTATCTATCTATCTATCTATCTATCTATCTAATTATCTATCTATCTATCTATCTATCTATCTATCTATCTATCTATCTATCTATCTATCTATCTATCTATCTATCTATCTGTCTGTCTGTCTGTCTGTCTATCTATCTATCTATCTATCTATTTGTCTGTCTAACGGTCGGTATGCAAGCCTATATTTAAACTTTGAATATATTTTTAAATATGTGTCTGTCTTACTGTCTGTCTTTATATTTATTTGTCTCCATGTCTCTTATTACATTGTCTGTATATTCGTCCCATGGTCTGTTTATGATTGTTTGTTCGTGCGGCTGCCACGTGAAACTCGGCCTATATGTAGAATACATTCTTTAGCTAGGCTAAATATAGACATTCACAATAATCTGCTATCACCACGCACAGACCTCTTCCTATCTCAGATATCAATGATATAAATACCTCAGCCAAAACAAGAATGCTTGTTGAGAGGACACATAAACAACAAATGAAGTTAGACGGATAAAATAATAATGATAATAAGAATAAATACAACTAATGATAATCAGATTGCGTTTAGAGGCACATTCCTACAAGATATAGAGTCATTCATATATGAGGCAACGAAAGACACAATAGAAAGAAGAACAGATAAGACATGAAATAACCACATACAAGGGCTGTTCAGTTTTCATCGCATCGGAAATCAATCAATTAGATCAATCAATCACAATCCTGGAACTTTCACGGAACATAGGTTCACAACAAACCCTAGCCAAATCTTCCTGTCCTGTGCCATACCTTTCAGTTCTTTCTCTTCTCGCCCTTTCCTTCCAACTTCAAGTCTTTCCTACCTTTGTTAGGTTTGTCTGTCTTCCTTTCTCCATGAGTGTTTAGGCCAACTCTTAGTTCATTAGCCCTGATGATTCCAAAAACAATGACTACCTTGTAATGTTATCAGCTGGTTTTCGCAATGTGTGTTGAATCCATTACCAACGCCTTCTCCTTACGTGTATCCCAACTGTCTATCTTGTTCTTTCCTGCAGTTCTATATTAGTGACTTTATCATACCATTTTACTGCCTCAATTCAGCACAAACATCTATAGATGAAAAAAGTGGACCTTTTCAGTTGTACTTTTCTTTGTTCTGACTATCATTATGTGCTTTTATTGTTATAATCTGCGTTTGTTTTCTGTGGACCCTCAGACTTAACTTTAGTGACCTTTCAATGAGTAAATTTACTTTATTTTGCATTTCGCTGTGGTTGTCAGACAGAAGAGCCAAATCATCATCATTTCGCTGTGGTTGTCAGACAGAAGAGCCAAGTCATCAACATTTCGCTGTGGTTGTCAGACAGAAGAGCCAAGTCATCAACATTTCGCTGTGGTTGTCAGACAGAAGAGCCAAGTCCTCAACATTTCGCTGTGGTTGTCAGACAGAAGAGCCAGATCATCAACATTTTGCTGCGGTTGTCAGACAGAAGAGCCAAGTCATCAACATTTCGCTGTGGTTGTCAGACAGAAAAGCCAAATCATCAACATTTCGCTGTGGTTGTCAGACAGAAGAGCCAAATCATCAACATTTCGCTGTTGTTGTCAGACAGAAGAGCCAAATCATCAACATTTTGCTGCGGTTGTCAGACAGAAGACAGAAGAGCCAAGTCATCAACATTTCGCTGCGGTTGTCAGACAGAAGAGCCAAGTCATCAACATTTCGCTGTGGTTGTCAGTCAGAAGAGCCAAATCATCAACATTTCGCTGCGGTTGTCAGACAGAAGAGCCAAGTTATCACAATTTCGCTGTGGTTGTCAAATAGAATAGCCAAATCATCAACATTTCGCTGTGGTTGTCAGAAATAGAGGGAAACAAGACAGACCCGGACACAAGAAATAGAGGTAAATAAGACATACCAGGACACGAGAAATAGAGAGAAACAAGACATACCAGGACAAGAGAAATAAAGGGGTAACCAAACACACATGGATAACAAAGCTTGATGCAGACGCAATAAAGATAAGTCCAACTAAGATATAATTTTAATAGATGACAGGACATAAGACATGGTATTTAAATGTTGATGACATATGCTCAATAGGGAGCTGACATATATTCCTCTTCTCCTCCGTTCGTCCTGAAAAGGATATTTTGTTACGGTGTGTTGTAGTTTACAGGGAGGTTGCGAAATTAACCAATTCTACCTGCCACATCAGGTTCTATCACATCATTTTGTGACAGCTGCATGGGTACAGTAGTTTACAGGACTGTCACTTGGAGGCAGCAAAGGTTATCTAGTTCAGCTCAGATTCACCGACGTTGACACAAGTTGTCATCTATGAGTCATTGGTTGCTGCCTGGTCATTCATTTACCTACTTTTCTCTTTTCGTTTACTGTGAAACGGCATGGTGACCTACCGTTCCCTCTTTGAGGAAATTGTGTACCTAGGCTGTTGTGAGACCATTATGTTGTAGGGTTGTTGTTATACTATCTATCTATATGCCATAATCTCTTTCTTGTCAATATAACATCTGTAAATATAGGTGCGCATAGGAACTTGTTCGAGTGTCATGTTCATGAGATGAATGAATCATACCGCTTTCGATCTTACTGTATTGTCGGCAATAACAGCAGTTAGGACATTTTTAAAAAAAAATTCTTTATTGCCATTTCATCTGGAAATACAATGTCTTTACTAGAAAAATAATTGCACGCGATGCTATTTTCTTCTACTCAACATCAACTGGTTGATTAGTCTTAAGACTGGTTGTAAGTTTGTTTGAGCATGTCTCTCCATTTTACCCTTTCCTCTAGTTGATTAGTCATAAGACTGGTTGTCAAGTTTTCTGAGCATGTCTCTCCATTTGATCTTCTCCTGGTTGATTTTGATCTTCGTACATTTTTGCTTATTTTTAAATAGTTTATTCTGATATTTACATATTTTTGATAATCTTCAAATAGTTAATTCTGTTATTCCCATATTTGTGTTGATCTTCAAGTAATTATTGTAGTATTCACTTATTTGTGTTAATCCTCAAGTAGTTTATTGTGAAATTAACACAGTTTTGCTGATCTTCAAATAGTTTATTTTGATTTTGGTAGATATTTGCTGATCATCATATAGCTAATATAATTACAGAACATTCATAAAGACATGCAAAGAATGATTTAAAACAACTACAAAGACAAATTATGTAGATAACACCCAGCGTCCAATATGGATGAAGATTACAAGCCACTATCAAGAAGAGATCATGTAGTTATATTCAAACCGCAAATAATACACTTCCAATTTTGTGGATATTTAAATTAATCGTCACTAAAAATGTTATAAGCTCCCTGTGAGCATAGATTGTCAACAAATATATGGCACGTCATCAAACATTGACCTGTCTGTATATATTGAATTTGTGTGAGACTTAACGGTTCTAAAGGATTGAGTAGCCAGCTCCATATCTAACACACTTCAGTCGGCTCTTTCAAAAAGTTAGACAGACTACATTGGTATTATTCTTTTCTCCCTGTTCAAATCCCGGTAACACTCAGCAAAGAATATAATCACTATAACGGTGTGGTGCAGCTAAGAAGTTAGGTTTTTGTCTCTCAATAAACGAACTAAACAGCAGGAGTTCGAAACCAGTTAGTTTCAAGCGATCACTGGTCTCAAGTGAGATGAGATCAAGCACCTAGTCCTATTGAATACGGACGTTTACTTTGGAAGTCCTTGTGCGTGTAAAAATAATATTGAAATTACTACATACATGTGCAACCTGTCTTCATGCAGGCATAGAAAGCTTCAGCAAGTAAAATCGCGAAAGGAACCAACTACGAATAACCTTAGGCTGCCTGGCAGCAGGCATACACATGCCTGTTTGAATACCGAGATTCCAAGAAAGAAATGTTTCAAGAATCTTGTCAAGGTGACTAAAAATAGCCGCACATACAGCTAGCAACATCATCATGTCAAATATATTACACAAACCACAACTGCAAGAACACGCAAGGTACTTTCAACAGGCTGTCTTTCAGGGATCATCATGTAGGTCAGATGCTGTAAGCATGCAGTGATGATCTTATGTTTCGCAAGGAGTAAGCATGAGGCAAGAAAAATAACACGAAACCTGACACTGAAGACTCACATTTCTGCTGAACAGATTAAAATTGGACAGACAGACATGTCCCTATGTGAATAGGACACACCTCCTGTTGAACATATTTTCTAAGTCTCTCGGCTCCAAGAAGGAGACCCCGTTTCAGCATGGTTATCTTAACACATTTTAGAAATAGACTACGCCACGAAAGAGGTCTTCGACAGGGGGCCAGTTCTGTAAGGGATGTATACATGAGAGAGGAGAGGGTGTCAGTATTCCGGCTACGAGGGACATGCCGAGGTATAGATTTTTAAAAAATGAAACGATGTGTGTTTAACTTCCTCAAGTTTCAAAAATCAACCAGTCATGAAGGAGACGAGATCGCAACCTCGTCCTTTCGGAGATAGAAGATAAACTCAGAGGTCCCGTGTACACGCTGTGCACGTAAAAAAATACCTTGCAGTTGAAATAAAAAATAGCAGCTGTTAGCTACTGTCGGATAAAACATTCTAAGGCTTCGAAATTTTTATCTAATAGGGCTTGCTTAAAGGTCAAATAGATAGCAGCCCCTCCATCATGCAAAGATACTATAAGACAATCCCCTGCTCGTCTGCACATTCGATTGCAAATATATTTTTTTAAAAACCTCTACACCCCCCCTCCTCAAAAAAGGTAGAAGGGGAGTGACTGAGAAGGATTTATCGATTGGTGTTGATCTCTTGGACAGTAAACTGTATATATGCAACACAGGCATAGCCTGACTTGATTAATTCGCCATTTCGCTACCTGCGAAACATAAAACCGTCACTTCAACTGTCCCCTTTACAGAAAGCCTATATCCGAGCATTTGTAGAGGCGGTTTCACAGTTTTGATGTTACTAGCCACATACACAGCCCTCTAGTCTCCTTTTACTTCAAACGCGGAAGGCAAAGTAGACCTATTTTTGTCAGCCCACCATACCACTCAGATAAACACTAGCAGACTGGAAGCAGGAATGGTGAGAACTTCCTGTCTGACAAATATACTACCGACCACACGGAAGTAACGTTTTCTATAATTATTTATTTCTTTTAGTATTTTTTTTGGGTGCTTCTTCATGTGGCATTCGTAAACATGTTTGTTTATGTTTTGTCTGGTTCTTGTAAGCTCTAAACGTATCCCCCGACACACAGTCCAGACTGGGAGCTTCTAAATGGATATTTTAATTATTTCGTTTGGCAAAGTTCATTTGAACATCTTGGCAGTAGTAAAGAAAATGTGTAGTAGTCCTCATCGCATGGAAGACAGCCGTCACATATATACAGTTGTAGGGGTCCATGTTAGATAAAATCGACGGTAGGACACACCTTAGAAAATACATTTCCGCACACTTCATTTTCATTAAATTTCTTTTTACATTTGAATCTTCAGGGGTTTGCTAGCATATAGGAGATGAAGGCATATATATTGTGCCGTTTGGTACAACACAAACATCGATTTTATGTCCCGCAGACTGTGATGTCCTTTACAATAGACTCGACATCTAATGTCCTGCAGATTATCATTGTGTCGTCCTATATAATAAACTAGAGTGTGATTCCCTACAGAGTATGCATTCCTTTAGAATATACTAGAAATCTGAATCCTTATATAGTGTACAGTCTTATACAATAGAGCAGAAATCCGATTCCCTACATAGTGTGCAGTCCTATACAATAGAGTAGCAATGTGATTCTCTTCAGATTGTGCTGTCCTACACAATAGAGTAGATATCCTATTTGCTGCAAATTATTCCTCCCTATGCCATAGACTACAGATTTGAAGTATTCCGATTGATGATGTCACTTATCATAGACTAGAGATTACGCCGTCCTATACAATAGACTAAAGATCTGATTTCCTACACATTGTGTCGTCACGCAGAAACATAAATTCCACATTCGACGAAGCACCAGCTGCGAGAGCGAGACAAAGAAGTGTCGCATCATAAATTGAAAGAGAGGAAGGGCTAAACTACACAGAGCACCCTAAGTTTGGACACCAAGTGCAATGCACCATGACCAAACTGAAATTTATGTGAACGTATTTGTGTTTACAGTCAACACATCCGCAATAGGCTAGTCTCGGAAATGTCGAATTGAAAAATGGAATGAGCTGTAGCAAGTTTCCTGGATCTAACTGATGGGGGAACCTGCCGCATCACTTGTCTTATGCGACTTGAAAGTCACTAAATAGACTACGAACTGGTGCCTCATTATTCTGGAAGAACTTCAAGAGATAGCGATCCATGGCCGATGAGATATGTGACTGGGGAGCAACACACGATGTAGACAACCTGGTGATCTGTCCAAACTTTCCGGAAGCATGCAATATGGATGATATGTTGAGACGAAATGTCAAGGCAAGCTACGTGGCTGAAAATTGGAAACAGATTCTCTAATATTGTTCACAGGACTCGGAAAGTAAGTAATTTAAACATATCACCAGCTGTAAATGGTATTTATCTGGTTGCCTCGAGTAAGCAGCCCTTGGATGGTAATTAGATTTAGTCAGGAAATTCGATGACTCTTCTTAAAACAGGTTGTCTGAAAATACAATTTGAACATTTTTTTTCATGCTGCTTTCCCTACTTCGAACGATACAACCAGGTAAATTATACATTTGTAAAAGTGGCCCAGTTTGACATATCGATGTGACTGACAAAGGGTTGACCGTGGGATCATTTGTGTCATCATCTCTGCATCTCCTGGTAGGACTCCGTTCCCGTTACCACACATTTTAATTGCTCTGACCACAAACGTATTCTGAACATCAAGGTTACCAATATATGACCTTTGATATAAAATAAAGACATGTTTGCAATTGGAAATCTCACAAAATTTCCTTTGAAATTACGAGGCGTGTGCAAATGAAACAGGACCAAACTACAAAAGGTGAATATACGTACGATGCGCTTGATGACGTCACATCTGGTGTAAATAGCACATACCAACCGTCAAGTTTGCAAAATTTCATTATCCTCCGACTCATAGTTTCCTCAGTAGACCGTTGAAAACTCCGTCAGGAGTTGATCAACGAGCTGTGATTCGGTTTCTAACAGCTGAAGGATGTCGAACAGTTGACAGTCAAATAAACAAATTACTATCAAGCAGGGCGAGAACTTGATCACAGGTAAGAAAGCCGCAAACGCCTTTGTCGATCACTATGCCACAGCAAACCACATCGTGGTCCCTGCAGATAAGCATACAGACATTAGCGAAGAGCTAAAGGGGCACGAAAACATGAATACGGCACCTGAAGAGCACATGATGGCCAAACTAACAATGCGCGAAATGGAAGAGGCTATGAGAACACTAAAGAAAAGGAAATTTTCCGGAAAAGACGGGATAACAAACGAAATGCTGATGGGGCTGGGCCAAACAGCGAAGAGGAAACTGCTATCGGTCCTGAACCAAAGCTGGAAAAGTGGAATTGTACCCCAGGCATGGAAAGACGCAATACTGGTACCAGTACCAAAAACAGGAAAGGACAAAACAGATCCAATGGATACAAGCCCATCAGCCTACTGAGCTGTGTCGGCAAGCTGATGGAACATATGATAAACACCAGACTGATGTGGCATCTGGAAGAAAAACGAATACTAATTCCACAGTAAGTCGGCTTTAGACAGCACAGATCCACTGAGGACCAGGTCATCCTCATAGCCCAGGAGATAGAAGATGCCTACCAGGCACAGAAACACACAGTAGCAGTTTGGGTGGATCTGGAAAAGGCATTTGACAAAGTCTGGAAAGATGGACTTGGAGTCAAGCTAAGAAGAAGTGATGTTTGTGGGAAAATGTACAAGTGGATCAACCACTACCTCAAACAAAGAACGGCCAGAGTCCAAGTACAAGGGCAGATGAGCAAAAAGGTGACACTCGAGCAGGGAGTACCCCAAGGGGGAGTACTGTCACCCACACTCTTCCTGGTATATATAAACGATATTACAGAGAATATACCAAGAAGAGTCCATAGCTCAATGTTTGCAGACGATCTGGCTATGTGGACCTCTGAAAAGAATCTCACCATAGCAAGAAATCGGATGCAGACGGCCCTAACATCGCTGGAAGAGTGGGCGAACGCATGGCTGGTCAAAATAAACGAGGAGAAAACCACATGCACAATATTCTCGCTTTCATTGAAACCCCAAAGTACCAAATTAAGTCTAAATGGCAAATTCCTGCAGCCAAACGATAACCCAACCTATCTGGGAGTCACATTTGATCGGCGCATGACATGGAAAAGTTGGATTGAGAGAAACCGAATGAAAGCCAGAGAAAGAATGGCAATCATGAGGAAACTTGCTGGCACAAGCTGGGGAGTAGACGAAGGCATACTAAAGAAACTGTACACTGGAAGAGTGAGACCAGTTCTTGAGTATGGCATTGCGGCATGGACAACAGCAGCGAAGGCGAACTTCGATAAAGTTAACAAACTTCAAAACCATGAGAATTATAACAGGTGGCATGAAGTCAACGCCAATTGTAGAACTTGAAAAGATTACAAAACTGCAATCCATGACCGATAGAAGAGACTGCAGAGCCCAGCTCCAGTCAGAGAAACTCCGAAGACTGACCGACCATCCAATGCAACAGAGACTAAAGAATTTGGGAAATGGGAAACTAAAGCGGAGAAACTTTGCAGAAATAGCCAAAGCAAAGATGCACGAAGATCCCATAAACGCACTAACAACACCAAAACCCATCACTACTGTACGAAAACCTACCTGGAGGCAGGATATATTTCCAGAGGTGGTAGAAAATATACCAGGTATTGCAAACAAAAACTGCCAGACTGAAAAAGAAAGGAGAGATACTACCCTAAGCTTCATAACGAAAAGCTACCCAAGCATGGACTGGACCCATGCATACACCGACGGTTCTGTAACAAATACTACACAGAACGGAGGGGCAGGAGCATTCCTGAACCTACCAAATGGCAGACAAATAACACTGTCATTCGCTACTGGTAAGTACACAAGCAATTTCAGAGCGGAGGCAGAGGCACTGAGGGCGGCAGTGGAAGAAATGGTGACTCACAGTGAAAATGAAAGCCATATAGTCCTGCTTACAGATGCTCTCGCCGTAGTCACAGCGCTAAAAAGCCAGAAAAATACTGAGCTTAATGACTTAAGAGCAGCACTCTGCAAACTGTGCCAGCAGTCCGCACCAAAAAGGGTAGTGGTACAGTGGGTCCCATCACACTGCAACATCCAAGGCAACGAGGAGGCAGACAGACTGGCAAAAGAAGGTACAAGACTACCACAAACAGATACTAGTATGACGTACGAAGAGTCAAAACGGCTTATCAAAGCCAGATACATGACCAAATGGGAAACCGAACATACTGGTTACACCAAAAACGATGCCTATTACCAGTTGAACCGAAGAGAGCAGGTCGTTGTCTTCAGACTTCGCACTGGCCACAATAGACTGAGGTACCACCTATTCAACAAATTGAAGATAGGGTGTACCGACGAATGCCCGTGCGGTACTGGTAAAATGACCGCTGAACATCTGCTGCAGAACTGCCCGACATACGAGGATCAGAGAGAGCAGATGTGGCCATCACCAGTGGAACTGCAAGACAAGCTCTATGGCAGTGGCGACAGCCTCAGGATGACCGCCGCTTTTTTCAAAAAAATAATGGTTACTGTCTGACTGCGTACGCAGAAGAAGAAGAAGAAGAAGAAGAAGAAGAACAGTTGACATTCATCGCAGAATGCAGGCAGTGTATGGTGTCAAAAGTGTGTCGAAGACAACAGTGAAGAACTGGACAACGATGTTTAAAGAAGGACGTATATAAACGACAGATCTTTCGAGACCAGGTCAGGCGCGTTTTGTTGCGTTAACTCACGTCCTTCTTTAAACATCGTTGAGCCTACTTCATATTCTTGGTTCTTTTTTTGAGATTTGCAGTGAAGACTTCATATTCCTGTTTCTTCTTTTTAGATCTGCAATAAAGATATTCTTGATTTATTTTATTTTTTAGATATTCAGTAAAGACTTCAGATTCCTGATTTATTTATATGTTAGATCTGCAGTAAAGACTTCATATTCCTGATTTATTTATTTTTTAGATCTGCAGTAAAGACTTCATATTCCTGATTTATTAATTTGTTTAGATCTGCAGTAAAGACTTCATATTCCAATTTTTTTCCGTTGTTAGAGATCTGGTAAAAATAATCATATTCTTCATTATTGTTTTGAGCTATACTGTAAAAACATATACTTCTTGGTTCTATGTATGAGCTCTACAGTAAATACTTCATATTCTTGGTTCTGTCTTTGAGCTCAACAAGAAGACTTACTTATGCTGACAAAGACTTTCTTGGCTTCCACTGTTCTGATGTTGATGTCTTTGCCTCTAGTGTTATCTGTGTTTAACAGCTACGTATGTTATTGCTTTCTGCCCTTTAATAAATACATCCGGCTGCCCTCAACAATTTGAATAACTTCATTCATAATAGTTCTTCTTTGGAGTTAATACCTGGGGAATATTTTCTCAGATAATGAAATTCTTGATAGAGAAACAGAAGCTTGTTGCCAGACGAAAGGAGGGAGCCTTCGATGTGACTTATCAGCTGTCGCCACTTCTTAAACATGTTAACATCAACTTGACAACTAAATAACAACTGATAAACGGTGCATTTATGTCAACTGGGCTGTCAGTGTCAGACTTGACACTTATCCAAGATAGCAAAATAAATTGTGAAATGAAATGTCTTATAATGGTTATAGTGTAACCAGGAGAGATTGAATAGGAGATGAAGACATTAGAAAAATGGTGGCATCTATCCATTGCGTTGAATACATAAAATACCTTGGTTCTATTATCTCACGAGAATGCGACCTGATCAACTCTACCTGCACGTTTATACACAAAAGGTCCCGGCTACAGAGCGTGAGGAAGATCTCGAGAATAATATATATATATATATATATATATATATATATCAGAGCAATCCATTCAAACACAAGCTTACAGCGACCGAACGCAACACATTTGAACCAAGAACGACGACTCAGGCTCCCCACAACACTCACCCACACAAGTAGATGAACAACTCAACTGAACTGTACTTTCTGTGATAGTCTGATTAGAACTAGCTGTGAATTCCTAATATTAACACGCAAGTGTTTATTTACTTCGTATCACTACATCTGTCTTTGTTGTGATTAATATATATACTTACTGGCCCTGTAAATTCAGTCTATATTAGTTTTCACTTGAACCTATTAACCGGATGTGTGCGAATAGTGTGAATTCCATGCGTATTAAAATCTTCCAGTCTAGAGAGCCGATGAAAACATAATTTTCAAGGGACCGCATCACGACCAAAAACGGCTAGTGACCGTAGGTATCGTTTTGTCCTGGTGCAGTCACTGAGTCATTACCTATATGTGTTTTAAAGGATTACTTGGCATTACAGATGTGTTAGTGCGATCGGACATGTCCAGTATATACACTATGACATGTGTAGCACAGCTGAGATGGGCTGGCAATGTGATGCGCATGTCGGATCAACGTCTACCAAAAGAGCTGTTCTATGGTGAATTGCAAAATGGCAAGAGACCAAGAGGTGGTCAGCGGAAATGGTACAAGGACACGCTTAAAAGATCACTGATCCAGCTGGACATTAATCATAAAGACTGGGAAAGAATCGCCACCAATCACACAGAATGGCGCAGTACTATTGCTGGTGGTGTTAAAGAGTCATCAAGAATTAAGGAGAATATCCAGAGACGATCATTCTGCAAGTCTGCTCACATCAACCCTTCCTCAACCCCGAGGGTAATGGGTGACCGATTTCCTTTTACTAATGCAACAGACAATTCCAGGCTGAAATTTACTTCTTTAGTCATCTTCGAACTCATGTGAACAATGAATGTTGGCAAAGTCGTCACCATCGATTACAATGGACGAACAGCAAGAACAACATATATGTTTTTAATTGATTTTTGACCTTATGACCGTCTTCGATTTATTTATTTTTAGTCAAGCATAGATAGTCAGCAACCAATCAAAAGCCTTCAATTCTCTGCAAATACTCACCAAGTCGTCCTGTTATACGCCATCATGTCATAACACCTTCCTCCCTGCCCTTTTCCATCACCATTTCCTGCCATTTTTGTGTATGGTCTCGACTTTTCTTTTACATGAATGTTTAGGTTTTCCGCTACGTTTCTTGCCTTGAAGATTCCAGAACAGTGTCTGCCTTGTAAAGCTATCAGCTGGTTTCCGTAATGTGTGTCCTATCTATCACCAACGCCTTCTCCTACGTCACGTTCCACTGATATCTGGCTGGTTCTTTTCCACATTTCTACATGACTGTACCATACCATTTTATTTCTTCAATTCGGCGCAAGCATCCATTGATGAAAGCTCGGACCTTTTTAGTTGTATTTTCTTTATTCCCATCGTCACATAACCATAGAATAGGACGGACTTGATTTTGGAATTGAAGATATGCTTTTTTTGTGGTGGGCACTTTCTTATGATTATTCATAAATTCCCTAAAACAATAAAAGCCTCATTTACCTTTTGTTAGTGTAGAGAGAGAGAGAGAGAGAGAGAGAGAGAGAGAGAGAGAGAGAGAGAGTGGGGTCATAATAGTTCTCTAATAATGCCCTCTGTTATTTTGTGAATGAAAGTTGCTAATCAGTTGTGACAAGTTAGTTGCACAATTGCAGTGTCAAACCAAAAAAAATCTACCCATTATACGAGGGCCGTTCAGAAAGTAATGCACAACATCGTTTTTCTCAGGAGCTGTTTATTTAAGAGGCATGTGATTTCTACACAATATATGTGGATATGTCGTGTAAACATCCGTATTATTCAACATAATCGCCATCAACTTGTTCAGTTTTACGCCAGCGCGAAAAAAAGTGTATGTATTCCTAGCCCGTACCAGATTTTGTCTTCATTATGTAGTCATTTCTTGGCTGCATGAATCACTTCTTCATTATCTTCAAACCTTGTCGCACGAAGTGCATCTTTGAGTTGACCAAACAGATGACAATCAGTTGATGCAAAATCAGGACTATAAGGTGGATGGGGTAGTACAGTTTAACCCAATTTGGTGATTGCTTCCTGTGTTTCAAGACTTGTATGAGGGCGCGCATTGTCGTGAAGGAGAGGTGGGTATGTTGGATTCTTGTGCGGCCGTACTCTGCGGAAACGTGGATTGAGTTTTTTTCAAAGTCTTAAAGTAAGCTTGCGAATTGATTATCTCTCCTCTTGACATTACATCTACAAGAATCACACCTTCAATGTCCCAAATAGACAGTGATCATGACCTGTTCAGTTGAAGGAGTTGTCTTGAATTTTTTATTCGTGGTGATTGCGGGTGATGCCACTCCATGGACTGTCTTTTTGTCTCAGGTTCAAACTGATGTGCCCAGGTTTCGTCATCTGTAACGATATCAGCCAAAAAGCTCTCTACATCACCACTGAAACGCTCCAACAATTCAGAAGAAATTGTTTTCCTCTGTAATCGGTGATCATTTGTGAGATTTCGAGGAACCCATCTTGCGCAAACCTTTGAAAATATAAGAGTTTTTATAACTGCCTTTTGCACTGCCAATGTTGATTGACAGGTGTAAGACCAGTCGTTGAGTAGTGAGTGATTCGCCTATCAGTAAGAATAATGCCCTCAGCACATTTCTGCGTTGGTGTCTGTGACATGACGTCCACTGACTGCGCGGCCGATCAAGCAGCTCCGTTTCTACACTTCCTAATTCTTTGATTATCTGAACCCTGCGACTATCTGTACTCCTGTCGACTACAAAACTTCCGTACACATCACATAGACGCTTGTGAATGTTAACAATAGTTTCATTCTCTACAACAACAAATTATATCACAATTTGCTGCTTTTAACGCAAGTCGTTAACATGCTCCATTTCAACGATTTAGTACAGTCGTATTATTTGAACGATTGCAATGCAATTTGGTACACATGATTGAAATATGCTATTTTAAAAATATACAAAATGTCATGGTTCTATTTTAATTATTAGCTGAGATAAACGACGTGCTACATTGCTTTCTGATCTTCCCTCGTGTTATCACATTCTTGTCGGTGCTACAGAGTTCGTGCATTGTTCTGAGATTCTCCAAAAAATATGGAGAAGAACAGAGCATGTATGAGTTAAACCGTGTGCAATGGCGCTGATTCTTCGACTAAACTAAACTAAACTAAACTTTATACAAGTAGATCGGAGTTTGAGGCCTCTCGATATTGATAGGAGTTTCATACCTACTGATATAGATGGGAGTTTAAGCTTTCCAATATAGATGGGAGTTTTGGCTTTCCAATATAGATGAGAATTTAGGCTTTCCAATATAGATGGGAGTTTAGGCTTTCCAATATAGATAGGAGCTTAGACTTTCCAATATAGATGGGAGTTTAGGCTTTCCAATATAGATGGGAGTTTTGGCTTTCCAATATAGATGAGAATTTAGGTTTTCCAATATAGATGGGAGTTTAGGCTTTCCAATATAGATAGGAGCTTAGACTTTCCAATATAGATGGGAGTTTAGGCTTTCCAATATAGATGGGAGTTTTATATCTACTGACATAGATGACTGTTATACGTCTAGCAGTGTAGATGGGAGTTCTAGACCTATAGATACAGATACGAGTTATCGAGCCTAAATTTCGCATAATAACTGACCTAAAGGATCACACCTGGAGCAGAAGAAAAAAATATAATAAGCGGTGTAAAGTAAAAAAGTGGTACACAAAAAATAAAAACAGCAGCCTATTGATGACGACTTGGGAGGTACTCGATCCACATCAAATTTTATTTACTGCTGTAGAAAAATGTTTTGACCGAGTAATCCTCACCTTGGGACATAAGAAGACGTACAATAAGCCAGAGGAGTGCATCAAACGTCATTTTTTGCAGTCGTTCAGTGCCAAAGTCTGAAGTCTTAATTACATTATACAGGTTGAAACAGTTCGTTGCAATAAATTATGAAGTTCAGTAGATATAACTCAGTTTAAACCAATTTGTCTGCCCCTTGAGGTATATTCTATAAACAAACGCTCTCAGAAAACTCACGTGCAACTTCATGGCTTTCATAAATAAATATATGGTAGTTTATGTGTGTATATCTTTTATGTGACGTTGGGGTTAAGCGAGATCAGTGGCGAAAACATGATGTGACGGCACCCATAAAAGCAGAGCTGACTTCCCACATGTTAAACACAATACACATATAACATTCTCCTCTCTAATCCCGCTACTGCGCCACATGTGAGGTAGCCAACAATGTCGTGTATGCAGGGCATTTGAACACATTTCATTTCTGCTGTTAGGATTTGTCTTTTTACATTTGATGTTAGTGTCCATTTTTTATATTGGTAGCATATTGACATTTCGTAGTTATTGTCACGTAATTGCGATTAAGTTTTGGTGTTCATTTTCCAATGATCTGATTTGCGTTATTTCATCTTTGTTGAATTTCCGCCTTGATTCTTCCGTCTGTAGATATCGTGCTTTTTAAGTATATTAATCCTTTCACCTGTTTGATTTATTGCTTTGCAAGGAAGATATTGATTTGTCCTGCTTATCTAGATATTTTATGGTTATGAATAAATCGTGCTGGCTACATTTTTATATAACTCTGCTACTACTATTGCTTTTATGTCTTTGCTTGTCTCCGAAGTTGCCTAACATAGTCTTCCGTCACTTTTCTGTGAAATCCTGGTATGTAATTTACATCTCCCATTACATTGGGGTTTTCGCATATTGGGTATTGCCTATTGAAACAATGTTATTATTAAAAAAATATCTGTGTTTTACATTACATATGTAATGCTATATACGTATCCAAAAAGTTGAAAACATTAGTTTTTATCACATTGACTACAAAACATAAAGCAGTGGATTCTACAGATTATAAGACAGCCTGTTGGGTGACATGACCAAGATTTTCAGATTATGGAACAATCAGTCTGTTGAGTCACATGACCAAAGTTTCAGATTATAGAACAATCAGCTTGTTGAGTGACATGACCAAGATTGTCAGATTATAGAACAATCAGCCTGTTGAGTGACATGACCAAGATTGTCAGATTATAAAACAATCAGTCGTGTTGAGTGACATGACCAAGATTGTTAGATTATAGAACAATCAGTCTGTTGAGTCACATAGACAGGATTGCACAGATTATAGAACAATCAGTCTGTTGAGTCAGATGACCAAGATTGTCAGATTATAGAAAAATCAGTCTGTTGAGTCACATAGACAAGATTGCACAGATTATAGAACAATCAGTCTGTTGAGTCACATAGACAAGATTGCACAGATTATAGAACAATCAGTCTGTTGAGTCACATGGCCAAGATTGTCAGATTATAGAACAATCAGTCTGTTGAGTCACATGACCAAGATTGTCAGATTATAGAACAATCAGCCTGTTGAGTCACATGACCAAGATTGTCAGATTATAGAACAATCAGTCTGTTGAGTCACATGACCAAGATTGTCAGATTATAGAACAATCAGCCTGTTGAGTGACATGACCAAGATTGTCAGATTATAGAACAATCAGTCTGTTGAGTCACATAGACAAGATTACACAGATTATAGAACAATCAGTCTGTTGAGTCAGGTGACCAAGATTGTCAGATTATAAAACAAACAGTCTGTTGAGTCACATGACCAAGATTTTCAGATTATAGAACAATCAGTCTGTTGAGTCACATGACCAAGATTGTCAGATTATAGAACAATCAGTCTGTTGAGTGACATGACCAAGATTGTCATATTATAAAACAATCAGTCTGTTGAGTGAGATGACCAAGATTGTCAGATTATAAAACAGCCAGTCTATTTAGTGATATGACCAAGATTGTCAGATTATAAAACAATCAGTCTGTCGAGTCATGTCCCAACGCAGCGGAGTAATAAGCTGCTTGGGCCTAAGCCGTTAAGCAATAAATCCTACGCCTGGCTACATCCAGCTCACGACAGAGCTGGGACCTGCACAGAGGAATCTGCCCCCGTAGAAGTACAGGTCGACTAAGACTAAAACTAAAACTAAGACTAAAGCTAAAACTAAGACTAAGACTAAGGCTAATGATAAGACAGACTCTAGACTGAACGAATGTAATATAAAATAGTGAAGTAGATGATTAGCAGTTTGAGTTTCGAAAGGGCAAAGAAACTAGAGAAGCAATGTTTTGTATGAGAATTTTGTCAGATAAGTATATACAGGTACAACAGAGTATGCATTTCATCAATCAATCAATAACTTATCATCTTCCTGTGGAGCATAGGTCCATAACAAATACTCACCAAGTCTTTCTATCCTCGCCCATCTGAGCTAATTCTGTCCAATTCATGCTTGCTGCCTTGACATTTGCCACCACTCCCCTCTTCTATGAGTATCTCGGTCTTCCTCTACTTCTCTTGCTCTATGAATTCCAGAAAAGAGGTTGTCTGGTAATGTGATCCACTGGTTTCCCTAACATGTTGCCTATCCATAGCCATAGCCTCCACCGTATTTTCTGCTCCGCTGGCATTTGTCCAGTTTGTCCTCATCAGTTCCACGTTGCTGATCTTGTTCTACTATTTCGATCCTTGTATTTTTTGACGCAACCATTTACGATAGTCTATACCTTTGTCATATGTACCTGCATTGTCCTCCGTGTTTCAGAACCATAGAATAGACCGGATTTTACGTTGAAGATGTTTATTTTGGCGGTGGTGTTTATTTCTTTACTTTCATAAAATCTTCATAGCAATGAAGTCCTTCTCGCCTTCTGTATTCCTAACTGAACTGAAATGTGTTTCATAGACAATAGTAAAACATTTGGCAAGATTAAAGTATGAAAATAAAATTAAGTGCCTTAACGAAATTGATCTAGACAGAAAAGGCATTAGACTAATCAATAATCTGTATTGGGAACAGGTAGCAACAGTACGATCTGGTGTGTTTGTTTCGTTTAATTATTTCTTGTGAATAGCTCGTTCCGTAACTTTGTACATTAAGTTTGTATTCCACTTTTTAGTTTTTACTGATTACGAAAATATTAATTAAGTTTTATTATAGATTATTGTAACAAATTCTAATGCTTTGACGACGTCATCCTCATACTTGTAAGCGAAACTCAGATGACACAAAGCATTTATTATGCCGATTGGAGGACCGCGAGCCACCTTCATCAGCATGCTGGGATGTAAAGACAGCTACTGCAAATCTTCAGTTAACGCCCTTTTCAATGCGCAAAAAAGAGTAGTCATTGTAGGCATTCAACAATAACAGAGGGTGAACTGAGACACTAGTCCTGTCAGGCCTAATATACAGACCAAGATCATTCAACAATAACAGAGGGTGAACTGAGACACTAGTCCTGTCAGGCCTAATGTACAGACCAAGATCATTCAACAATAACAGAGGGTGAACTGAGACACTAGTTCTGTCAGGCCTAATATACAGACCAAGATCATTCAACAATAACAGAGGGTGAACTGAGACACTAGTCCTGTCAGGCCTAATATACAGACCAAGATCACGTTCTCTCTTCCTTGTAGTGTTTCCTGGAAAAAGGTTCTTTTTGATACTGCCCGGCTTATGAAATGTGAATCTCCGTTTTTTCCCATAGTAGTGGATTACATCGCTTACAAATCTGGCTACAGAGCAAGGGGTGCCGTGAGGCAGGTGGACATGTAACTTTAGAATGAATGTGCAGTGACACGGGCTCACATTAACTGATGCAACACACTTGACGCATGACAACTTACTTAAGCTCACTACGACGCTTAGCGACATTAGTGGAAAGAAAACTAACTAACTCATTGCTGAAGCACACCGATAATATTAATAAAGTTGAGACATAAAGACTGCTTGTCAATGCAGTCATAACGCACTATGTAGTCTAGGTTTTTATTTTACCTATGATAAACAAATTCCCAAAATTAGAGTAATACATAATATTTTAATTCTGATCGGGGATAATAACAGGACCGATGGCATACCACCATAACATATATCCGTACACCATCCACACCTAAATCCCCAGACCACCAAAACCTATATGACTTCACAAACAAGACATGTTTCCTCACACACCATCCACACCTAAATCCCCAGACCACCAAGACCTATATGACCTCACTAACAAGACCTGTTTCCTCCCACACCTTACACACCTAAACCCACATCACAATGACCTATATGACCACACTAACAAGACATGTTTCCTCACACACCATCCACACCTAAATCCCCAGACCACAAAGACCTATATGACCTCACTAACAAGACCTGTTTCCTCCCACACCTTACACACCTAAACCCACACCACAATGACCTATATGACCACACTAACAAGACCTGTTTCCTCCCACACCATACACACCTAAATCCATACACCACCAAGACCTATATCCCCACATTAACAAGACCTATTTCCTCCCACACCATCTCCATCTAAATTTTCCCACTATGAATACTTTTTCTGCACACGCCATCAAGACCTTTATCCGCACACCATCAAGACCAAATACCAACACTATCCAGACCTGTATCTCAAATTATCAAGATCTATATCCTCAACTATCAAGACCTATATCCCCACACTATCAATATCTGTATTCCTATACTATCGAGACCTTTATATACACACCAAAAATACCTATATCCGCACACCAAAAATACCTATATCCGCACACCAACAAGATCTGTATCCCCACACCAACAAGATCTGTATCTCCACACCAGCAAGATCTGTATCCCCACACCAACACGATCTATATCTCCACACCAGCAAGATCTACATCCCCATACCAACACGATCTGTATCTCCACACCAGCAAGGTCTGTATTCCTAAACACCATATCACGAAATCCGTGTTTGAGTTTGTCTTCTATTCTATTCTATTTATTTCATCCTTATATAAATAATTACAAGGCGAAGGCTAACAAGAAGTAACCAACATATAAGGGATTTCTTGCCAAGTTTTACTTGTAATCGCCAACTAACATCTGAGCGCTATTTTGGGTTCTAGTGTCAAGATTTAATAGTTCCATTAACCTGATTGCTCAACAAGATGTCTTCCCACAGTTTTTTGTAACTATGGAACATTGAAATTCATTTTTTTTCTTTTTTTGTCTATTGTTTTCAAACTCCCTTTACCAAACCATGAAAAGGGCATTGCCAGTAGCAAGAAGTTGTTCATAGAACGGAATGCGTTCTGTCGTCGTTTACATCTTGCTTTAGATATTTGCACATTTCGGTTCAATACGTCAGACTTGAGCAGGTAGTTTTCGGGTACCGGATTAGCCTTTCTTCTTCAATCCATTTTTCTTAGGCAGTCTGCTCTGTTGCAGCATGTTATCCAGTTTTCCAGGATCATCACATGGAGGCGTAGAAGAGTCATGGCAGCCCTGGTTCGCTGTACCTGACAGTACCAGTCAATTTTGGGTCGCTGACAGCTGCAGCTCATGCACTGATCAGCATCTTGAATCCAAAATTCTCATTTAATAAGCAGTTGAACTTTATTGTGGTTTTTTTATTTGTTTGTTTGTTTTTTGCAAGAGAGGAACATTTAATGTCAAATGTGTTAAACTTTCTTTTTTCTTCTTTTGTCGTCTCAGGCTCTACCGGGTTACATCCCAGTGTGATATTATGTATTTATCTTTCGCCCCTCAATGTGTTAACTGATGTGATTATATGTAGGCTTATCAATTAGGAAACCGAAAGGAGAACACATAAACTTCTACGCAATTTAGAAATGTTTTAACTTATTTTAAAAAAAATATATTTGTTGTAGTCTTGTTTTCAGATGCACAGAAACAAAATTAACAGTTTTTACCAACTACAGACATAAATTGATAGCCAAATTAATACGTACCTCGCACATTGACAATTAGAACAAGCAAGTGTTAAGTGTGATTGTAACTTACTGTATGATGTTGAAACATGGACAATGTACAAACGGAAGCAGATGTGCATCAAGATCTTTTTAACGTGGATATGTAGTATCCCATGGAAAGAAAATAAGATAAACGTGGATGTCTTGAAGAAGATATGGGTAAAACGAGAATTATAAAACGAAATCAGACTTACGACAGTTACGATTTTTGGCCATATAAAAAGTCAAACTAAAAATCGTACTGGAAGGAAAATTAGAAAGCAATTTCCAGATGAAGATAATGCTATTATTTGAAAAATAACAACACGAGATGGACCATGAATATTGCATCCCGAATGCAAGAGACAGAGGACGTTGGAGATCCATTGTAGCCGATCTACGATGTGGAGATAGGAACTAAATCTAGCATGGTTGTAATTATTCGAATCTGCTGACAAAATAATCTTGTATAACGGGATAAATTTGTAAGTCCTTGGTTCTTATTGTTGTTGTTGTTGTTTTGTGGTGTTGTTTTTCGTCTTCTTCTTCTTCTTCTTCTTCTTCTTCTTTTTCTTCTTCTTCTTCTTCTTCATCATCTTCTTCTTATTTTTCTTCTTCTTCTTCTTCTTCTTAGTCCTTCTTCTTTTCTTCTTTTTTTCTTCTTTTTCTTCCTCTTCTACTTTTTCTCTTTTATTTCTTCTTTTTCCTCTTCTTCTTCTTCTTCTTCTTCTTCTTCTTCTTCTTCTTCTTCTTCTTCTGTGTTTGTCATGAAATAGTCGGTTGTGATGTTGTGTGGTAGTTTATTTGCTTCTTTCGACCCGTCAATGCGATTTAATAACGTCATTTATTCGACAGGGTTTGCTTTCCCTCCTCGATCCCAAATCCCTTAGTCAGCCTGCATGATTGCAGGCTGTTTTCAGGACCGCCAGGTGGAGGAGGAATAAGGTCTTTGTCAGTTGTGGATCACTAACTGATGCAAGCAGCAGTCAACTATAAGGATTTGGCAGCTGTCAGATAATTCACTGCTGCAAATTTATCTAGGGTAGAAGACTGGCCAAACCAATGGTTGCTTACTGTGTAGTTCATACACACCAGAAGCCTGCTGAGCGTGGAGCAGCTATTTGAGATTGAAAAAAAACTGGGTTTAGATAGACACAGCAACTAATGAGCTGACAGCAGCCAACGACTCAAAGCTGACAGCAGCCAATGACTCATAGCTGACAGCAGCCAACGACTCATAGCTGATAGCAGCCAACGACTCATAGCTGACAGTAGCCAACGACTCATAGCTGACAGCAGCCAACGACTCATAGCTGATAGCAGCCAACGACTCATAGCTGACAGCAGCCAACGACTCATAGCTGACAGCAGCCAACGACTCATAGCTAATAGCAGCCAACGACTCAAAGCTGACAGCAGCCAACGACTCATAATTGGTTGCAGCCAACGACTCATAGCTGACAGCAGCCAACGACTCATAGCTGACAGCTGCCAACGACTCATAGCTGACAGCTGCCAACGACTCATAGCTGACAGCAGCCAACGACTCATAGCTGACAGCAGCCAACGACTCATAGCTGACAGCAGCCAACGACTCATAGCTGACCGCAGCCAGCGACTCATAGCTGACAGCAGCCAACGACTCATAGCTGGCTGCTTGCTTCAGGGTCAGCGAACCTTGATGACAACAACTCTATTTCACCTCTAAGTGGCGACCTGGAAACAGACTGCACCCATGCAGCCTAGCTGAGAGAATATAGATACAAAACAGTAGGTTAGCCTTAACTTAAATATAGTACTGAAACCGAATTTGTCAGATCTACAGGGACAGGTATCACACGGTCGCTGTAAACTACGACACTACGTCAATTTGATGACGGATCCTGAAGACGAAAACAAAAGCATAAGGGAAAAGAGGAAGGAGGGGAAAGAAATTTGTAAAATCACTACCAGACACACGAAACAATGATAAAGAAACATGTGAGTATAATGTTTTCACTGAAAGAGGAAGTTGAAATGAATTTTTGCTAAAATCGACTAAAATCCCATTCATCGCAGCCTTGGAATCTCGTAGAATCTCACTAGAGGTAAAGCAAAACATAATATATTATCAGAAAACAATACAACAACTACAGCTTACCCACTTACAAGAAGCCTGTACCACAACAATTATGTTTTCTAGAGGAGAAAGGTAACAGTAGTCTTCTTATAGACACTGCTGTCGGGGATGAAGTTATAGCTACCTAATGTCTCAGCATCTTTAGGTGGGGTGGCCAGTTCCATTCTCGTTGTCTTTCAAATTTAGCTAATCAGTCAGGTACACATTTACAGCTGGGTAGGGGGATGAAGACTAACCTCTAGTCAGGCAAAACATACTGGTCAAGACCGTCACCTCGGCTTCCTCGTAGCCCTGCCTGGTAACGGGCTATTTTCATCGCAACCTGGATAACAAGATGAGGGATTAACGTGATCCCCTAGTAGTGAGCGAACGCACATGAAGCCAATCATAGCACAACCTCCTGGAGAACCCCGGTCCACCTTCATCAGCACGCTCCGGATGTGAGGAAAGCTACCGAAACCCGCCACTTAACGTCCTTTTCAGGGCGCTCAAAAGAGTAAACTTACTCATTATGGGCATTCGAAACAACAACAACAACAACAACAATAACAACGATGGGTTGGTACTGCTCCAAAAATATTACTTTGCATTGTTCTGATTGGGGTTTGTCTCCGAACAGCCGACATCAGAAGGCGCTTTTGTCACGTCCTTCTTATTAAACCCTTACCTGTCCCATACAAGTACCGATGGTTTCTCTCTCCCTTTGTCTGACCATTTCCCTTCGATCTGTCCACTTATGGGAACCAACTAGTAGCTAGCTATACTATCGTCAGACCAGTTCTTGAGGTCTAAGGGATAAACTAGCTTCTCTATCACGATAACATGGATACATAAGATAGGCATCTTGTCATTCTTAGTCATAATCTTGGTCGACCTGTACTTCTACAGGAGCAGTTGCCGTTGTGCAGGTCTCAGCTCTGGTGTGAGATGGATGTAGCCGGAAGGAGGATTTTCTGCTTAGCTGGCTAGGCTCGAGCAGCTTGTTACAACGCTGCATTGGGATAAGTGCGACGGAGGGTGGTTAACCGAAGTGCGAGTCCATTTTAATAGATCCAAACACTAGGGCAAAGTATACCCGCAGGCTGTTAGGTGCCATCTATGCCGATCTTAACAAACCACATAACCATGGCCGGTGCTATGCCATGTCACACAGTTAGTCGCCTCTTACGACATGCTCTCTGTGGGGCAGTGGTGCTATTCTTGTCCTTGTCATACACAAAGACCCCGTATGACCCCTCGGAGCATCTTGACATGCTAGCTCATTTATATTATATCCTAATTATGGGACGGCGTGGGCTAGTGGTTAACTGACACGGCTCACAACCCGAAGGTGTTGGGTTCGCTTCCAAATCACATCACAGGCCGTTACCCCGGGGAAGCAAACACTTAGAAAAAGCAGACCCTTAAATAAAATGCATGCCGAAGCCAGATGCACCGGGCCGACAGGCGCAAAATAAAAACACAGTGCAACGCACACCAGCTTGGGGAATAGAGCAAAAAGGCAAACGCAACAACAACAACAAAAAACAACCCCAAAAACATGTCATAAATTTTATAATCTGATTAAAATATATCTCCTAACATCGATGCTGGCTTACCTCCAAGTGTTCATGGCGGGAACCACCTAGTAGCAAACAACATGTGTTTTACGGTCATTAGCACTTAAACTTTGTTGCTAAAATCAGATCAGAGTTATCTGATATGAACACCAATACATACGATTTGCGTATGCTTCACTGTATATTAGATTAACACAACTTTTGTGCAAAATCAATTAAATTTGTCCATGGAACGCCCACATCAGTCCCCTTCATCAATTTCTTTCGCCTAGAGTACTAAACCACCACCAATTTTAAGAATTTCTAGAAGACGTTCAATCAGAGCTTGAAGAGCTTACCTTTTGCTGTGATGTGCGTTGGCTAAGTAAGGGGAAGATACTGAAGCGTTTTATGACTTCAAAGATGAGGTATCTGTTTTCATTGACTTTAATGAAAAACTACTGCGTGCGTAAGCCAATAAAAGCTGTCTGTGTGATTCGACATTTCTTGTAGACTTTACAACTCATCTTAATAAACGAAATCTTAAGTTGAAACTTATGGTTAGTTGGTTCATGTATGACATAACTTAAATAGTATTTTATAAATTAACAAAAACTACATATTTTTTTATCAATAACTGCTGAGAACCGCGAGTCATTACCGTACCAGGTCGTTGCTGAGCGGAGTAGGGCATACACGTCAATAACCTCCAGCTTGATAATGTGGATGGAAGCAGTGACTTCAATGTTGAGATGGCTATCTGAGACTCCTATAACAAGAGCAATCATCGTTACTGACGCACAAGCCGTACTTCAGAAGGTACAGAAGGAATGGACGAGGTACGAGGATAGAAGCTGTTGAGGCCTTAAACCTCCAAGGGTTGACATAAATCTACTGTCCTGGTCATGCTGGGATTCAGAGCAGCGAAAGAGCTGACATCTTGGCTTTACAATCTCCCGTCATGGGCACGTTAGTGATGGATAGGGGTAACATTTTGAAATCAATCAATGACCGTCTGTTTGATGAGGAAACCGAAATCGATAAATCAGGAATCCACAGACTGCAAAGTTTCGACATCAAACGAGGTTCGAGTGGAGTGGAGCATTTGAGAGGACGACCCAAGAGAGTGTATAACTAGCGAGCTAAAAGGACCATCAGCATCCAGACCCTGCACTATTTGCTGAGACAGACTGAGCACCTATGGGTATGCTCGGAGTTCAGTGGCGTCGATTCGTAGAATAAACAAATCCCCAAAATTTGAGTAACACATAATAATTTAATTCTGATCATTGATAATAATAGGACCGATGGCATACCAACATAACATATATCCGTACACCATCAACACCTACATCCCCAGACCACCAAGACCTATATGACCACACTAACAAGACCTGTTTCCTCCCACACCATACACACCTAAATCTCCACACCACCAAGACCTATATGACCACACTAACAAGACCTGTTTCCTCCCACACTATCGCCATCGAAATGCTCACACTATGAAGACATTGTCTTCACACACCATCAAGACCTTTATCCCCACTCTATCAAGACCTTTATCCCCACTCTATCAAGACCTTTATCCCCACTCTATCAAGACCTTTATCCCCACTATATCAAGACCTTTATCCCCACTCTATCAAGACCTTTATCCCTACTCTATTAAGACCTTTATCCCCACTCTATCAAGATCTTTATTCCCACTCTATCAAGACCTTTATCCCCACTCTATCAAAACCTTTATCCACATAGCATCAAGACCAAATACCAACACTATACAGATCTAAAAAAAAAAAACCCAGCTAAATAACGTTTCGACATCAAACGAGTTTCGAGTGGAGTGGAGTGTTTGAGAGGACTAACCAAGAGAGTGTATAACTAGCGAGCTAAAAGGACCATTAGCATCCAGACTCTGCACCATTTGCTGAGAGAGACTGAGCACCTATGGGTATACCCGTAGTGCAGTGACGTCGATTCGTAGAAACAGAAACAGATTTCTGGTCAAATTTATACCAACATCTTTACATTTTGAAATACCATTTGGTAGTATAACCTACAGTTAGATTTACAATTCACTACCCGGCCCGCGCCTTGATACATGATCGTGTCTGCCATAGAGCTTCACCTTCCCCCAGACCTAACACACCACGTTAAGAAACCCGCTCACAAACCTATCAATTCTCAAAAGCAGAGTCTGAGAAAAGCAACTAAAGATGACACAATGCATTCTTGGAGTTGCCACAACGGACTGCTGAATACATCGCTTTTGCTTATCTGGCTTCAAGCACAAACAGTCTTTCTGACTTGGCTTGGCTTGGCTTCGTTCGTTCTCAATCTCCGGCTACCAAGCACTGAAAGGGCTTAAGTAGCAGAATGTAGTCCAGAGAACGGAATGCGTTGTGTCGTATTTTACAGCTTGCCTGCGATATTTGCACCTTTCGGTCCAATACATCCGACTTCAGCAAGCATTTTTTTAAGTACGGGGTTAGCATTCCCTCTTCGATCCCTTCTTCTTAACCAGTCTGCCCTGCTGCAGCCTGTTATCCAGGATCACCGTGTGGAGGTGTAGAAGGGTCTTGGCAGCTCTGGCTCGCTGGCCCTGACACTAGCAGTTAGCTATGGGTCGCTACCACTGCAGCTCATGCGCTGCTCAACATCTTGATCCCGTCTTTCTGACTGAATACCACGACTTCAGTATTTAAGTATATTTCTGTGCCACCCAGATTAACAAAGCCTATTGTGTAGCTCCAAACATTAAACATAATGTGAAGTTAAAATGACCACGCAGCATGTGTTTTTGTAGTGAAAGCGAGATGGTAGCCGAGGATTTAGGAAACCGGTCTCAAAGCAAGGAAGATACAGGTTCAAACTCGGGCATTTTCTATCGTAGGGGAATAACAAATATACAACCTGCAAAATGAATGGCTATTGTCCACCGGAGTGGCCTTTATTCTTCAGCCTAATAAATCCTCCAGCGCTCCCCAGCAATGGAGAAAATGGTCGTAAGGATAATTAACTGTACATAATTACCGGACTTTCGATGTAAGTGATGATGAGAAATGATAAAGTAGACGGTAGTGGGGATCATAGTGATTGCAGTCATGATTGTGATGATCGTGGTGTAAGTGATGATAGTGATGATGATGTTAGTGATGATAGTAGTGATGATGGTGTTAATGACAGTGCAGATTGCAATTCTTATAGTGTTTACGCATGTGACAGCATAATCCTTGTTTTATTACCCCAAGAATCGGTATCACCACATTTTTGGCTAACCTACATGTGCTCAGTCTACCCCCAAAAGTGTCGAAAAGTGTGGATACTGATGGCTCCAGGTTGTACATACTCCTGCTACGTCTTATCATGCGCCTCAATGTACCACCCACGATTGATTCTGCATCCTCAGATGTATAGTTCACGGACTGCAGTGTTAACATCCAAGAGACGACCATTACAATCGTCTCCAAGAATGTTTTCCCCACTCATAACCAAGGACTTCACTAAGACAGCCTGAAAGACGTGGACGTCAGCTCTCTCGCTGCCACGAACGCCAGCACAAGCAGAATAGTGGATCCAGATACACTCACGAAGGTTTCAGCCCTCTGTGTCTGCTATCCACTCATAGCGAAACAAGGATTGATCGCCTGATACTATCACATCCCTCGTTAAAGTGGTCTCACATATGCTCCTAGGTGCTGAAGTCACTGCCTTTCTCTATTTTAAAAATTGAAGTCGATTTTATGTACGCATCACTCCCCTCGGCAACGACCTGACTTCTAGCTGTAGTAACCACCAGTCCTGTATAAAGAAGTGTAACAAAATAATATTAAAAAAATAAAAAACTGAAACGACCACAAACGATGTACATGCGTCATATAAATAACAGATCAAGTTTAGATACATCGGTTAATTGCACCAAAATACGTGTATAAACAACAGCTGATGCCTATTTTTGTTACCCTATTTCAGAGAATGCTTCTCCTGTGGTGATTATACGACGTGTAGTTAAAAAAAAGTTACCTTGTTATGGCATATTCTCTTAATAGAAAAATATATATTCAGATGACTTTTATTATTCCTCGTCGTATATTAGGTTGGTAACCACTAGTCTGGTAAGGTTATCAAGAGTTACCGTTATTCGAACAGGCGTATAAGTTATTAACTGACTTCATTATCGGGTAGAAGAAGAGTCGGTAACTAATATTCTGACTAAACAAACGAGCGCTGATGTAACTCTGAAGTGAGGGGAAAGGAATGAAAATTTTTTTTAAATTTGACGGTGAAATGTTCCTGGAGATAAGACTTTATAATACAGCACAAACCGTGCAATAGTTATTGTAAACACCATCATCATCATCATCATATATCACACCTCGCGGCGCTGACTCTCAAGTACTTTATCAACCAACCGTCCTTTGAGCAGTCCGTCACTTCAGATGCTCTGTTTTCACATCCTGATTGTCATGCAGACAAGGTCTTTCTTATCTGTCGTTCTTGGCCTCTTCTGTTCTCGGTCCTTCCCTTTATCTCAAGGTTTTCAAGGTCCGCTTTTATGATTGTGCTAGTTAGTTAGTTTGTTTTCTATCCACTTCTCCCGTTGAGTGGCGTAGTAAGCTTAGTCGTATGTACAAGACTAAGTGCATTGCATCAGTCATCGTAAATTTGCGTCGATACAGGATAGGTCTATTTCGTCTCTCCATCTGCAACGCGACCTCGCTCGTAGGCCTTATAGCCAGCTGTTCTTTGGTTGTAATCCGTTGTGGCACTTGATCGGGAGATTTTCAAAAGATGACTAAACAAATGTATTTTCAATCTGGGAATGTACTAAGCACAATGAGTCGTTCGGAAGATATCTCGAATGTCGCTATCTCGCAATATGTCCCTCCTTGTGACATCGAATGCCTTTCTCGAAGCCTTCACTGGACAAGAACAAATTATACTCTCACGTATCTTGGACAAAGACCAAGTTTGGCACTAGAAGTACAGGGTCAGTATAAATGTACTGTCTATCAAATGAGTTGTTTCCAACAAATTTGACTCGAAAATTGTACAATTCAAAAACAGAAATAAACTAATCAAATTACATCCATGATATGTCACTAGTGGCAGATTATAAAGGTATCTTTCGTCTCATATGCTTCATCTGAACACAACGTTTTAGGGCGGCTAAACTTCATTGTCTATGGCCTATGGCTGCTGGAGCCTTGTGCTCGTGACATATTCAGTTAAACCGAACTGGAAATAAGGGAAACATTCATACTAACAGAACACACCTTCCTCACACGTTCTTGTGTCACTTTAAGACTTAACAACCAAAACACGTTTAGACAGAAACTGCGAATAATATAATAAAATAATACTACGTGGTAGCTTCAAAAGGTTCCCGGAATAGTTGACTCGTGTTTGAATGAAAGAGGATATTATTGAGAATATATATTTATAGGTTGGTAGTGACCTTGACGAAATGACATGGCAGACGTGACCTTCACATATACTCTCGAACAGAGGTTACAGGATTTTGTTTGTGTGTTCGTTGCATCTTTGGAATTGAAAATGTCCTTGACTGAACAACGTACAAATGTCACATTCTGTGTTTTGCTTGAGAAGTCATGTTATGTTGGAAGTTTTTTTTTTAAATCTCAGGGTATTGTCTACCATGATTTCATTCCTGCAGGTCGAACGGTTAACAAGGAAATGTACGTTGATATCCTCCATCGTCTAAGAGATGCAAATCAGAAGAAAAAACCCAGAAAAATGGAGAACAAACAGTTGGATTATGCTGCATGACAATGCTTCAGCACATGGATCCCTACTGGTGTAGCAATAACTCGCAAAGCACAATGTGATTGATTACCTTGGAACATCCTCCATATTCTCCCGACTTGGCGCCGGCTGATTTTTTCTTGTTACCTCGACTGAAATCGACACTGAATGGACAGCGATTCAATGATGCTGTAGTTGCAAAAGGGAACTACTTTGAAGGAAATGTAATGCAGATAATTCTATTGTAATTATTTCTATACAATACACTAATTCCGGGAATTTTTTAAAGCTACATTGTATATAATACTTTATAATACTATGTAATAATAATAATAATATTACGAATGATCCGACTTCAGCTACAAATACTAATTGTCTGACTTCAACTACCAATGCTAATATCCCGACTTAAACTAATAAATTATAATATTCCGACTTCAATTACCAATACTAATTGACCAACTACAACTACCAATACTGATGGACCTACTTCATCTACCAATTCTACTGATGTTCGTCCATCACAAGTGATGAAGACCACTCAATTTGTTCAGCCGTGTGGACAGTCTTTTCTATTGCTGTGGCCGCTGAAATGAGTGACTTGCGCTGCGATTTGGATTATAGTGTGGAAGTCAACCTCACTCTCTGGTCCTCAGCTACTCTTAGCCAGTGGCAAGATATTTATCGAGGCGACTTGAGATAGCATAGGATGCAGGGTTTACTCCCGAAGCCTTTTCCGTAAACAGGTATCTCGCAAGGCAGCCGATGGGTATGACATCTAACGTTGTGTGCTGTGCCTTTTTCCATAACCACAAGAGGTCGTAGGGACATCATTCAGTATGTGAGTGAGTTTGGCATCTCTCCCCGGCTGTGTTCAGTCTATTAAAGTCGAGTCTAAATTTCTGAAACGCCAATTTTGTGAAGTTCAGCCGTGTAAACTAGAACGTGAAATACGACACAGGCTAAAGCGTAGTGCTATTCCTATAGCCGATGTCCATACCAGGATATCTGGACGGAATAAATCACAAAAAACAAACGAATTAACCAGTCCAAATTGAAAACAACAACACGTTTCCGTGAACACAAGTGTAAGTCGTCGACTTAGTGTGGACTTCAGGCAAATCCGTGGTCTGGCGGCATCTATAATGAACTAAAAAAGCAGAGCAATGTAGACCCGCAGCCAGTTACGGCGTCATCGTTATTGCTATCTTCACCAATACTAATAGTCCGACTACTACAATACTAATTGTCAGACTGCTACCAATACTAATTGTCAGACTGCTACCAATACTAATTGTCAGACTGCTACCAATACTAATTGCTCATATAATATATGCAGGTAATAGTTAACCGATAGGCAGGACTTTTGGTGATATTTTCCAGGAAGAGTCGAAGTCGCCTGATTATACAAACTGATAAGAAAGGAAACATAAATTGTTACTTGAAATAAAATCATGGATGAATGCTGGCGGACTGACGAGCAGGCGGACGGGCGGGCAGGCTAACGGATGGACGGAGGGGACAAACATATTGTATGTGAGGGAGAGTGACTCCTCATCTTCTTCTTTGCCTTTTCTTCCCTAACAGTAAGCCAGGTACTCATTTACAGCTATTTCTACTGGAGCGTACTGGTATTGGGAGTTGAACCATTTCACTTTTCCATGAACTGCGAGTGCTCACCTACTGCGCCAATTAAGACGCTCAATATTTGATATAGGATACAAGAAGGAGCAATTTGTTACCTGAACGTCGGAAGAATAATAAGATCAGAAGACTGAAGAAGACAGACTAATATTGTTGGTGTTGTTGTTGCTAAATGCCCACAATGAGTAATATTATTCGTTTGTGCGTCCTGATAAAGGTCTAAGTCGGTGATTACAGTAGCTATCCTGACATCCCGAGCGTGCTGCTGTAGGTGAACTGGGATCTCCAGACGGTTGTGCTACTCTTCGCTTCATCTGCGTGTCGCTCACTATTACAGGGATCACGTTGATCCCCCACCACGGTAGCCAGGTGCCCACGAAAACAGCCCGTTTCCAGATAGACCAACGTAGAAATAAGGTTGGGGGGTAGAGGGAAGGTCTTGGTCAGTATATTTTACCTGACCCTGACTAACATGTCCGATCATTATGTTTTACCTGACCCTGACTAACATGTCCGATCATTATGTTTTACCTGACCCTGACTAACATGTCCGATCATTATGTTTTACCTGACCCTGACTAACATGTCCGATCATTATGTTTTGCCTGACCCTGACTAACATGTCCGATCATTATGTTTTGCCTGACCCTGACTAACATGTCCGATCATTATGTTTTGCCTGACCCTGACTAACATGTCCGATCATTATGTTTTGCCTGACCCTGACTAACATGTCCGATCATTATGTTTTGCCTGACCCTGACTAACATGTCCGATCATTATGTTTTGCCTGACCCTGACTAACATGTCCGATCATTATGTTTTACCTGACCCTGACTAACATGTCCGATCATTATGTTTTACCTGACCCTGACTAACATGTCCGATCATTATGTTTTACCTGACCCTGACTAACATGTCCGATCATTATGTTTTGCCTGACCAGACATTGTTCTCCTCTCAGCGACAAACTAGGTAAAATCATGATATTATTGACTGTTTCAATCCATGTCTTTGCGTTAACAATATCGATCTGCATCCAATTTGCTTGTATGTACAATTTTTTGTTTCGTAGTTCTAGACTATATTCTGATTATATTTATCAATGCCTATTTCTGCACATTTTAGTTGCATAACGTAGATTTACGCAGCAGGCTCAACAACACGTCACCCTCAGTTTTCAGGTCGGGCCATTTTTAAATTATTGTATCACAGCTTCTTTAAGTTTACCCAGCTGAAATTAGGTACCTGACGAAATGTGCAAATTTCAGAGTCGGCGCATGAGCTACTGAGTTCGGGCAGTCGTCGTTATTTTTGGCAATGAAAGGGACCAAGCACATATGGGTTCTTCCAGGTGCATTTGAGATCGGTTCTGTGAGCAATTTTCCTATTTTTATATTTACTTATTTTAACTGTCCTGGTAATGCTGAGGTTCCGGACAACTTTCTTCTTTTTCTTCTTCTTATTCTTCTTCTTCTTCTTCTTCTTCTTCTTCTTCTTCTTCTTCGACGTTCGTCCCGAAAGAGAAGTTGTGACGTCTTTCAGCCCAACCCATCCAATTTCAGTTTTGCATTTTTGAGACCAGGTGCAACCTGTGTCTATGACCACCAATTGGAGGCGGAATGGGGGTCTTGGTTAGCTGATCCTGCTGCAAGCAGCCATCTATGACCTGTTGGCTGTTGTCGGCTCATTCCCTGATGCTTCTTCGACCTTTGTCCAGGTAACGTTATATCTGACATCCTGAGTTTGCAAGCAACAACTATGAACACAATGGATACAAACATGTTGACACTCCAATAGATGAATCAGAAATATACCACAAACTGCTGAACTTGAAATCAAACACATTTTGAGAGGATTGGCATGCACGATCGGAGATTCAGAAATCATCAGTACCCACGCCCTTCACTTTTTGCTGAGAGAATCTGAGTACCTAAGGGCACCCCTGGAGTGCAGTGAATTCGATTATTATGAGCAGAACAGAACACACAAGAACATTATACTTCGGGTTTAAAAAAAATTTAATCTTTGAAATTCGTGTTGTTAATTTATCTATGAGCATAAATTCACAGATTGCACGATATACCTCATTTTTTTTACTTATACTGCTTGCGTTATTTCTTCATGCATCTTGACGAGATCAGTGCCAGACGCACATTCACCTTCTACAGCATACCGTACTTCCACTTAAATGTGTAGATGACGATATAACAATAATAACACGCGTGGCCTCTGCTCGTCCGCGAGGAGGGAAAGAGGGGGGGAGGAGGGGGGGGACAACAGGTACAGAGTGCAGGCCTCCACACATTATAGATAGATCAAAGGGAGTCAATAACGAGAGAGATAACCAAATATGCGATAGCGATATCAAGGTAAAGTCACGAGTTGGCTTACATACAAGGGTGGGAACCCTCAATAGTGAACCATGAGGCACGGACCCTATATATTGAAAATCAGGCAGTCAAAACACTACTAAGCATTGCTGATTCTGAGCCTTCAAGAAAAGCTGTAAAGAAGACTGGTTAAATAGCTGGGCAACGGCCAAGACCGGAAGAAGAGTTTATAAACATCTATCAACACTATCTATGAAAGATGCTATAAATAATCTTTGACGTAAGCATGAAACGTGTATTTTCAGATTAAGAACAGGACACTGCTTTCTCAACTCTTACGTGAATAGAATAGACCAAAGAACAATACAAACTGCAAAGAATGTCATCTGAAACGGTGCAACATCCGCCCTTGCTGTCCTGTTGGGGATTGTACAAAATATGGCTGCTTACCGAAGGAAATTGATAGATTAATGTCTACACGGAGAAACGCCGACATGATTGATGGTCACTGAAGACTAGACCAGTGATTGGTCAATGATCCAAGAAGGGGTTTGCCTTAATTGCATCTTTCTTCTTCTTCTGCGTTCGTTCTCAATCTCCTGCTACCAAGCCCTGAGCAGGGCTTTACAGCACAGGATGTAGTCTGGAGAACCGAATCCGTGGTGTCGCTAGATTACAGTTTGACTGCGATATTTGCACCTTTCCGTCCGACACATCCGTCTTCGGCATTGCATCTTTCTAATTCCCTTTCAAATATAGGACCACACAATATTATTCACTATATACATTAATATGTTGGACTTTATTATTAAACACCATTTCCTCTAGTTCCATCTTCCACTGTTTTTCAGTCCGTACTTTTTGGCACACTAGTTATCCTATTAATTCATCTAATTACTCCTGGTTATTTTGTTACCAGTCTGCCATAGTGTAAACCCCATCCTTAGTGTAAACCCCATCTTTCTTCATTGTTAGTACTTATTTCCAAGCTGTACTGATTGTTATCATATACCTTGACACAAAACTGTGTTAAAAATATGTTTAGTATATCCGTCCATCGAAGAATGTAATGAAGACAGCAGCCGTCGAAGATCTGTACTCTGGATGTGATAATCTTAGTTATCTGTCATGTGTATGAGTAATTCTGTTGTTTTGTTCGGAACTATTCGTGATGACGTAACTTTTGACGACAGTTCTTTAGTACCGGATTACAGAGGCTCTTCTTACGTATTGCTATAGAATGACTTATCACGATTAACGGCCTTCCACATCCGCAACCACCTGGGAATCCGAGGGCATGACTACATCTGCAATGTGGAGGTTTCTGCTAATACAGGCCTCTCCCCAATTTCTGAAACACTGGTCGGTCGTCGCGTTTCTCTGTTCGGTCAAATCGTACCGTAGCCCGAAGAAACCCGGCCAACGCGATACTTCACAAATCGTTCCTTAACCGCAAAGGACTTCTCCTGGCCGGTTTGGACGGGCTCGTTCACGAGGACAGAGAGAGAGAGAGAGAGTGAGAGAGTGAGAGAAAGTGAGAGAGAGTGAGTGAGAGAGAGTGAGAGAGAGAGTGAGAGAAAGTGAGAGAGAATGAGTGACAGAGAGAATGAGAGAGAGTGAGATAGAGATAGTGAGAGAGATCGAGAAAGAGAGTGAAAGAGAGAAAGAGTGAGAGAGAGAGAAAGAGAGTGAGAAAGAGAGAGAGAGAGTGAGAGAGGTGAGAGAGACAGTGAGAGAGAGACAGAGTGTGAGAGAGAGAGTGAGAGAGATATAGAGAGAGTGAGAGAGAGAGAAACAGGTACAGAGTGCAGACCTCCATACATTATAGATAAATCAAGGTAGAGCAGAGGCCACACGTGTTAGTATTATTCGGCAGCTAGCAACATCACCCTCCGCTCTGGACGAGGCCCGAGACCATGCCACAGCAGTGGGCCATGGATGTGGCCGATCAATGCAACGGGCCTGAAACGCCTTAGCGAAAATTTTACTATTATTATTGTTATTATTATTAGGGGGAGAGTTGACTAACGTCTTGCCAGGCAAAACATACTGTCCGGACATGTTATGTTCAGATAAAATATACTGGCCAAGACCCTTACCTCAGCTTAGTCGCAGTACTCTCTAGAAACGGGCTGTTTTCATGGCAGCGTGGCTAACTAGGTGGGGGATCGTTGTGATCCTCCGTAGTAGTGAGCGACACTCATGAAGCCAGCATAGCACATCCTAAAGGATCCCAGTCAATCTATATCAGCACGGTCGGGTTGGGAAAAAAGCTACTGCAACCCACAATGTAACTCCATTTTAAGGGCGCACAAAAGAATAGACTTACTCATAATGCTTGCTGAAGTCGGATGTGTTGGACCGAAAGGTGCAACTATCGCAGTCAAGCTGTAAACTACGACACAACGCATTCCGTTCTTTGGACTACATTCTGCTACATAAGCCCTCTCAGGGTTTGGTAGTGGGAGATTGAGAATGAACGAAGCCAAGCCAAGCCAAGCCACTCATAATGGCATTCAACATCAGCCAATCAGTCATTATTCTTATATCCAGAGACGTATTTGAGAAGGTGTACCAGTGTTCTCATCGCTGTAGTGCAATGCGGAGCTCTTCAGCATATTCACAACGCTGGTCATAATCTGTGTCGATCCACACCTTGTTAGCGAGGCTGCTATGAAACTGTCTATTTCTAGGAGCACGAGCAAGGACGTGGAGTGAGGGTCTTGATCTGTATGATCTGTAAGTTCCATCTGACCCTGATTACTCTTCGCTCCCTTCCAAACCATATAGTATAACTGCTTTAAAATGTATGCCGAAAACCCTAATCTTACTTCCATGGAGATTACTGCCCAGTTCCAGACTGGTGAAGAGATAATCAAACAAACCGTTCTGATATGATCCTAGAGACATTATGTTTTTATGATGCTATACCTTTTAGTGCATTTCGTTTTACTAGCCCTCTGCATGTTCATGGTTTCATAAATTCAGGACTACAAGAACGTCTGTGGATGAAGGAACGCATCGTTTAAGTACTCTTTTAAGTTGCTACTCAATATCATGCCCTGAGTTATTGCATTGGTAGAGTTAGCTCACACTACTCCTCTTCCGTCTTCTTTTTCTTCTGTTTCTTCTTCTTCTTCTTCTTCTTCCTCTTCCTCCTCTTCTTCCTCTTCTTCTTTTTCTTCTTCTTTTTTTTTCTTTTTTATTCTTCTTCAGATTCCTTGTAAAACGAGTTATTCATGTCTGTATTACTTTATCATTAACAAAAAATGTTTCTAGGGCTTTCTTTCAATCATATAAAGATGTAAGATTTCGTTTGTGTGCATTACTGGATGTGCAAACGTCATGAACTGGTGAATCTTCTACCCTAGAAGGGTCACGGCTCGCATTGCAAGTGCAAGACACTCATAACTGCACTTCATGATTGCGTTAGGTGTTCGTAAGATGTGTTATTGCTTCAGCCCTTGGGATAATTTGTTGTTGCGCCGCTCTTAAGGGCCGAACGTTACCCAATAGCGTTCTGGGATGTGGTTTGGGAAACTGTCGGAAATGTCAATATTATCCATAACGTAAACATGTCTGATTTTAGCCGCTAGGATGTTTGTAAATATATTGAAACCTTTACTGGACCAGCCCTATTGAAGGATTGCTTTCTGAGACACTTGAGGTAGGTAGGTGTGTAGTTATGCGAGGAGAAAGTAAAACACTGAGATACGTGTTTCGTTTACTTCTTACTCATCCTTTTGTGTTCTCGATCTCATGGCACTACTACTACTACTACTACTACTATTACTACTACTACTACTACTATTATTACTACTACTATTACTATTACTACTACTAGTACTACCATTACTACTACTACTACTATTACTACTATTACTACTACTACTTTTACTAATATTACTTCTATTATTACTACTACTACTATTATTACTACTATTACTACTGCAACTTATATTACTACTGTCACTACTTCACCCCTGCTACTCTTCATAATACTACTATTACTACTTAACTACTACTTATACTTTTACCTATACTAACTGTTACTATTACTACTACTACTACTATTACTACGACTACTAGTGGGAAGGAAGACTATCGTCTGGTCTCACAAAATATACTGAACAGACATGTTAGTCAGGGTCAGGTAAAATATACTGGCCAAGACCCTCATCTCGGCTTCGTCGTAACCCGCCCTGGAAACGGAATATTATCATGGCAGCCTCGTTAACAAGGTGAGGGTTTGACGTGATCCCCGTAGTAGTGAGCGACACGCAAATGAAGCCAAGCGTAGCACAACCGCATGGAGGATGCCGGTACACCTTCATCAGCACGCTCGGGATGTGAGGAAAGCTACTGCAACCCGTCACTTAACATCCTTTTTAGGGCGTACAAAAGAATATACCTACTGATTGTGGTCATTCGAAAAAAACAACAATACTACTACTTCTACTACTACTACTACTACTACTACTACTACTACTACTACTACTACTACTACTACTACTATTAATACTATTTTCACTACTATTAATACTATTACTATTACTGCTACTATTACTGCTACTATTACTGCTACTATTAATACTACAATTACTACTACAATTGTTACTTCTACTACTACTGCTATTGACACCACTACTGCAATATCTGAAACAACAACTACTTCTTCTGTTACTACCATTATTAACATCACATCTACCGTTACATCCACCCTTTACATCTAAATTACTCCTACTATTATGACTACCACTAAAACTACTTCTGTTGACGTCACTATGATATTTCCTTCTGCTCAAAGTGAATAACCGTAAGCTAGCACTTCATCAATCATCATTGTATATGTTTTGCCTTCCTTGAAAATGTATTTCCCATCCAATAAAAATGTTACACTTCTTGTCCTTTGTAATCTTCTTGTACCGTCTAGGTGGAACTGTCTTCTATTTTGTATATGTTATATCTGTTTCTGCAAAAGGGAATCCCGGTAGCTCAGTTGTTAGTGCACTGGTTTCCGAGCCGAGAAATCTAAGTTCAAAACCTGAGAACCATAACAAGTCTTGGAAGTAAAGGCGGCTGTTGTGATGATGTCCACATGTGTGAGCCTAACACCATATATCAATACGCCACGCAGCGTTTATAAGGGATCTTTACCTTTTTCTTCTATATACTTCTGCACCTTGCACCTATATATTTCCATCCGTTACTGGGGTTCGTCTAAAAAGAGTTGGGTTTCAGATGAATAGGAAAAGGAGTGGGAGGATTGGTGGGGAGTGGCAGTAAATAGATGAGGGATTCTGCAAGAATTTTTTTTTTTCGCGGACCTGTAGAGAATTTCTGTGGGCCGGCTGGTTTAGAAATACTGATCTAAATAACGGTGACTGAGACCCCCATATCGCTTTAAGGCAGTTCACTCTAGAAACAGGATGTTTCATGCCAGTCTGGATAATAAAAAATGGAGATCGACAAGATCCCCGTTGTAGTGAGAGTCACACCGATGAAGCCACATAGCACAACAGTCTGGAGGACACGGGTGCACCTTCATTATCACGCTTGGAATGTGAGAAAAGCTTCCGCAGCCTGCACCCTAACGGCCTTTTGCGTGGACGTTGAACAAGTTGTACAGACAATAAACCAAACAAATGTCCATCATACATATGGGCTTGTCAACTGCAAATATTTGTTGAAAACATGTGCTCCGCAGAGAGCTGAAACACGTAGCTCATTGTACACGTGATTGATTGACATATCTTGCCTTTTTCTTCTTCTTTTTGTTCCTGAAAATAGGAAGAATGGAGTCACGGACCGGTGAAAATATGAACAATTTTTCGCGGATCGCTCCTACAGATAGAAAACAATCCTATTATTTATATAGCATTTTGTGAATTTAGTTGTTGAATCTAATATAATACAATGAAAATTCTGTAACTATTCTAAATAACTGGAAATCGAGCAGCTAACCATGACGCAATTAGACAGTTATGATTCGCTAACCATTACGCAATTAGCCAGCTCTGATTGACTAGCCATGACGCAATTAGCCAGCTCTGATTCGCTAACCATAATGCAATTAGCCAGCTCCGATTTTATAACCATAACGCAATTAACAAGCTCTGATTTGCTAACCATAACATAATTAGCGAGCTCTGATTCGCTAACCATAACGTAATTAGCCAGCTCTGATTCGCTAACCATAACGTAATTAGCCAGCTCTGATTCGCTAACCATAACGTAATTAGCCAGCTCTGATTTGCTGAACCTGACGCAATTATCCAGATCTGATTCGCTAACCATGTCGCAATTAGCCAGCGCTGATTCACTAAATATGACGCAATTACACAGCTCTGATTAGCTGACTGCTGTCCTCTTGTTCACAGTGTCTTCTGCCGAACAATATGGCTTGAAATAAATACATCAAAGCTGCTACGAAATATCAATTAACAGAAAGATAAACCTGAAGAGTGATCAAAGAGGCAAAATAAGAATCATGGAAGTATTATAGTGAAAACTGAACACAAATTACCACAGAGAATCCAAGAGAGTTACATAAGTTCTAGAGTTAAGACTAGGAGACTAAAAGTTGAATGTTTTAGTCAAACAACAATTACACGTAAGGGAAATGATGACCACAATGTTAATACAAGAAGAAAAGGATACGATTGGAAGATAACTTCTATAAAATTTTGAATCCTTTCTAGAGGATTAGAAAACAGAAAATGCACACAAAATAGTGAGAGAGATGTGCGATCAAATAAATGAAATCAAGTAAGTAATTAACACAAGCTCACAAAACAAGGAACCAAAACTCAACTGGGAAATTAGTTCTGATTATATGAAAAACAAGAATGGAAAAAGGAGAGCACGTGGAACCTACAGGGACATTTCTGTTTTGAGACAAATATTAACAAACTTGTGCAAGAATCCTAGACAGAAAAACAGGATGCATCTAATTGAATTTCAAGTGATGCACAATGCGGGATTGAGCGGTCATATTGTTTGCTTTACCTCAGCTGTGATATAAAACAATTAAACACAATGCGGAACAAACAATACGAAGGCATAGAAAACGATTTATTGTCATTGTTAAAGAAATACAACGGACGAATGGATTGAAATCTTCAGTCACAAAGATGAAACACAAAGAAAGGTTGTATTTCCTCACCACTTCTAACAAAACAAGTAGGTAGATAGATGAGATAATGAGGAAAGTAAGACTTTAATAGCAGCACATTCATTTTACAGCACGTGAGTGGCAGGGTGGTTGAAGCGCTTGTCTCTTGCAACTAAAGGACAGAGTTCAATCCCAAGTTTTGACATACCCAAGTCTATGCAGTCTATCCAGTCTATCCAGATCTATTAAAGGTAATACGACAAGGAAGTGAGCTTTCCGCAAACATTGCTCAGACCTAATATAAAGAAATTATTTAACACATTATCTTCAACGGCAGTTTCTGCTATGTCGCTACTTCTACAATCTTTATGTGCATTTCAAAAGTTCTGCTTTGTGTATGTCCGACTTGCGAATCAGTTATCTTCCGCAGAAAACGGAATCCCCGTGAGCTGTAGTATTTCAACAGATGGTTTTCACATCCTCTAGGCGAAGAAGGCACAGCTGGAAACACCTGTATAATCGGCGTCATTGCGCTCCAGGTAGGCTCACTGGTGCTCGGTCCCTCACAACAAATGATGAAGAGTTGATACTAATGGGTAACTCGACCGTCTCTTACTTTTGGCATGTTCATCTCGTTTTATAGATATCTTATCTTTTTTATTTTCTATAATAACACATCTAATTTTGTCTTGAAGAAAATAATTTTAAAATATTACTTTTTAAGGTTTGAATACCACTGTCTTTGCTCATTATTATAGTATTTCGATGTAATCGAAGCAGCTCAGTGCATATCAATGCAAGCGCCAGATGGTGATAGTTGTCAATGGGAGCTAACAATTAAATATTTAACTCCGCGCCGGTTGCTTATATTATTTCCCTTTATAGCATATTTGGCACTAAGTCCGACGCTCTGTTTCTGAATTTTGCTCTGTTACTGACAAACGTTTTAGTAAGATCGACATTTTGTTACAGTTTTTACATGTCAGCTATCAAGGAACAGGCAATGATTGACGGAGAGAGTTATGGTTTTTGAGGATTTGATTTATGATGATGATTTTGATGATAGGGGTAGATGTTTTAGCCAATTGGTGGAGGTTTGTTAAATTATTACACTGTATTATACGAATCAGCAGATCACAGATTGTTAGAGTTTGAAAAAAAAAACGCAGTTTGAACACGGAACGGTGTCAGAGAGGATGGAGTAGAAGTGTGTACAATCAGGAAGCTACATGAACCGTATGAATGTCCATGTTCTTTGAATATTACCGAAAGCCTGAGTCTGATCACTTATGCGTCTTCATAAATTGCAGTGCGTTTGTTTCTGGAAAGGTAAATGTAGTACCGTAACAGAAGTGTTATAAATTTCATTGTACAAGGCCACAGTTTGCTTGTGAGATGCGGGTGGCCAGTTACCTACCTTGCTATTGTTCCTTCCATAACAGTACTCCAGATACATTCTACAGTTGGGTCGACTAGAGCGTCCCGATAATGGGAGTCAACCCTAAAACCTTTGTCGTGAAAAGATAATCAGACGTTGGTTTGAGAATAACAACGTAAATGTACGCGCATATGCCTCCATGCATGCTCTCAGTCATTGTAGTTTTGCAATTACTTATAGTCATCACTAACACACAGTGCCGGACCTACCCTTCAAGTGAACCAAAGCTAGAAATAAAGAGACTTTGTAAACTTTTTATTTAGAAATCATTCGAGGGGCACCAAACTTACGCCCTCTGCAATCTTGAGGTCCAAGGCTGCAGCCTAATTAGCTTATCTAAGACATTTGGCCCCGCTAACACATAGACATGTTTACGCACATTACATGAACTTAACTACAGTTTGCATCTCGTGTTGCATAAAAGCAATGACATACTGGAAAGATATCCAGGAGCCTTAGCATTCCTGAAGCCCGGCTGTGAGTCTTTCATCAGCTGATTAATATAGATTATCAGCGTAAATGGCCAGATAGGGGCCCCAGAGCTTGCTTTGCCCAGGACCTTGCAATATGGATACGACGGCCTTGGGCTACTCTCTAGCTGGAAGCATCTCTCAAATCACGTATGCGCTCTTCTAGTACTCTATTCTGTAGCACTTTATTATGCATGTGCATGCTAAGGTTGCAAGTCATTTGAACGATATAGTTGCAAACGATATGCACGGAAAGGTCGCAAGTAATAGACACGACACGGCTACAAGCGATATTCACGATCAAGTTCCAGGCCACATGCATGAAACGGCTACAAGCGATATTCACGATCAAGTTCCAGGCCACACACACGATACGGCTACAAGCGATATTCACGATCAAGTTCCAGGCCACATACACGTTACGGCTAAAAGCAATTTTCACGATCAAGTTCCAGGCCCCATACACGATACGGCTACAAGCTGTATTCACGATCAAGTTCCAGGCCACATACACGATACGGCTACAAGCTATATTCACGATAAAGTTCCAGGCCAAATGCACGATACGGCTACAAGCGATATTCACGATAAAGTTCCAGGCCAAATACACGATACGGCTACAAGCGATATTCACGATCAAGTTCCAGGCCACATACACGATACGGCAACAAGTGATATTCACGATCAAGTTCCAGGTCACATACATGATACGGCTACAAGCGATATTCACGATCAAGTTCCAGGCCACATACACGATACGGCTACAAGCGATATTCACGATCAAGTTCCTAGCCACATACATGATACGGTTGCAAGCGATATTCACGATCAAGTTCCAGGCCACATACATGATACGGTTGCAAGCGATATTTACGATAAAGTAACAAGCCCCATACATGATACGGTTGCAAGCGATATTTACGATAAAGTAACAAGCCACATACATGATACGGTTGCAAGCGATATTTACGATAAGGTAACAAGCCACATACATGATACGGTTGCAAGCGATATTTACGATAAAGTAACAAGCCCCATACATGATACGGTTGCAAGCGATATTTACGATAAAGTAACAAGCCACATACATGATACGGTTGCAAGCGATATTTACGATAAGGTAACAAGCCACATACATGATACGGTTGCAAGCGATATTTACGATAAAGTAACAAGCCACATACATGATACGGTTGCAAGCGATATTTACGATAAGGTAACAAGCCACATACATGATACGGTTGCAAGCGATATTTACGATAAGGTAACAAGCCACATACATGATACGGTTGCAAGCGATATTTACGATAAGGTAACAAGCCACATACATGATACGGTTGCAAGCGATATTTACGATAAGGTAACAAGCCACATACATGATACGGTTGCAAGCGATATTTACGATAAGGTAACAAGCCACATACATGATACGGTTGCAAGCGATATTTACGATAAGGTAACAAGCCACATACATGAAACGGTTGCAAGCGATATTTACGATAAGGTAACAAGCCACATACATGATACGGTTGCAAGCGATATTTACGATAAGGTAACAAGCCACATACCTGAAAA
>JAVGWX010000011.1:54887923-54967923 GCA_036924085.1 Ariolimax columbianus
AACTATACGTTTGCCTGTACATCTGTTCTTCAAATCTCACACGTGAGTAACAGATAACAAACAGCTAAAGAGCATCTGCTAAAAATTGTTTAAAAACACAAACCGTTTTATTCTATTTAAAAACACTTCCTGGGCGTGTAATGTTCTGTGAACTTACCTATACCCAACAGCAGTCAATCTTTACTTAAAGATTTATATTAATCGGATTTACGTCTGCTCCCTCTTGTTTAGATAACTCGGAGCATCCTTTTATTACACAGAATAATAACTTTTTAATACGTAAATTGAGTTCATAAAACCAAGGCGTGGTTGAATGTGTCGATCTTGTATTTCTGTAACTTCTTCTTCTTCTTCTTCTTCTTCTTCTTCTTCTTCTTGTTAAATCTAAGTTATCTCTTTCTTCTTTGATGTTTTTTAAATTTGTAATCGTCTTCCCATGTTTCGACTTGTTCCTTCTTCGACTACTTTTCATCTTTTTTAACTATTTACTTCTTCTCATTTCTTTCGTTCTTTGTTTCTCTCGTTTTATCTTTCTTATTCCTTCCTTTCCTGCTACCTTCCTTCCGTCCTTCCTTGCTTCCTTCCTTCTTTCTTTCTTTCCTTTCTGATTTCTTTCTTACTTTCTTCCCTCTCTATAAATAGGGAGATGTCTGCAATGTGTACTTCTCGCACGCCTAGCATGCATCGTTATAAGAATTCTTCTTCAAGGCATTTATCACTGTTATTTCCTTCAAGTTTCACCGAAAAAGGTAGTCAGTTTAATTCTCATCACTTGTTAATCAGCTCTCGTTTCGTGAGTGACAGGCTACCGGGTTACTATTCTCCTCCTTATTTTGGGACCTGGTAACAGTCGAGTGAAATACAGAGAAGTAAGCAGTAAAATGCCTTGTGTTAGTAGTCGGGTCTCTTAAAGATGAATCACTTACATGTGTGCGTAGGAAGCAACTAAACAGGGTTGTTAGTGGGACTAGAACATCTTCCTGTAAAATATATTGCTACACAAATTATCACTGAAAGAACACACAAAAATACAACTGAAAGGACACAAAAATACCACTGAAAGGATACAAAAATAATGCTGAAATGACACAACAAAATTACTTCTGACACAAAAAAATACCAATGAAAGGACACAAAAATACCGCTGAAATTACACAAAAATTACCACTGACACAAAAATTACCACTGAAAGGACACCAAAATACCACTGAAAGGACACCAAAATACCACTGAAAGGACACCAAAATACCACTGAAATGACAAAAAAAATTACCACTGACACAAAAAATACTACTGAAAGGACACAAAAAATACCACTGAACAGACACAAAAAATACCACTGAAATGACACAAAAATTACCACTCACACAAAAATACCACTGAAAGGACACAAAAATACCACTGAAGTGACACAAATATTACCACTGACACAAAAATTACCACTGAAAGGACACAAAAAATACCACTGAAAGGACACAAAAGTACCACTGAAATGACACAAAAATGACCACTGAAATGACACAAAAATTACCACTGATACAAAAAATTCCACTGAAAGGACACAAAAATACCACTGAAATGGCACATAAATTACCACTGAAATTACACAAAAATGACCACTGAAAGAGCACAAAAACAGACTACTTGGAGGCGGAATAAGGTCTTGGTCACATCTAGTTCACTGGCCCTAACGCAAGCAGCGTTCTATCAGTCGCTGACTGATGTCCCACCATTTACCGTGTCTTCAGTCCTACAGTCCTAACAAGTTCGCACTACATTAGTACATTATTTCTGCCATTGTTGCTCCTGTTATTGCTCCTGTTGTTTCTCCTGTTGTTGCTCCTGTTGTTTCTCCTGTTGTTGCTCCTATTATTGCTCCTGTTGTTTCTCCTGTTGTTGCTCCTGTTGTTTCTCCTGTTGTTGCTCCTATTATTGCTCCTGTTGTTTCTCCTGTTGTTGCTCCTGTTGTTTCTCCTGTTGTTGCTCCTATTATTGCTCCTGTTGTTTCTCCTGTTGTTGCTCCTGTTGTTTCTCCTGTTGTTTCTCCTGTTGTTTCTCCTGTTATTGCTCCTGTTGTTTCTCCTGTTATTGCTCCTGTTGTTTCTCCTGTTCTTACTCCTGTTATTGCTCCTTTTGTTTCTCCTGTTGTTGCTCCTATTATTGCTCCTGTTGTTTCTCCTGTTGTTGCTCCTGTTGTTTCTCCTGTTGTTTCTCCTGTTGTTTCTCCTGTTATTGCTCCTGTTGTTTCTCCTGTTGTTGCTCCTGTTGTTTCTCCTGTTCTTACTCCTGTTATTGCTCCTGTTGTTTCTCCTGTTGTTTCTCCTGTTTTTTTCCCCTTTTTTTTCTCCTGTTATTGGTCCTGTTATTGCTCCTGTTATAGCTCCTGTTATTGCTCCTGTTGTTTCTCCTGTTCTTACTCCTGTTATAGCTCCTGTTGTTTCTCCTGTTATTGCTCCTGTTATTGCTCCTGTTGTTTCTCCTGTTGTTTCTCCTGTTCTTACTCCTGTTATTGCTCCTGTTATTGCTCCTGTTATAGCTCCTGTTATTGCTCCTGTTGTTTCTCCTGTTCTTACTCCTGTTATAGCTCCTGTTGTTTCTCCTGTTATTGCTCCTGTTGTTTCTCCTGTTGTTGCTCCTGTTATTGCTCCTGTTGTTACTCCTGTTATAGCTCCTGTTGTTTCTCCTGTTGTTGTTCCTGTTATTGCTCCTGTTATTGCTTCTGTTGTTGCTCCTGTTATTGCTCCTGTTGTTTCTCCTCTTGTTGCACCTGTTGTTTCTCCTCTTGTTGCACCTGTTATTGCTCCTGTTATTGCTCCTGTTGTTTCTCCTGTTGTTTCTCCTCTTGTTGCACCTGTTATTGCTCCTGTTATTGCTCCTGTTGTTTCTCCTGTTATTGCTCCTGTTATTGCTCCTGTTGTTTCTCCTGTTGTTGCTCCTGTTGTTTCTCCTCTTGTTGCACCTGTTATTGCTCCTGTTATTGCTCCTGTTGTTTCTCCTGTTGTTTCTCCTGTTTTTTTCCCCTTTTTTTTTCTCCTGTTATTGCTCCTGTTGTTTCTCCTGTTGTTGCTCCTGTAATTGCTCCTGTTGTTTCTCCTGTTGTTTCTCCTGTTATTGCTCCTGTTGTTTCTCCTGTTGTTTCTCCTGTTGTTTCTCCTGTTTTTTCCCCTTTTTTTTCTCCTGTTATTGCTCCTGTTGTTTCTCCTGTTATTGCTCCTGTTGTTGCTCCTGTTGTTTCTCCTGTTGTTGTTGCTGCGGCAGATCCAGCACTCTATTTCAGTTTCAAAACTACTCTGGCATGTAATTATAAGCAGACTATTCCAATACAGAAGACAAAGTAATGCAAGAAAATATGCCAAAATACTTGCTGTAGATGTAGTACAACCATAACTTACTGGCTCTGACAAATTGTGGGAAAGTCAACTTGGCGCGCAGTAATGCTGTACCGTAAAACTTCTACTGTCAGTACTTAACAACTCTCACTCTAGCAGGAATGTTCTGAAATAAATTTCATGGCATGTGCTAATAATAACCGTCAGCTGTTAGATTGGTTATTCAGAATAATGCGAATGTTAATTTAACAGTAGAAGATATATTGATTTTAACTTCTTTATTGTGACATGGATCTACATCTTATTATTTTTCGTTCGCTATAAATAACATCCGTACAATGACTCTAACTAAGACAATAGTCAGCTCAGGTTTGCTAATATTAGCGTACAGCTTCTTCTTAGACACTGTCGCGTTACAAAGTTATTTGATTTGAGCAACAAAAGACCGTGAGTGATTGTGTCTGAACAAAATAATAATAGTGATATTAGACTTTACACAAAGGATGTCCCTCACAGTTTACCCTTTCCTTCCCCTTTTCTTCTTTTTACGTCTTCTTCATAATCTTCTTCTACGTCGTCTTCTTCTTCTTCTTCTACCTATCACTCCAGATGGTAATGTATAGGTCCAAAACTATTTGGTTTATGCTAACCAGCTTTTAGGGAATCGTTAATCTAGTTATTTGCAGAACGGCTTCTTCTTCTTCTTCGTACGCTGTTTACAGCGATCTTTACGTTGCACTGTTTTATTTTGTTAAGCCTGTGGCTCAGTGCATCCGATTTCAACAGGCGTTTCTGTAGGGTTGCCCTCCTTAGCCTTTGGTTGTCCCCAGCCTAACTGCAAGGCAGCAGTTGTTTTTGGTCAGAGTTGTCTCTCTTAGGAAGTTGTCTTGCAGGACTATCGAGTCTTCCCTACTCGTGTCTATAGGGTTTGGCAATGATGTGATGGACTATGTACTAGTTTGTACTATCCCGGAAGAGAGGCAGTCCATTGTGACTTTGTCCCCGGATCGTCACGTCCTGCCAGAAACGTAGCATATGCATGTGAGTGAGGTATCTCTTTGCTCCCTTTATTTCCTCGGCTCATCTGCAGTGATGGTACGCCTAGCATTCCCCGCCACAATAGTTGTCACAATAGGGCAGGAGGTGCAATGTCCGCTGGACTGCATCTCTTCTGCGTCCATTGGGATGACTGATAGCAGACAGAGGCAAAGAGCGAGGCAGGAGTGCATTTTACCAGGTGCATTTCTGCGGCTCGACCGGGCCGGGCTGACACGCAAGCCCCAGCCATGTCGTAGCCTCCCATCACAGCGGTGCTGAGATTTTGGGCGGGATTCTGGCTTAGAGGCGTTCGGCCGTAGTCCCTCAGATGGTAGCTTATCAGCCAAGCACGTGGACCAAATGTCAGCGACCTGTGATTCCTCTCGAAATAGTGCATTTGACCAGGGGACAAGCCTGGTCATTACACGGAGATGTTGTTCGCCTGGTGTGCGGACATATCTCATGGTCAAGGGTTGAGTCTCAGCAGTTCGCAGTGAGGTAGCTGATCTACTGCTTAGGGCACCACGACCGAGAACTAAGTCTTCTACAAATGGTTTCATACCTCATCGCCGTATAGGGTGAATATCGAGCAGCTTCCCGCCCGCTTTGATCGGCGGACGGCAGAGACCTCATTCTGCGGCTCGACCGGGCGGGGCTGGAGCGGGAGCCCCAGGTCCCCACCATGTCGAAGCCTCCCTTTGCAATCGTGCTGAGCTTTTGGGCGGGATTTTGGCTTAGAGGCGTTCGGCCGTAATCCCTCACCTTGTAGCCTCGCGCCGTTGGCTTATCAGCCTAGTACGTGAACCAAATGTCTGCGGCTGCTCTCGAGTTGAGCAGGATTACCGTAGCAACGCCCTGTCATTAGTAGGGTAAAACTGACCTGTCTTCCGAGGGTCTATTTCCAGCACCCGTTCAATATTAGACCGGATGTATCAATAGATGGCAGAACGGCTTCAATAGCAGTAGTTTAAAGGATGAGATTACCAGTCCTTCACATACCCCTCCATAGTCGCATAATGCGACATGCTTGAAAAGAAACAGCATTTTGTATGCTTCGGGAATTATTCGAATGAGTATCCATTTTGCTGAATTAGTTTTATGCTTTTTGACAGTAGGTACTGTAGGCGGTTGACTGGACGCGAAGAAGATGTCGCGGTAAACAGACAGCCTTGTCCCCCTACCCCGATCTACAATCCCCAACCTCCCAGTACGAGCGACAGGTACTATCAGTCTATGTTAATGTATCCTGAAAAACAGGACAGCAGTACATGTACTCCAGGACTGCTCCCAACGCACAATTCTGAGGAAAATTATGTGGCCTACAGTTAATCCCCTGTATCCCTGAACTTATGAAAAAGTTACAGACTTTCGTAAATGGTTACCTGCGCAAAATACAAGGATGGAAATAGTACGACAAGATCACCAACGTGGAACTAATGTAAAAAACTTAACAAATACCAATGAAGCATGAAATATGGGGGAAACAATGGCAACGGATTTGCTACACATTACGGAAAGCAGTTGATAACATTACCATACAAGCTCTGTTCCGAAATCCACAGTGCAAGAGATGTATGTAGAGGAAGACCATGACACTCGCAGAAGAGGGAATTAAAAGCAAATATAAAAGCAGCAAACAGGACGTAGATAGAATTGGCTCATATGGCTAATGATAGGAAGACTTATCGAGTATTTGTTGAGGACTTATGCTCCACATAGAACAAACAGTTCTTTGATTGATTCATTGAGACACTTAAGAAAGTCAACATTCATTTTTGAGAATCTGGAATTTCAGTCTAAATGATGATAACAGAAGAAAAATGATACAAATATATTGTATATTATTCTATATATTATTCTTTGGTCGATGGTTTTTAATAAGTTTCAATATTCAACAGTGTCAATAAATGTTCATGATATAAATATCATTCATTAAAATCAATGAAAAGATCAACAGGTAATAATTATTGAAATTATATATTTAAAACCGACTGATCACGCCAGTGTATCATGTCCTAAAGATACCTCTTCGGTTTTTAAATATTACTTCACAGGTTATGTAAGGATAGTAATGATGAGAAAGGCTACTCATTCACAGGTTATGTAAGGAAAGCAATGTAGAGAAAGGCTACTCATTCACATGTTATGTAAGGAAAGCAATGTAGAGAAAGACTACTCATTCACATGTTATGTAAGGAAAGCAATGTAGAGAAAGGCTACTCATTCACATGTTATGTAAGGATAGTAATGTAGAGAAAGACTACTCATTCACATGTTATGTAAGGAAAGCAATGATGAGAAAGGCTACTCATTCACAGGTTATGTAAGGAAAGCAATGTAGAGAAAGGCTACTCATTCACAGGTTATGTAAGGAAAGCAATGTAGAGAACGGCTACTCATTCACAGGTTATGTAAGGATAGTAATGTAGAGAAAGGCTACTCATTCACAGGTTATGTAAGGAAAGCAATGTAGAGAAAGGCTACTCATTCACAGGTTATGTAAGGAAAGCAATGTAGAGAAAGGCTACTCCTTCACAGGTTATGTAAGGATAGTAATGTAGAGAAAGGCTATTCATTACACAGAACGCAGTCCTTTTATCAGACTCTCTACATGGTACGTAGCATTTTGACCAGACTCTACGCAGAGCGTAGACCTTTTACCACAACTTAGGGACAATGAGGCTAACGTCTGGTCAGGCAAAACACACTGACCAGACAATGTTAGCCAGGAGAAATATACTGACCAAGACCCTCACCTGGCCTCCTCGTTGGTCGTCCTGAACACGGGCTGTTGTCGATGACATTAGTTTAGCTGACTAGGAGAGGTTCGACGTGATCCCCGTAGTAGTGAGTGACACGCAGATGAATCCAAGCACAGCACAGCCATCTGGAGGACCCCGGTCCACTTCATTAGCAAGCTCGGGATGTCAGGAAAGCTACTGCAAGCTGTCACAAGTTCCGTTCTTTTCAAGGCGCACAAAAGGGTTACCAGCCCATTGTGGGCATAAGAAACCAACCAACCAATCTTACCACAAATTCTACTTAGTAGAACTTTTTGTGTGATCAGAAGCTCTTAGTGGAACGTAGTTCTTATACCAAAACTCTCTATACAGAGAACTTAGGCTTATTACCAAAGCTTTACATACACATATCTTTGGCCTTTTACCAAACCTTTATAAACATAGTGATTAGACATTTTAGCAGACATCTATACACTGGACTTATTTCTTTTACCAAACCTCTTTAGACACAAAACCTAGCCATTTTACCAAACCTCTCGGTACACAGAACTTAAACCTTTTACCAAAACTGTACACAGAACTTAGATCTTTTACCAAAACTGTACACAGAACTTAGATCTTTTACCAAAACTATACACAGAACTTAGATCTTTTATGAAAACTGTTCACATAACTTAAACCTTTTACCAAAACTGTACACAGAACTTAGATCTTTTACCAAAACTGTACACAGAACTTAGATCTTTTACCAAAACTGTACACAGAACTTAGATCTTTTACCAAAACTGTACACAGAACTTAGATCTTTTATGAAAACTGTTCACAGAACTTAGATCTTTTACCAAAACTGTACACAGAACTTAGATCTTTTATGAAAACTGTTCACAGAACTTAGATCTTTTACCAAAACTGTACACAGAACTTAGATCTTTTATGAAAACTGTTCACAGAACTTAGATCTTTTACCAAAACTGTACACAGAACTTAGATCTTTTATGAAAACTGTTCACAGAACTTAGATCTTTTACCAAAACTGTACACATAACTTAAACCTTTTACCAAAACTGTACACAGAACTTAGATCTTTTACCAAAACTATACACAGAACTTAGATCTTTTATGAAAACTGTTCACAGAACTTAGATCTTTTACCAAAACTGTACACATAACTTAAACCTTTTACCAAAACTCTTCATACACAAAATTTACTCCTTTTACTAGAACTCTCCATACATAGAAAGTATTCCTTTATTCAGATCTCTTCATACACATATCGTAATTATTTTAACAAATCTTCCTATTCACTTAACGCTGTCCATGCACATTATATCTCGGTACATATTGTCCTTCCACTAAATCACTGTATACACCAATCAAAATCCTTCCATTATTTTTTTAAAAATATTCAGACCGTCTTCTTTTCAGCCCATCTCTGTACACATAACTTAGTCATTTAAATAATTTTTTTTTCTTCAAAACAGATCGAAACCATTTACCGACATCTCAAGACAGCGATCCAAACTAGATCTATCAACACAGAGCATAGAATGTTAATTAAAATCTGCTAACACAGAATGTACTGTTTTAGCCAAATTTCAAAACATTATTCCAAAATAGATCTATCAGAACGTATTCTTTAAACCAAATGCAAAACACATTATAAACGATAAATTTACACAGAACGTAGTTTTTTAACTAAATCTCAAAATAATGTTCTAAGCCAGATCTATCAATATCAAACATAGTTCTTTGAATAAATCTAAAATAATATATCGAAACTAGATCTATAAACAAAAAACGAAGTTCTTTAAACATGTCTCAACATATAGTTTCAAACTAGGTCTATAAACACAGAACGTAATTTTTCAACCTAATCTCAGGACAGTTAAAAAATAGAGCTATCAACACTGAACGTAGTTCTTTACACATATATAAAAAATAGAACCATTTACACAGAACGTAGGCCTTTAACCAAATCTCAAAACATTGTTCTAAGATATATCAGCAAATCTTTTTTTTTTAAATAAGCATTTTAACAAATCTTTAAAAAAAATAGTTCTCAAAGTCTTTTTGAATAAATCTTTACAAAAAAATTAGTTCTCATATGCCTTTAAATAAATCGTTTAAAAATAATTCTAAACTAGATATATCAACACCTAGCAATGCCCTTTAACATAATCTCAAAACGTTCCACGGGCGATTTTTAAACACAGAACATAGTCTGTAACTCCGTTATAGTTAAACTGTTTATCACTGAGGAAGGAACCCTTGAAATATTTGTAAGGTCTCAGGTGCAAATATTAATTTTATTTACAGATCAAAGTACATTATCGTAACCATAAAGATGTAATTTATGATAAACTAAATATCACAATATTGCCATTGCTTTTTTATGTATGTTTATATCAATGTACATCTTATGGCGATAAGAGTACTCAGGGTTAGGGGAAACATACTGATTAAGGTGTGAGTGAAAAGGTACACAGGGGTAAGTGAAACATACTGACTAAATTGAGATCAAGGAGTACTCTGGGTTAGGTGAAACATACTGACCAAAGTGGGAGTGATGAGTACTCTGGGTTAGGTGAAACATACTGACCAAAGGGGGAGCGAGGAGTATGCTGGGTTAGGTGAACCATACTGACCAAAGTGGGAGTGATGAGTACTCTGGGTTAGGTGAAACATACTGACCAAAGGGGGATGGAGGAGTATGCTGGGTTAGGTGAACCATACTGACCAAAGTGGGAGTGATGAGTACTCTGGGTTAGGTGAAACATACTGACCAAAGGGGGATGGAGGAGTATGCTGGGTTAGGTGAACCATACTGACCAAAGTGGGAGTGATGAGTACTCTGGGTTAGGTGAACCATACTGACCAAAGTGGGAGTGATGAGTACTCTGGGTTAGGTGAAACATACTGACCAAAGTGGAAGTGAGGAGTATTCTGGGTTAGGTGAACCATACTGACCAAAGTGGGAGTGAGGAGTACTCTGGGTTAGGTGAATCATACTGACCAAAGTTAGAGTGAGGAGTACTCTGGGTTAGGTGAACCATACTGACCAAAGTGGGAGTGAGGAGTACTCTGGGTTAGGTGAAACATACTGATCAAGATCACCCCTCGCGTCCTCGTTCGTGCCCATGAAATGTCACATCATTCTGGCCAACAAGGTGAGGATCGTCATTGAAATGTCCAGACTGGTGAGCTTACTGGTCGCATTGGATTGCAACCAAGAGAACCTCAGCCTACTTTTACAAGTACTCCTCGGGATGTAAGAGGAGCCAATGTAACCTGCTACCAATCAATGCCGTCGAGAGTTAGCTAACTCAGCACAAGTAGTTTCAGACAATAACGACAACAATAACAACAATACGCGTGTTATGCTATTATGTAAAACTACTTCACATGAGACATTAATTTAGCAAAAAAAAGAAAACATAGCTTCTTCATTCAATCATTCTTCTTCTTCTTCTTCTTCTTCTTCTTCTTCGTACGCAGTCAGACAGTAACCATTATTTTTTCGAAAAAAGCGGCGGTCATCCTGAGGCTGTCGCCACTGCCATAGAGCTTGTCTTGCAGTTCCATTGGTGATGGCCACATCTGCTCTCTCTGATCCTCGTATGTCGGGCAGTTCTGCAGCAGATGTTCCGCGGTCATTTTACCAATACCGCACGGGCATTCGTCGGTACCACCTATCTTCAATTTGTTGAATAGGTGGTACCTCAGTCTATTGTGGCCAGTGCGAAGTCTGAAGACAAAGACCTGCTCTCTTCGGTTCAGCTGGTAATAGGCATCGTTTTTGGTGTAACCAGTATGTTCGGTTTCCCATTTGGTCATGTATCTGGCTTTGATAAGCCGTTTTGACTCTTCGTACGTCATACTAGTATCTGTTTGGGGTAGTCTTGCACCTTCTGTTGCCAGTCTGTCTGCCTCCTCGTTGCCTTGGATGTTGCAGTGTGATGGGACCCACTGTACCACTACCCTTTTTGGTGCGGACTGCTGGCACAGTTTGCAGAGTGCTGCTCTTAAGTCATTAAGCTCAGTGTTTTTCTGGCTTTTTAGCGCTGTGACTACGGCGAGAGCATCTGTAAGCAGGACTATATGGCTTTCATTTTCACTGTGTGTCATCATTTCTTCCACTGCCGCCCTCAGTGCCTCTGCCTCCGCTCTGAAATTGCTTGTGTACTTACCAGTAGCGAATGACAGTGTTATTTTTCTGCCATTTTGGTAGGTTCAGGAATGCTCCTGCCCCTCCGTTCTGTGTTGTGTTTGTTACAGAACCGTCGGTGTATGCATGGGTCCAGTCCATGCTTGGATAGCTTTTCGATATGAAGCTTAGGGTAGTATCTCTCCTTTCTTTTTCAGTCTGGCAGTTTTTTGTTTCCAATACCTGGTATATTTTATACCACCTCTGGAAATATATCCTGCCTCCAGGTAGGTTTTCGTACCGTAGTGATGGGTTTTGGTGTTGTTAGTGCGTTTATGGGATCTTCGTGCATCTTTGCTTTGGCTATTTCTGCAAAGTTTCTCCGCTTTAGTTTCCCATTTCCCAAATTGTTTAGTCTCTGGTGCATTGGATGGTCGGTCAGTCTTCGGAGTTTCTCTGACTGCAGCTGGGCTCTGCAGTCTCTTCTATCGGTCATGGATTGCAGTTTTGTAATCTTTTCAAGTTCTACAATTGGCGTTGACTTCATGCCTCCTGTTTTAATTCTCATGGCTTGGTTTTGAAGTTTGCTAACTTTATCGAAGTTCGCCTTCGCTGCTGTTGTCCATGCCGCAATGCCATACTCGAGAACTGGTCTCACTCTTCCAGTGTACAGTTTCTTTAGTATGCCTTCGTCTGCTCCCCAGCTTGTGCCAGCAAGTTTCCTCATAATTGCCATTCTTTCTCTGGCTTTCATTCGGTTTCTCTCAATCTGACTTTTCCATGTCATGCGCCGATCAAAAGTGATTCAATCGTTCAATCAACCATTCATTCAATCAATCACAAAACCATTAAGCTTAGTGCGGAGTATAGGTTTTCAACCCTTCAACCAACAACTTCCAAGTATGTTTGTCCGTTACCCACCTCACCATCACAGGCCACATATAGCAATGCCGATTCGAGTAGAAAATGGTAATCTTCTTGCCCGACTTCATTTCTTTGAAGTTTCACAATTTCTCCAATGTGATGAACGTCAGTCTCGCTTTATGTATCCTTAACCTGGTATCTTTTATTCTCACTTCCCCACATCCCACACTCTCCCATTCTTCTTCTACGTTGCTTACTAAGAAGATACATTATTTTTTAGAAGATTTTAAACCCACAGGTCACAGAAAGTGTTGGATAGTCTTTGAACGATGAGAGTATCATCGGATGTTTTGATTAACTAGCATCTGCGGGCAACGACTAAACTGCCTTGTGGAAATCTCGGAAGAGGGTAGGGCTACGGGAGTAAACCCAGACAGAAAATCCGGAGTGGTAGCACCTAAGGCGGGTGGTTTCAAAATTACGAGCTCATTCCGGTAGTTCCTGCAACTAAGCTGTTGAAAATTTTCATGCTTTGCATTTCTTTGGAGAGACCGAGAGAGGGATCCTGTAGTTTGGGCAGCTCAGCTTCTCCATATTCAGCGCCCAGGCTTGCGCCATGAGAGGCTACTCACAGGGTGCCACGGGCATGGTTTGCAAAAACTGAGACGCCTATGAATAGATACATGTCTATTTTTTGGAGTGTGTTTTCCTACTGCCTGAAGTGAACTTTGCCAGCCACATTTATCCCTAGAATCGTAGTTTTCTCTCAGCTCCAATGAATGTGGCAATGCCTATTAATTGATCACTGACATACAAGGCGGATTGGTCTTTGTCCACAACTGCGAGTTAAGTATTTTGCTTTCTAAAGGACAACTTTTATTAAATGTAATGGGATCAAGATGCTGAGCAGCGCATGAGCTGCAGTGGTCAGCGACCCATAGCTGACTGCTAGCATCAGGGCCAGCGAACCATAGCTGCCAAGACCCTTTTACACCTCCACGCGGTGATCCTGGATAACAGGCTGCAGCAGGGCAGACTGGCTAAGGAGAAGGGATCGAAGAGGGAATGCTAACCCGGTACTCAAAAAATGCTTGCTGAAGTCGGATGTGTTGAACTGAAAGGTGCAAATATCGCAGCCAAGTTGTAAACTACGACAAAACGCATTCCATTCTCTGGACTACATTCTGCTACTTAATCCCTTTCAGGGTTTGGTAGTGGGAGATTAGGAAAGAACGAAGAAGAAGAAGAAGATTTAATGTAATGACGATCTCAGGTTGATCTCAAAGAAAGCATTCACAAGAATTGAATGGAAACATAGAATTTATAGGAAACAGAGTTTAACGGAAGTATGAAACCAGGCCTGATGCTGACCACATCACCCTTATTGTGCTGTTGGTCAGGAAAATATGGGCTTATTATCATATTGCCAATATAACACACGGTGTGTTAACGGAAAGGAAGACTAACGTCTGGTCAGAGAAAATACACTGATCAGACATGTCAGTCAGGGTCAGACAAAACATACTGGACAAGACCTTCACCTTGACTTCATCGTAGCCCTTCCTGGAAACGGGCTGTTTTCATGGATGCCTGTCTAACAAGCTGAGAGATCGACGTGATCGTCGTAGTAGTGAGCAACACGCAGATAAAACCAAACATAGCACAACCACCGGGATGACCCCGGTCAACCTTCATCAGCACGCTTGGGATGTGAGGAAAGCTGCCATAATACACCACTTAAATTTCTTTTAGGGCGCACAAAAAAGTAATCCTACTCATTGTGGGCATTCAGCAACAACAACAGTGTGTAAACATGCTCATTGCTTTTAAAAGAGTTAGTTACATGGAAACCATAGAGTTTCACGAAAAACGGATTAACCAAATATCTTATTAAAGTTCAAATCTGGATCTATCAGCACATATAGTAGTTGTTTTCCTGCTGAAGACGGATGTGTCGGACCGAAAGGTGCAAATATCGCAGTCAAGCTGTAAACTAGCGATACAACGCATTCCATTCTCCGGACTACATCCTGCTACTTGCAAAGCCCTATTGAGAGGGCTTGGTAGTGGAAGATTGAGAACGAACGCAGCAGAAGAAAAATAAAAAGAAGAAGAAGAAGCAGAAGAAGAAGTAGTTGTTTATCCAAATGTCAAATCATAGTTCTAATGTATTTTTATCTACTCAGATCGTAGTCACTTATCGACATTTCAAAACAGTTTTGATCTATCTACACAGATCATTGTACTTACTTAGTCGCTCCTCTTCTACCTTGAGGTGTGGAGGTACAGATCCTTGTACTTTACCAAAATATCAAACACAGTTCTAATCTTGATCCATAAACACGTATCGTAGTATTTTAAAGAAATAAATTTAAAATCAAAATTATATTCTATGTTCTTTAACTCAGATCGTGATCCTTTACCTTGAAAAAAATGTAAAGCAAAGTTGTAATATAGATCCATAAACACATATCCAAGTTAACTACCGAAATAAATCTATAATCTAAGTTCTATTCTAGATCTATTAATGCAGATCCTAGTCAGTTACCGAAATAAACCTCTAATCAAAGTTCTAATCTAGATCTATCAACACAGATCTTAGCCATTAAGTCAAATCTACGTACATATAAAATAGAGAAAAAAAACAGATTTGTAACCACACTACTTATTAGTTCAAACCAAACCTTGTCTTCCATATAAAAAACAATGGATCTGTTTCAAATGTGTTTTCTTTCCTCTTGAACAAAAAAATTGTTTTAAAATTAGAAAACTATGTTTCGTTGAACTTTCTTCTGAAATGATTTCTTAAAATCGTGTAACACATTTCAACGTTTCTTACTAAATCTCAGACAGGGCGCGGCTATATTTGTCTAGTCTAATATCATATATCTCAAAATGACAAGATGTTTGTTGATGTTTTCAAATATTTTACGAGGTATGTTACAAGAAACGTTGATTGGCTAGGATATCTAGAGATAATTCTTCTCTAGCCGTGTCCTGTATCCTATGTGGTTAATGCGTTGTTTATGGCATGCCAAACGCTTAAGCTCTCGTGAGGGGTATACTGACAGTAAATCAACATGGACAACTGCAACCGACCAAGCATGTCGTAGAGCACGGTTGTTCATGACGTTAGCAGGCTCGTAATGTAATGTGTTTTGTAAGAGAAACCACAAATGCATAGGCAGTATTTTAATACAGCATATATGCTTCTTGTAGGGGCAGATTGAGGTGGGGAGAGAAATAAAGAGAGAGAGAGAGAGAGAGAGAGAGAGAGATTAAGCTGTAGTGGGTGTGTTGAGAAAGAAAAAGAGGCAAGAAGACATTATCAGAATAATTTGCACATGTTAAAACCATTAGCCAATTGTGAATTATTAGGCAGCTGCATTGAGTTTATTCGCATCAATTACACGTTTCTTGGTGTCGTGCATACACTTTTTCAGCTCCTATTTATATTTACACACTTTGTGCTTGTTTCCTCAATTTGTGTTTGTTTTCTCACTTTGTGTTTGTTTACTCACTTATGTTTGTTACCTCAATTTGTTTTCCTTTCCTCACTTTGTGTTTGTTTACTCACTTCTGTTTGTTTCATCACTTTCTGTTTGTTTCCTCACTTAATGTTAGTTTCCTCACTTCTGTTTGTTTCCTCACTTCTATTTGTTTCTTAACTTTTGTTTCTTTTATCACTTCTGTTTGTTTCCTCACTTCTATTTGTTTCTTCACTTCTGTTTGTTTCTTCACTTCTGTTTGTTTCCTCACTTCTGTTTGTTTCTTCACTTCTGTTTGTTTCCTCACTTCTGTTTGTTTCTTCACTTCTGTTTGTTTCTTCACTTCTGTTTGTTTCCTCACTTCTATTTGTTTCTTCACTTCTGTTTGTTTCCTCACTTCTGTTTGTTTCTTCACTTCTGTTTGTTTCTTCACTTCTGTTTGTTTCCTCACTTCTGTTTGTTTCCTCGCGTAATGTTTGTTTCCTCGCGTAATGTTTGTTTCCTCACTTCTGTTTGTTTCCTCACTTCTGTTTGTTTCTTCACTTCTGTTTGTTTCCTCACTTCTGTTTGTTTCTTCACTTCTGTTTGTTTCCTCACTTCTGTTTGTTTCTTCACTTCTGTTTGTTTCTTCACTTCTGTTTGTTTCCTCACTTCTGTTTGTTTCCTCGCGTAATGTTTGTTTCCTCGCGTAATGTTTGTTTCCTCACTTCTGTTTGTTTCCTCACTTCTGTTTGTTTCTTCACTTCTGTTTGTTTCCTCACTTCTGTTTGTTTCCTCGCGTAATGTTTGTTTCCTCGCGTAATGTTTGTTTCCTCGCGTAATGTTTGTTTCCTCACTTCTGTTTGTTTCCTCACTTCTGTTTGTTTCTTCACTTCTGTTTGTTTCCTCACTTCTGTTTGTTTCCTCGCGTAATGTTTGTTTCCTCGCGTAATGTTTGTTTCCTCACTTCTGTTTGTTTCCTTACTTTTGTTTGTTTCCTCACTTCTGTTTGTTTCCTCACTTCTGTTTGTTTTCTCACTTCTGTTTGTTTCCTCACTTCTATTTGTTTCTTTACTTTTGTTTCTTTTATCACTTCTGTTTGTTTCTTCACTTCTGTTTGTTTCTTCACTTCTGTTGGTTTCCTCACTTCTGTTTGTTTCCTCACTTCTGTTTGTTTCCTCACTTCTGTTTGTTTCTTCACTTCTGTTTGTTTCTTCACTTCTGTTTGTTTCCTCGCGTAATGTTTGTTTCCTCACTTCTGTTTTTTTCCTCACTTCTGTTTGTTTCCTCACTTCTGTTTGTTTCTTCACTTCTGTTTGTTTCTTCACTTCTGTTTGTTTCCTCGCGTAATGTTTGTTTCTTTACTTCTGTTTGTTTCTTCACTTTCTGTTTGTTTCCTCATTTAATGTTTTTTTCTTCACTTCTGTTTGTTTTCTTATTTCTGTATGTTTCCTCACTTCTGTTTGTTTTCTCACTTCTGTTTGTTTCCTCACTTCTATTTGTTTCTTTACTTTTGTTTCTTTTATCACTTCTGTTTGTTTCTTCACTTCTGTTTGTTTCTTTACTTCTGTTTGTTTCCTCACTTCTATTTGTTTCCTCACTTCTGTTTGCTTCCTCACTTCTTTTTGTTTCATCACTTCTGTTTGTTTCTTTACTTCTGTTTGTTTCCTCACTTAATGTTTGTTTCCTCACTTCTGTTTGTTTCCTCATTTCTGTTTGTTTCCTTTCTTCTTTTTGTTTCCTCACTTCTGTTTGTTTCCTTACTTTTTTTTGTTTCCTTATTTGTGTTTGTTTCCTCCCGTTATGTAAATTTTTGTCTTCACGTTATGTTTAAGGTTCCTCCTCATGTTATGTTTAAGTTTCCTCCTCACGTTATGTTTAAGTTTCCTCACATTATGTTTAAGTTTCCTCCTCACGTTATGTTTAATTTTCCTCCTCACGTTATGTTTAAGTTTCCTCCTCACGTTATTTTTAAGTTTCCTCCTCCCGTTATGTTTAAGTTTCCTCCTCACGTTATGTTTAAGTTTTCTCCACACGTTATGTTTAAGTTTTCTCCTCACCTTAAGTTTAAGTTTCCTTCTCATGTAATGTTCAAGTTTTCTCCTCACCATATGTTTAAGTTTCCTCATCACGTTATGTTGAAGTTTTCTCCTCACGTTATGTTGAAGTTTCCTCCTCACGTTCTGTTTAAGTTTTCTCACGTCTTGTTTAAGTTAAGAGCAGCATAGATGGCGCCTAACAGGCTGCGGGTCTACTTTGCTCTAGCGTTTTAGTATATTGAAATGGACTTGCACATCGGTTTACCACCCTCCAAGAAATTTGTTTAATACAGACTACAGATTCTTGTAAACCAGTGTAAAGACATTAAGTTATAGTTAAATCAACGGGAGGGCTTTTTTTATGATCCATGTTGCTTCGGTAGTGAAAGAATTGGCGAACTGAAATATCGTTTCCAGGTACCCCCGATTGATGTGTTAATTACAATCTACTTGGGGGTTCCTTTCATGTACATCGAACTCCAGCTTAAATATTCAAAATGTTTGTCCACATTTTCTCCCAATTATCACCAACTTTCATAATGATCTGATTATTTTCAGCTGAGTTTTAGAATGTTATGGGCATGTGTTATTTTTAGCCCCGCTTTATACTTATTCTGTAACTCATATGCATGGTAATATCATCTAAATATTCAAGAGTGTTTCAGGGGCCAGAAAGCAGCGCAAAGAATAATAACACTGTAAATCTGCCAAGAATGTTGCAAGAGGCGACTGAAAAGGGTTGAGCATGAGGCCGGCTAACTTATCCTGTTTTCAAACGAAACCACAAAACGTTCAACATACGTGGCGTGTTCAAATGAAACCAGACCAAACTGCAACAATTTAAAATTACACACGATGCGCATAATGACGTCACTTCTGGTGTAATCAGCACGTACCAAACGTCAAGTTTGCAGAATTTCATTATCCTCCGAGACCATTGAAAACATGGTGGCTGTGATACTGAATCCGTTCAAAGTTGATTAGCGAGCGGTGATTCGTTTCTAGCAGCTGAAGGATGTCGACCAGTTGACATTCATCGCAGAATGCAGGCAGTGCATGATGACAAAAGTGTGTTGAAGACAACAGTGAAAAACTGGACAACGATGTTTTAAAGCAGAAAGTGAGTAAACTCAACAATATACGCTTGACCTGGTCTCGGAAGATCTTTCGTTAACTCCCGTCCTTCTTTAAAAGTTGTTCTCCAGTTCTTCACTGTTGTCTTCGACACATTTTTGTCACCATGCACTGCCTGCATTCTGCGATGAATGTCAACTGGTCGACATCCTTTAGCTGTTAGAAACCGAATCATCGCTCGCTGATAAAGTGGGACGGATTCCGTATCACACGGCTAGTGGTTAAGTGACACGGCTCACAATCACAAATGTGCTTGGTTCGATCCCCATCACAACCCCAGGGAAGCAAACCCTTAGAAAATGCAGGAGAAAGCAGGCCCTTACATAAAATGCATGCTGAAGTCCGATACACTGGTCCGACAGGCGCAAAATAAAAACCACAGTGCAACGCACACCGCGTTGGGGAATAGAGAAATAAGGCGAACGCAAAAAAAAAAAAAAACAACTACCACCCGCCATGTTTTCAACGGTCTGCCGAGAAAAGTATGAGTCGGAGCATAATGAACTTTTGGAAACTTGGCGGTTGGTATGTGCTGTTTACACCTGAAGTGACTTCCTCGTGCGTATCGTACGTATGTTCACTTGTTTCATTTTGATCCGGTTTCATTTGAACACGTCTCGTATATACAACAAATAAGAACAGCTGGACCGCATGCATTTGCTGAAGACGTGTTTCATACTGAGGTGAACGATTTTGATTGATTGTTTTCAAATTATATTACAAAAACAGTATGTCTGTCCTGGGAAACTTTTAATCAACAGCTTTTATTAGCTTGCATGACGTCTGGCAACGAATCAGAAAGTAACTAATTCGTAGCTTACATGCGTCAGTTAAAGTTATGATGTCGAGGGAAAACGTGCTCATTATGGATGTATCTAATTCCTTCCCTGCAGACAAATCTGACAGGATTCTATGTGGATAAGATCTTGTAACCACTTTTTTTCGTTCGTCTTATTATCTAAGATGTTGTATCGTGTTTTGCGAGTTTAACGTTAACGGACCAGTTCGTCAGTCTTCAGCACGAATTTTAAAAATGTGTTTACTTCTCTTAGAGGTAAGACTTTGTTGTTTGATAAACATATATGAGTAAACCCTTCCAGTTTTTCTTCGCGACGTAGCCACTGTAACTATTTGGAGGTACTGCATTGCATGTCGTACACAGGTGTACAAGTTTGTTTAATCCTTAGTAACAATTCCGCTAGAACAGGAAATAATCATACATGTAAAATAATTGTTGTATACTTCGTTCCATTTGTTACGTTGTTATATAGTTTACAGCTGGGCAGTGATATCTATGCATTTCGGCTCGACACATCCGATTACAGCAGGGTATATTCTGGGGACCGGTTTGACCTCGCGACGTGCACGTACCAGGCCATCTTTCGTCTTTTGATAGTTGTGAACAGATCTTCAAAAGGACCAATATTTTACTTCAATGATTTACTTCAGCTATATCAGATTCTACTGAGAAACCTCATCATAGCCAAGAGCACCCAGCTCCACCTTAATTCAGTACGCCCCAGGATGAAGGAAGGACCACTGTAACCCGCTACAGAAGAACAGACATCAGAAGTGAAGTGAAAAACTCAGTACAAGCAGCTTCTAACAACAGCAACAACAACAGCAACAACAACAGCAACAATTCTGAAGGAATACACTATCATCAACCAAGAACTGCGTGCCCAAAGCTAAAAGTAAGTAATACACACCGGTATAACCGACCAACGCTGGAATGGCCTCAACCATGTGTCAAGAAGAGAACCTGATGCGTTTATCAAAGCTCGTCATGGGGATCCAAATAGGGCAGTGATCAGGGAATACAAGACTCATGTGTCCCATAGCCTTTACTGTCGGTCTACCTCATCTATACGTTGGTGGATCTTATACCATGTAATTTTGCCAAAGGTTGCGTTTTAACCCCAGAGGGAGCCAAAATGGGACAGCCAAATCAGTTTAAAATGAAGTCAAAGCTCCCACCCACCCGCCAGCCAGACGGGGGAAGTGGAGCACACTCCGCCACAGAACAGGTGCTGAAGACAGAGGTACTAGACCAGAAGGCACACCAGCAACCAATTTACGATGGAACCGGCACGGCCCTTTATTATGTATATCTACATAGAAGTCCAAAAGTAATCGATATAGTGCGAAAGACAACGAACACTGCCTTAATCGTGCGAAGCATGTGATCCTGTCCATAACAGAATGAATAGTCACTTACATAGGCTAAAGCTGGCTCCATCGCCTATGTGTTTGTGAAGGCAAGCAACACGGACATCTGAACATATCCTACAAGACTGTTATATTATTAGCCAATTACGTACTGAGATTTTGCCCACAAAGACGATTCTCCAAACAAAGATGTTTGGAAGCCTTAAATAAATCTGCACTACAGCAACCTTTATCAAGAGTACTGGACTTCAAGCATGGCTAACGAGAAGAAGAAGAAGAAGAAGAAGAGGAAGAAAAGGAGGAGGTAAAACAAGGAGAACAAGAAGAAGAGGAGAAAAAGAAGAGGAAGAAGACGGAAAAGAAGGAGGAGAACAAAAAGAAGAAGAAAAAAAGAAGAAGAAAAGAAAACGAAGAGGAGGACACGTAGAAAAAGTTTTAGTGATTTAGTCATAAGCGATTTCTGGCACAAATTTCCGTTCATTAGCTTCAGCACTAGTAGATAAGTTTCTTCTGGTTTGCCGATGGCAATTAACAGACCTCACGCAGCGTGCATTTCGAGTCAATTATATTAGCTGTCTGGTATATTTAGTCTTGCCGAGAAGAATTCAACTCATCATTGTCACTAAAAGAAAAGCAGTTTACACTGGTTGGTTCATATCTCTCATCGGGGCCATTCAGGTGCTTGTTCTGTGAATCTTCATATTCTTCTGACATCCAGGAAACCGCGTTTTTCATTCTTTTCGGTCTATATGGTATTGTTTCTGAAGTTTACTTCGAAACCTCCAAGGCTACTCCAATCTTACCAATCTTTTCGATTGTTTGAATGGCGATTGTGCAGTGTCATTGATGTTGGAAATTCTGTTACCTATGTCAACGGTTCTCAACCTGTGGTTCGGCGGGCCACTGGGGGATTCATGAAATAATATAAGGGGTCCACGAAGGCTTGAAGAAATGTTATGAGCTTCTACATTTAAAGTCAAAAGGCAAATGCGTCCACACAGGCAAATGCTTAGTAGCGGAACCGAAATTTGATCAGCGAGAAACCTGCCAAGGACCTTTTCTTTAATACCTTTGTCACACACATAAGAACCTTATCGTAGCTACAATATTATTGTAGCACCTGAGGCGGATGGTTTTAAAATAGCAAACTCATTCCGGCAGCTCATGCAGCTGAGCAGAATTCCTTTGTATTACCACAGTGAGGCCGAGAGGAGGATCCTGCAGTTTGGGCAGTCCAGGGTCTCCATTTTCAGCGCCAGGGTTTGCGTCTGAGAGGCTACTCACAGGGAGCCCCGTGCATGGTCTACAAAGACTGAGATGCCCATGAATGAATAAGAAGCTTATCAACCGTTTGTCAGCCATTATCATGGAGCAGTTATAAGAAAGAGTTGGCGTGTCCCCCTATTTTGCTCTGCAACTGGACGAAAGCTCAGACATAGCCAACAGAACGACCGTATTGTGCTACGTTAGAGCGTGAACTTCAATATGTTGGAACACTTCCTGTTCATGTCCTCCTTGGTGTTCACTACAGCTGAACACGTATTTAACAGCTTCAATGAGTTTATCACATATTATGATATGGGTTGGTTGAAATGCGTTGGGATTATCCCAGATTGAGCACTTGCAATGTTTGGAGAGCCTCCTGAACCTGTAGCACGAATTAAGGAAATCATACCATCCATAACTTAACTTAACTTCATTATACTGGTTTATATGACTCTACGGAGTCTGTATACAACCAGTTCATTCCACTCTACCAATACTAAATATAACTGAGCATTCAATCTATTTTTCACTAACCATGCCTACGCCCCATCCTATGGGAATGCATTTCAAGCATGCATCACTCTCTAACTAAAAAAAAAAATTCCTAATATCTCATCTAGACATGCATTTAAACAATTGGAAGCTGTGCCCTGTTGTTTTTGCATCCGGTTATACTTTGAAAAACCTGGTAGATTCTAATATATCCTTTCCATTGATTAATTTATAAACTTGTATTAAGTCATCTCGAATTCTTTTCTCTTCTATACACGTTAAACCAGTTTTTCAGTCTTCTCTTTTCTCATAATTATAATTCTGGAATCCCATGATTAGTTTTGTGGTACCATTGCTACATACATATGTTAGCATTAGTTGCTAAGAAGATTCCATAAAAACTATAACAGACCTTGAAGGACTCTATAAAAATTGTAAATTTTTTAAAAAGCAAATAACTTAATTCAAGACTTTTTGAGCAGCGTTGGAAGATATGGACAGTGAACACCTTCGATTTTTCTGACATTGTGAAGTTCGCTGGCCATGACAACGTCAGTTATGCCTCTCGTTTCCGGGATTGAGAGACGAAGTAAGAATATCTCTTAGCAGCAGCATGATATCAGCGTTGGTTTGACAGTTTTATCCTAGTTAGTAACATTTGCTTATTTATCATATTTATCATATTTATCATTTAAATATACTTAACTTAAATTTTCTTGCAAAAGATGCTAAATCCTTGAGGTTGAAGACAATATCGAAGCTATGATTTACGAGCTTGAATGGGGTTTCATTATAAATATGAGACATTTTCAAACTCACAAATATTCTAAGCTTCACCAGCAGTGAGTTGTTTAAGGAAGGCATATTACTTATCGCACGACATTTGGAAGGTTTGATACATAGTTTCTGAGAATATTGTCCCGTTCCGGATGTAAGGAAAAAACGGGATTAGAGATCAGTCTCCATTCAATGAGCATGACGTGGTAAAGGAAGCTACAATAGCAGAGGAAGAAAAGCTCATAGAAATATCCACGGATGGTGCTCTCAAATTACAGTTCACGGAACAGTTCCTTCCAAATTTATATTTTTAAAACATATTTTTTGGAACTACCGAAGTGGGCTGTGAAAGCATTGATGCCTTTCGTCACCATATTACTTGTGTGGAAAATCATTCTTTGTTCCTGTGTATTTTGAAAATCAGTACAGAAACCGTTTGGAAAACGTAGTCTAACTTAGAATACAAGTTTTAGCTATGAACCCCCGATATAACAAGGCTTGTAAAGGAAATGCAGGGCCGTGTTCCCATTAAAGAAAGTCAATAGTTTAATTTAATGTTCAACCCATTTCGTCACTAGAGTAGAAGCGTCTTCTAAGCCTTATGTATTTTAAATAAACATAAGAGAGTACGGATTGTAAAGGACCGGTAAAACTGATTCAAAAGGATATATTGTCGATTAAATAATACTTAATTTAAAGTGAACAAACGTGGACACAACCTCGCCTCCACACTGTGAACACCATAAACTTTTATTAAAATGTTATTTGTGCTTAACAACTGATAATACTTTCCTAGATTCTAAATATGGATATATAATGAAAATTCATTAACTGTGTGAGTTGCAGATGTGGATGATTCATTCAAATTGCACAGAAAGAGAAAATGTAATTTTATATTTATTATGTTTTCTTGTTTATTAAAATTACATTTCCATTAACATTTTCAATTGCAGACATTGTTTACTATAATAAACGCACAGATAATTCGTTCCAAAGCATTTTCTTTAATATAAATATTTTAGGAGTCCGCGGCAATCAAAGCTATTTAAAGTGGGTCCCCAGTACCGAATAGGCTAAGAACCACTGCCGAAGTAGATATAGGCCGCTTTGTTAATCCCCTACAACGAGAATATGGTAGCGAAACTTGGGCAATCTATGCCAAACAAGAGCACGGGCTTAATACATGCTAAACACCTTTCAACTTCGGAGCCGACCATATATTGATTGAATTACAGAGACTGCTCCGATCTCCCAAGCATATGCACTCTCCACTAACGTTCACGTATCGAAGACTACGATGGCTTGGTCATGTTCCTCGGCTGGAAGATGGTCGCATTCCCAAAGATATCATCTTTGGACAGTTGTCGCATGGCAAGAGAATAGTCAACCGACCACAGCTAAAATTCAGAAATGTGTTTAAGCGTGATATGAAGGACTCAGTAAGGAATCTGACATTCTTGGAAGACGAAGCTGCAAACCGTTTCAAGTGGAGATGTGCTCTGAAGTGCCATCTCGTTCTTGGTGAAACGATCTTGATACACAGCGAAGTGAAACAACAACGCACGCAAGGAGAAAGAGAACAAAAAAATCTCAGTAGAGCATTACCACCCCAAGGCTTTATCATCCGATATTCATGATTGAAAGGTACTACTATACTATGTTGGTCACCTCTCATTCATGATTGAAAGGTACTACTATACTATGTTGGTCACCTCTCATTCATGATTGAAAGGTGCTACTATACTATGTTAGTCACCTCTAACGACTTGATTTTAGTTTGACATTGAGCGTAATCTAATTTCTGTCACACGCGAGTTCACTGTCCTTGAATGGTTTAACCAGGTTACAGGAAACTTTAAAGGATAAAAGGCAGCATTTAAACAATTTTTTTGTTTGCGTTCACCTTATTTCTCTAATTCCCAAGGCGGGGTGCGTTGACACTGTAGTTTTTATTTTGGGCTTGTTGGCCCAGAGCATCCGACTTCAGCATGCATTTTATGAAAGGGTCTACTTCCTCCTGCATTTTCTAAGGATTTGCTTCCCCGGGGTAATGTCCGGTGCTGTAATGGGGATCGAATCCAGCACCTTCAGGTTGTGAGCCGTGTCACTTAACCACTAGCCGACGCCGTCCCCGAAAAGGCCGCATTAAGTTAGCTGTAACCCTAATAACGTTGCATTCATGAAACTTCAATAATATGCACTTCAGAATGTATTATTTTGTACAGATCTAACTCGTGCAGTAGTAGCGTCAGGCAAGCGAAGAAGTTAAGGTACATTATATAGTTTCATTAGAACTAAATCATGAGCACAGAAAGTTTCACATTAGCCCTAATGACTTACTAATGTTATGTTTGTGGCGGCCATTCGGGGAGGATGATGTCATTGAATATTTTTTTTACCCTATGACATTTATCATTAGATTAATTTTACAATTAATTTTATAATTATTTCAGACGAACAAAAACATATGACTAAAAAATAAAAGGATTATTTCTGTGAAAAAGGCTGCACTTATTTACATACAAAGCCGTATGCGGGCCTTAAGGCAATGGATTCCCTACCCCTATGCTAGCACATTCCACCGCTAGTCTCCTCTAACGACTTGATCTCAATTTGGAAGACCGCTTATTCTTGTCTGGCACGCTGAACTTCTTTTTGGCTATCAGCGAATCATTTACGTTTGCATTAGCTGAATACAATACAAACGTTCTTGTACAATTCGCTACCCCTACGTAAGTTGTCATGGCCCAGACACCTAGCTCTTAAATGGTTCTAAGCGCCACATGAATGCTAGTTCGCTGACTTGATGACAGAATGAAGACAGTGTCTATGCGCAAGGTCTACATTCCAATAAAAATGTATGCATTTCTTTTACAAAGACCTTTCGTACAAAAGTACTTTTCTTTAACGTCAGCAATTCTACTCGTTACTTAATGTTCCTCGTCAGTAACTGAGCCTAGAAAGGGGACCTGGCTAGTAGGACTGTTACCTGCCAAACATGTAATTGGCGAATGAGGAGGGTTGAGCAAATACCAGGTACGGGACCCTGTAGAAACTTAAAGCCACATAAACTTAAAGAGATATGTAGAGGTCCACCTGCCAGCCACACCACCGAGGAGGCACAATACTCCCTGAACGAACTAGATGAGGTCGGTAAGGGTGTCGGACTACGGATGAACAAAAAGAACAAGCAATGTCTCCGAAACCCTTACTGCCGCAGATTAGAGATCAAGCTGGGAAATGAGCATATCGAAGATTTCAGCTCCTACATATACTTATGGCAAGAAATTAATGCCACCCACACCCTAGATCGAAGAATCTCAAGACGAATAGCTGCATCCTGGTCTAGCTTCAATACCATAAAGCCTATACTCCTGCAGCTAAAAGACACCATTGCAAGGGTGCATCTTTTCAATTCTACGGCCATATGGCTCCCTATATGACTTTGTTCAAGTGCCAAATATGTTATAAATTATTATCGATTACTCTCACAACTAAATTCTTGTTACTAATTTGTACCAGATTACTTAGTACTAATGTCACTTAGTAACGGGTAGCATCAATACATTTGAGACATCACTTGCATTCAGCTCAGCTGCTTCCATTGAACGTTTAATTATTAGCGAACCAAGCGCAACTTGGAATCACGGAATGTTAACAAGGCTTCTTTCTTTGAGTCCTTATTCGTGAAACATTGAAATTAAAGTGTAAGTTTCAGATTGCATCTTCAAAGTAAGTGTTTGACTGTCTTCAAGACAATTTAATAATTATTGCTATGGAGGCATAGGTTGACAACGAGAGGAGGGGGAGAAGTTATGAGCGGGGGATGTGAAATACGCGAGGGTTGCAGGAAGAGCAGAATCTGTTAATTAGTAAACTGCTGTGCTTTCTTTGATATTGTACAAACTGACATACAGATCTTATGCACGAGCAATGCTATTTTATTTATAATTCACCACAGCAATATTTCCATTGAAAGTTTGATATGAAATTTAATGTAATAAAAACCATTAAATGGAAAGTTGTTTCAATAAATTAATTTAATTCGGCATAGTTTTCTTTGTGTTACCGAAATACGAGCAAGGAATAGCAGCTCTGTCACAATAAGAGCAAGGAATAGCAGCCCTGTAACAATAAGAGCAAGGAATAGCAGCCCTGTAACAATAAGAGCAAGGAATAGCAGCCCTGTAACAATAAGAGCAATGAATAGCAGCCCTGTAATAATAAGAGCAAGGAATAGCAGCCCTGTAAAAAGAAATACACGTCGAAACAAGCAACTAAGGAGGGTTCAGCATTAGGTCGGTTATTCAGTAGAAACTATACACTACATGATGAAGTCGGTTTACAATCTAGCAAGAACTATACACTATAAGATAAAGAAGGTTAACTTATCAGGTAGAAACTATACACTACAAGTTGAGGTTGGCTAACATCCAGTATAAATTTTACACTCCAATTTAGACAGAAAATGAGTTATCCAGTAGAAACTATAAACCCAAATATAAACATAAGATCGGTTATTCAGTGGAAGCTTTACACAAGATAAATATAAGGTCGGTTAACTTATCCAGCACAAACTATTCACCACAAGATAAATATAAGGTCGGTTAACTTATCCAACAGAAACCATTCACCACAAGATAAATATAAGGTCGGTTAACTTATCCAGCAGAAACTATTCACCACAAGATAAATATAAGGTCGGTTAACTTATCCAGTAGAAACAATCCACCACAAGAAAAAAATAAGATCAGTTATCTTATCCAGTAGAAACAATCCACCACAAGATAAAAATAAGATCAGTTATCTTATCCAGTAGAAACAATACACCACAAGATAAAAATAAGATCAGTTATCTTATCCAGAAGAAACAATCCACCACAAGATAAAAATAAGATCAGTTACCTATCCAGTAGAAACAATACACCACAAGATAAAAATAAGATCAATTATCTTATCCAGTAGAAACAATCCACCACAAGATAAATATAACATCAGTTATCTTATCCAGCAGAAACTATTCACCACAAGATAAACATAAGATCGGTTATCCAGCAGAAACGATCCACCACAAAATAAACATGTGATCTGTTAACATCCAGTAAAAAATGTACATCACAAGAACAACAATTGATCTTTATATCTCATCGTAGAGAAGAGCGACTAAACCAATGTTTCACTTGCTTTAAAATGTGTCCTTCTAATATAATCTTCTTCTTCCTCGTTCGCAATCAGACATCCACATCAATAGTTCCAAGCATGTCGTGTCTGTGGTTTGTTTATGATGCGGATTGTGTTGCACCGTGTCCTGTTCGTGGGGCCCACTTCATACGTCAATAGCATGGATTTGTTCGGGAATACATCCAAAGTATGGCTGTCCCCAACCTACCTGAAAGACAGCAGTAGTTTGTTTTCAGAATTGTCTTTCATATAAACGCTGTTAAATTATCGAGCATTCCCATCTCGAAATGCAACTTTAATCTCATGTTATAATCAGGCGCTTTCACTGGTGTTGTTTCCGTTGTTTCTTTTATTAAGACACTTTTTTATTCTAAAGATTAAATGACCATCGTCTCAATATGTTATTACATTGTTTTTATACAACGACTAATACAAATAAAACGTGATAAATTGGTCTCATTCTTAGTCAAGAACTTCTGCAAAATCAAGGGGAGATAAGAATGATCATAGCCAACAGAGATAGAGAATTTTACAAAAGACAAGATGATTTACGAAACAGAAAGTATTCGACGCAGGAGCCAAAAAGGGATCAAGTAAAACCAAAACTGAATACAGGGCTACACATGAAGAAATAAAGACAATGACCTCAAAAAACGCCAAAGACGAGAGACACAGAGAACACATCTGATACAGCAGAAGCACACTACCCCTTAACAAGAAGAAATCATATTATAGTATTCAAACTGCGAACAGACCGCTGTACGTAAAAATGATCTGTTAAGGCAATACAAAAACGGGCACACAGGCATGTGAACGTGTGGACAGATCAAACAAAAGGCTGAATGTGTCTTCCAGGTCTGCTAGCTTCACTGTGTTGTTGTTCGCCCATCACGCGCGATGAGGACCTTTCCTTTTTCATTTTAGCCAGGCCTTCCAGTCGAGTATTCCGTACTTCCGGGTTGTGGATGTGTGCGGAGATGGCTAACAAGTTCGATTTGGGATCTGCATACTCGCAGGCAGTGAGGGCATGAAAAGTTTGATTCGCGCGACTGTGAGATTTCACGGGCTTTTCTGGAATTTCGCCGTTGTTCTGCTGCAGTCTTTTTAGAAGCCTCGCATGATACTGTTCCTCTGCGGAGAGCTATACGCTAGGCTGTATGGTCTTTTGCAGCATCTTCCCATGATTCGAGGTTTATTCTTTTAAAGACGGTTTGAGTGTGTCTTTAGAGCGCTTTTTTTTTTCCCCTCCTTGTGAGCATTCGCCATTCTGAATCTCGCCATAGAAGATTAATTTTGACAACCGACAGTCTGGCATGCGAACCACGTGACCCGCTCAGCGAATCTGTGATTGCCTCATGATGGTATCAACGCTAGGGATACCAGCTCTCTCAAGGACAACAGTGCCCGGTTCCCTGTCTTGCCATTTGACATTCATCACCCTCCTGAGACAAAGTGTGTGAAAGTAATTCAGCTTCGTCGCGGGACGCCTGTATACAGTCCATGTTTCACTTGCATATAGTAAGACAGGAACCACCACTTTTCTTTACACTTTCAGCTTCGTCTGGAGGCTAATGCAATTTTGACGCCAGACGTTTGAGTGTAGTCTGCCAAACATGGCGCTGGCTTTGGCGATTCTAACGTTCATCTTATCATCTATGACTACATTCTGAGACAGTGTACACTAGAGGAGCTGTGTCACAATATATCCCCCCTGGACTCAATTGCGGCATAAACATTACGGCAACAAGGCCTCTTTAACACAAGGGTAGTCATCTTGAAAGAATACCAATCCTTACTTCGGAAGGCACAGATCAGATGGGTCCGTTATGAGTGGGTGGCAGCTGTAGTGAACGCAAACCTATCTAGGGTAGTTGTCTCGCCGCCGCGATTCAATTTCAACCAGTGTTCGTAAAGCGATCTCAGTCCCGCCAGGCGGAGCGATAGCGCGGGCTTGCGGAAAACGCTCGCCTGCCTTTCCCCGTAGAGCTATTAGGGTGCAGTTTGTTGTGGCGTCTCCTCCACCGAGGTGCGCTTCTCTGGTCCGTATCAGGAAACGTGGTCCGTCCGTGGTGATTTATCTAAGGCTTATAGCAGAGCTCAACAGTTCGTCTCGCTGGTGGTCAGACTCTCGCAAAGAGCTTGTGACCGGCAAATGGAAAGCAGGAATCGTGCCTCAAGGCCCTGTGTTCTCCTCGGGAGAAGGGCAGGCCAGCAGGCCAAATTGTCTCTAGTCCCAGTGAAATTCATCGCCGAGGTCGTTGGGATCCGTTCTGCACAGAGCGCTGCCATCCCTCCTCGAGCGAGCCCGGTCGGTCGGTCGTCTGGTGCGTGTAGGAGGCCCCTGTCAGGCGGTCCTAGGTCGACGGAGTGAGGGACGGGTGGAACAACCGTCCGTCCGTCCCGTCAGTCGGTCCCTGCGGCCGTCCCAGTGAGGCTTTTTACACACCCTTCCTCCGCCGACCGGTGTGTGTTGTACGTACGTCTCCGACAGATATCTGGTTGATCCTGCCAGTAGTCATATGCTTGTCTCAAAGATTAAGCCATGCATATCTAAGTTCACACTGTCTCACGGTGAAACCGCGAATGGCTCATTAAATCAGTCGAGGTTCCTTAGATGACACGATCCTACTTGGATAACTGTGGCAATTCTAGAGCTAATACATGCTTACCAAGCTCCGACCCTCGCGGAAAGAGCGCTTTTATTAGTTCAAAATCAATCGTCGTTTCCCCTCGCGGGGTTGCGGCGTCCCCACTGGTGACTCTGGATAACTTTGTGCTGATCGCATGGCCTCATGTGCCGGCGACGCATCTTTCAAATGTCTGCCCTATCAAATGTCAATGGTACGTGACATGCCTACCATGTTTGTAACGGGTAACGGGGAATCAGGGTTCGATTCCGGAGAGGGAGCATGAGAAACGGCTACCACATCCAAGGAAGGCAGCAGGCGCGCAACTTACCCACTCCCGGCACGGGGAGGTAGTGACGAAAAATAACAATACGGGACTCTTTCGAGGCCCCGTAATTGGAATGAGTACACTTTAAACCCTTTAACGAGGATCTATTGGAGGGCAAGTCTGGTGCCAGCAGCCGCGGTAATTCCAGCTCCAATAGCGTATATTAAAGTTGTTGCAGTTAAAAAGCTCGTAGTTGGATCTCAGGCGCAGGTGGGAGGTCCGGCTCGCGCCGGTTCACTGCCCGTTGTCTCCTGCCCTACCGTCTGCCGGCTCTCTCCCACGGGTGCTCTTCGCTGAGCGTCCTGGGTGGCCGGCGCGTTTACTTTGAAAAATTAGAGTGTTCAAAGCAGGCCTCGGCTGCCTGAATAATGGTGCATGGAATAATGGAATAGGACCTCGGTTCTATTTTGTTGGTTTTCGGAACTGGAGGTAATGATTAACAGGGACAAACGGGGGCATTCGTACTGCGGCGTTAGAGGTGAAATTCTTGGATCGCCGCAAGACGAGCTACTGCAAAAGCATTTGTCATAAACCATAAACGATGCCGACTAGCGATCCGCAGGAGTTGCTTCGATGACTCTGCGGGCAGCTTCCGGGAACCCAAAGTGTTTGGGTTCCGGGGGAAGTATGGTTGCAAAGCTGAAACTTAAAGGAATTGACGGAAGGGCACCACCAGGAGTGGAGCCTGCGGCTTAATTTGACTCAACACGGCCAAACACTGACATGATTAACATGCAGAGAGCACTTTCGTTGGGTCTAATATGGAACGGGTGCTGGAATTAGACTCTCTAAAATCTGGGGCTACCCTCTAAGTAACTTGATTGGCTCGCTAAAGGAATTGACGGAAAGGCACCACCAGGAGTGGAACCTGCGGCTTAATTTGACTGAATACGCCAATACTGTAGAACGACTGACAAATCGAGAGCACTACCGTTGGGTCTAATAATGAACGTACGCTGGTATTAAACTCACGGAAGACAAGTCAGCTCTCTAACACTCTAATGAAAGAACGCTACGGAAATCGTGTTTAACTCGACAGAAACCGCAGATTTCAAATACCTGGTCATTGACAAACAAAAGCCCTCAATAAATTCGTCTGGCCAAATAGTGAACGGGTCCTGGAAATAGACCATCTGAAGACAGGTCAGTTTTACCCTACTAATGACAGGGCGTTGCTACGGAAAACCAGCTCATATCGAGTTGAGCCGCAGACACTTTGGTTCACGTACCAGGCTGATAAGCCAATGGCGCGAGGCTACCATGTGGGGGATTACGGCCGAACCCTTGTAAGCCGCAATCCCGCCCAAAATCTCAGCACCACTGCAATGGGAGGCTCCTACATGTTCGGGACCTGGGGCTCGCGCCCCAGCCCTATCCGGTAGATCCGCAGAAAGAGGTCTCTGCCGTCCGCCGATCAAAGCGGGCGGACAGCTGCTTGATGCTAACCTTATACGGCGATGGGGTGCGAAACCACCAACATAAGACTTAGTTCCTGGTCGGGGTGTCGAAAACAGTACAGCAGCCACCTCACTGTGAACTGTCGAGACTCAACCAATGACCATGAGATCTGTCCGCACACTAGGCGAACAACATCTCTGTGACATTACCAGGCTTGTCCTCTGGTTAAATGCACTTCTGCTTCGATATCTACCTCTGTACGTTATCAGCCATATAGCTATCATGCTGGACGCAGAAGAGATGCAGACCAGCTGACATTGCACACCTGCCCCACTGTGTCAACATCCCAGGTGGCGGGGAATGCTAGGCGTACCATCTCTGCATAGAAGCCAAGAAAATAAAGGGAGAAAGAGATACCCCACTCACATGCAAATGCTACGTTTCTGGCAGGACGTGACGATCCTGGGTTACAGACACACTGGACTGCCTCTCTTCCGGGTAAACCAGTCCATATCATATATCTCATATATCATCTCACATATCATCATCGCACCCTATAGACACGAGTAGTGAAGATTCGATAGTCTGGTAAGACAACTTCCATAAGAGAGACAACTCTGATCATAAACAACTGCTGCCTTGCAGCCAAAGGCTAAGGAGGGCATCCCTACAGAAACGCCTGTTGAAATCGGATGCACGGGGCCGCAAGCCAAACAAAACAGTGCAACGTAAATCGCAGCATGATGACAGTACAACCGATTAGAAAAACGCATGGCGCTCATCCTGCGGAGTCCCGCCAGGCAGCGATAGTGCCGGGCCCCACGCCTCGAAGGGGCCCACCCTTGACTACTGGTGGTCACCCACCCATGTGTCGTGGAGTCAAGGCACATGGCTATGGGGCAACTTTTATTGACCAAAAACTCAAGACTCTCAAAATACTACAGTGGAATGCGGAGGGAGTCATTAACAAAAAACTTTCCCTAACACATCACCTGCATGAAGGTAAGATTGACGTGGCATGTATCCAGGAAACGCACCTCAACAATAATCATAAATTCTCAATCAGAGGATACCAGACCTTCCGTCTCGATAAAGAAGGCCACAAAGGAGGGGTCCTGATACTGACTAGAAACTGCATACCGAGTAGCGCGGTACCTGTCAGTCACACCGGACAAGCAGAAATTGTAGGAGTTGACATAATGGCTCAAGAGACGAAGCTCCGAATTTTTAATCTGTACGGACCACCAAATAGAGACCTATCGCTCTCGAGTATGGAGGTCAGAGACTCCAACTGCATAGTAGTTTGAGATTTCAACAGCCACTCGGAGAGATGGGGATACTCTGACACAGACAGCAGAGGTGACGAAGTGGAAGATTGGGAGATAGACACAAATCTCTCCCTAATCAATAGGCCGGAAGATAGCCCTAGCTTCTATTCAAGAACATGGCATACCACCTCGACTCCAGATTTGGCCTTCTCCACACAGGACATACACCATAAAATAGACCGCCAGGTGCTAAACCAACTGGCAGGTAGCGACCACAGGCCGATCAGGCTAACCGTTGACATGGAAGTAGGCCCACAGGAAACAAAACCGCTCCCACGTTGGAATTACAAACGAGCCGACTGGGACAGATTTGCAATCCTGACAGATGGGCTGTGTGAAACCATCAACACACGAAACAACAAAATGAAGCCCATGGTGGAAAGCCTAAGCAAGGCAATAATGCAAGCCGCCACTGAAACCATCCCAAGAGGAGCTAGGAAAAACTATAAGCTCTACTGGAATGATGAGTTGCAGAAAGCGGAAGATGCAGTAACAAATGCTAGGAACATGGCAGAGCGAGAACAATCCATGGAGGCAAACATCGCCCTCAAAGCCGCCACGGCGAAATACAATCATCTCTCAAGCAAACAGAAAGAGAAAGCTGGAAAAATAAAACGGAAAGCCTAAACCTGGACAAAGACGGGAACAAGCTATGGAAGCTAGTCAGAGCCATGAACGACGAAACCCTGTCAAATAAACAAATTACCATCAAGCAGGGCGAAAACTTGCTCACAGGTAAAAAGCCGCAAACGCTTTTGTCGATCACTATGCCAGAGCAAACCACATCGAGGTCCCTGCAGATAAGCATACAGACATTAGCGAAGAGCTAAAGGGGCACGACAACATGAATACGGCACCTGAAGAGCACATGATGGCCAAATTAACAATGAGCGAAATGGAAGAGGCTATGAGAACATTAAAGAAAAGTAAATCTCCCGGAAAAGACGGGATAACAAACGAAATGCTGATGGGGCTGGGCCAAACAGCGAAGAGAAAACTGCTATCGGTCCTGAACCAAAGCTGGAAAAGGGGAATTGTACCCCAGGCATGGAAAGACGCAATACTGGTACCAGTACCAAAAAACAAGAAAGGACAAAACAGATCCAAATGGATACAGGCCCATCAGCCTACTGAGCTGTGTCGGCAAGCTGATGGAACGTATGATAAACACCAGACTGATGTGGCATCTGGAAGAAAAACGAATACTAATTCCACAGCAAGCCGGCTTTAGACAGCACAGATCCACTGAGGACCAGGTCATCCTCATAGCCCAGGAGATAGAAGATGCCTACCAGGCACAGAAACACACAGTAGCTGTTTGGGTGGATCTGGAAAAGGCATTTGACAAAGTCTGGAAAGACGGACTTAGAGTCAAGCTAAGAAGAAGTGATGTTTGTGGGAAAATGTACAAGTGGATCAACCACTACCTCAAACAAAGAACGGCCAGAGTCCAAGTACAAGGGCAGATGAGCAAAAAGGTGACACTCGAGCAGGGAGTACCTTAAGGGGGAGTACTGTCACCCCCACTCTTCCTGGTATATATAAACGACATTACAGAGAATATTCCAAGGAGAGTCCATAGCTCAATGTTTGCAGACGATCTGGCTATGTGGACCTCTGAAAAGCATCTCACCATAGCAAGAAATCGGATGCAGCAGGCCCTAACATCGCTGGAAGAGTGGGCGAACTCATGGCTGGTCAAAATAAACGAGGAGAAAACCACATGCACTATATTCTCGCTTTCATTAAAACCCCAAAATACCAAATTAAGTCTAAATGGCAAATTCCTGCAGCCAAACGACAACCCAACCTATCTGGGAGTCACATTTGATCGGCGCATGACATGGAAAAGTCAGATTGAGAGAAACCGAATGAGAGCCAGAGAAAGAATGACAATCGTGAGGAAACGTGCTGGCACAAGCTGGGGAGCAGACGAAGGCATACTAAAGAAACTGTACACTAGAAGAGTGAGACCAGTTCTCGAGTATGGCATTGCGGCATGGACAACAGCAGCAAAGGCGAACTTCGATAAAGTTAGCAAACTTCAAAACCAAGCCATGAGAGTTATAACAGGAGGCATGAAGTCAACGCCAATTGTAGAACTTGAAAAGATTACAAAACTGCATTCCATGACCGATAGAAGAGACTGCAGAGCCCAGCTGCAGTCAGAGAAACTCCGAAGACTGACTGACCATCCAATGCCCCAGAGACTAAACAATTTGGGAAATGGGAAACTAAAGCGGAGAAACTTTGCAGAAATAGCCAAAGCAAAGATGCACGAAGATCCCATAAACGCACTAACAACACCAAAACCCATCACTACTGTACGAAAACCTACCTGGAGGCAGGATATATTTCTAGAGGTGGTAGAAAATATACCAGGTATTGGAAACAAAAACTGCCAGACTGAAAAAGAAAGGAGAGATACTACCCTAAGCTTCATATCGAAAAGCTACCCAAGCATGGACTGGACCCATGCATACACCAACGGTTCTGTAACAAACACTACACAGAACGGAGGGGCAGGAGCATTCCTGAACCTACCAAATGGCAGAAAAATAACAATGTCATTCGCTACTGGTAAGTACACAAGCAATTTCAGAGCGGAGGCAGAGGCACTGAGGGCGGCAGTGGAAGAAATGGTGACACACAGTGAAAATGAAAGCCATATAGTCCTGCTTACAGATGCTCTCGCCGTAGTCACAGCGCTAAAAAGCCAGAAAAACACTGAGCTTAATGACTTAAGAGCAGCACTCTGCAAACTGTGCCAGCAGTCCGCACCAAAAAGGGTAGTGGTACAGTGGGTCCCATCACACTGCAACATCCAAGGCAACGAGGAGGCAGACAGACTGGCAAAAGAAGGTGCAAGACTGCCACAAACAGATACTAGTATGACGTACGAAGAGTCAAAACGGCTTATCAAGGCCAGATACATGACCAAATGGGAAACCGAACATACTGGTTACACCAAAAACGATGCCTATTACCAGTTGAACCGAAGAGAGCAGGTCGTTGTCTTCAGACTTCGCACTGGCCACAATAGACTGAGGTATCACCTATTCAACAAATTGAAGATAGGGTGTACCGACGAATGCCCGTGCGGTACTGGTAAAATGACCGCTGAACATCTGCTGCAGAACTGCCCGACATACGAGGATCAGAGAGAGCAGATGTGGCCATCACCAGTGGAACTGCAAGACAAGCTCTATGGCAGTGGCGACAGCCTCAGGATGACCGCCGCTTTTTTCGAAAAAATAATGGTTACTGTCTGACTGCGTACGAAGAAGAAGAAAGAAGAAGAACTCAAACCTGAAATGGCTGGTGTGGATCTACTGTCCTAGTCACGCTGGTGTTCCAGACAACGAAAGTGCTGAGAAGCTGGCTTTACAAGCACCCATTATTGACACACACAGTTTGGGTGAGAAGCTGGCTTTACAAGCACCCATTATGGATACACACATGGGTGAGAAGCTGGCTTTACAAGCACCCATTATGGACACACACACATGGGTGAGAAGCTGGCTTTACAAGCACCCATAATGGATACACACATGGGTGAGAAGCTGGCTTTACAAGCACCCATTATGGACACACACAGTTTGGGTGAGAAGCTGGCTTTACAAGCACCCATTATGGATACACACACATGGGTGAGAAGCTGGCTTTACAAGCACTCATTATGGATACACACATTGGTGAGAAGCTGGCTTTACAAGCACTCATTATGGATACACACACATGGGTGAGAAGCTGGCTTTACAAGCACCCATTATGGGTATACACATGGGTGAGAAGCTGGCTTTACAAGCACTCATTATGGATACACACATGGGTGAGAAGCTGGCTTTGCAAGCACCTATTACTTTCGAAAGGCGTTTGACAGAGTGTGGTCAACAATGAGGCATTATAAGTTTAACAGTAATAATGTGAGGGTAATTGCAAACCTTTATCAGCAGGCGACCAGCGCTGTCTCAGTAGAGGGAACGCTAGGCGATTGGTTCCGTACGACGGTGGGTGTGAGACAGGGTTGTATACTCTCCCCCATACTCTTCAATATCTTCTTGAAGAGAATAATGGAGACGATCTTAAAAGGATATGTTGGCACGGTTACAATTGGTGACAGGCTTATCACCACCTTCCCCTTTGCTGATGATATTGATGTATTGGCAGGCACAGAGAGGGAACTCCAGGAGTTGATTGGTAGATTGGATAGAACGGCCCTGAGTTTTGGTATGGAAATAAATGCTGATAAAACAAAACTCATGACCAATAACGTTGCAGGGTTTCAATCTGTCATAGAGGCAAATGGGCAGGTACTTGAGGTGGTGAAACGTTTCAAATATCTTGGATCGTTGATCAGCGAAGAGGGTTCGAAGCCAGAGGTAATTGCCAGAATAGCACAAACAACAGCGGCGCTGACTAGACTGCAACTTCTTTGGCGAGACAAGCGCCTCGCCCTCGGTATAAAAGTCAGACTACTGCGCTCCTTGGTGCTGTCAATATTTCTGTATGCCTGGACCATTACAGCAGATATCCAGGGCAGAATACGTGCAATGGAAATGCGGTGCTATAGAAAACTCCTAAATGTTACATATAAAGATCGTGTCACGAACGTGGACATCCGTCAGAGAGTTGAAGACGCTATTGGTCCTTTTGAAGATCTGTTCACAACTATCAAAAGACGAAAGATGGCCTGGTGCGGACACGTCGCGAGGTCCAACGGAATTCCCAACTCGATACTCTTTGGATCCGTACCGGGACAGAGAGGGCGAGGATGTCCAAGGAAGAGATGGGTGGACAACATCGCTGAGTGGTCAGGCCTTCGTCACGGTGAGATACGTCAGGCGGCGACAGACAGAGAGAGCTGACGTGGGATTTTCATGTCTTTATGTGTGCCCCAACGACCTGATGGGTTACGGGATGAACTGAACTGAACTGATTATGGATACACGCGGTATGGATAGGGGTGACATTTTGAAGTCTATAAACGGATGTCTGTAGGTTAATGACATGGCAACAGATGAATCAGCAATTCACAGGCTGCAGAACTTTGAAATCAAACGAAGTTTGAGCGGAGTGGGACGGATGAAAGGGCGAAATAGAAGTGTGTGCAATAAACAAGCTAAAAGAACCATTAGCAGCCACACCCTTTAGCCGTTTACTGAAAGAGATTAACGATTTATAGGTCTAGAAGTTGTTAGTTTGATTTACAATCCACATGTACCAGTTTGGATCACGCCGTGCTCAATTTGACAGGCTGGCCTTGTTGCGTATGGCCCAGCTGTAAATGTGTACCTGGCGGGGACAAGGATACATTATTGAGCATCAGATGAAGATTCGGAGATCGTGATCTGTCGTAGACACTTTCAGCCATTTTTTGTTGATTGATTACAATTTTGCCTTTCGAGATTCTACTGGCGAAAGCAACCCCCTTTTCACCAAAGACCGCAGTCCTTTGGGCGAGATTAAGACGAATTAGCCAGTATTTTTTTTTAATTGTATGTGTTTGTATCACTAGTTTCTACTGGCGGAAGCGCGCCTATTCCACACCAGACCGAAGTCAACCGGGAGATATTAAGACGCATAAACCAGTGCTTGGATGTATGTGTGCGTCTGTATGAACCTATGATAGATTTGTGCGTTCTCAGAAGCCAGCCCAACCAAAGTGCGATGGAAGGGTCTCATCCTTGCGTGTGAAAGTTGTGCAAGAGTGTGACTGTAGGACAGAGTCAAATGAAACAGAGTGAGGTGAGAAGAGAGAGAAGGGTAAAAGTACATAACAGCATTCTAGCAGCATATTAGCCAGTACAATGAAAGGTACTGAGCACATATGGGGGCGTCCAGGTGCAATGAAGTTAGTTCGAAGAACCATTTATCATTATCGTTTTTTTTAGAAAGACAGCACCTTTGAGTATGCCCGGGTGGAAAATAAATGCATTCTTAGGAACAGATCAGAATTGTTTGGTTTTTACAGAATATGGTTTAAGGTCTATGCTCAACTCGCCTTAGTCGTCTCTTGTGACATGTCTGTCAGATTACAATGCATCTACTATTACCTCCCTATTCAAGTCCTGATAACTCGCTAGCGGCCCCACAAAGTATTATCTGAAACACTCGATTCAGAGCTCTTTCATCATCTCCGAGATTAGACAAGAGACTTTGACAAAAACACTGAAATAAATCTTCATTTAACAATTTGATTAAAGGTATTCTAACATGTAATTTAAATTATGAATTTTTTTGTTGAATCAGTTCGCTATCTTGTCGGCAACACAAAGGCCGAAAAATGGCAGAAAATATGGAGAAAATACGCATAAACAGAATCCGAAATGAGAGTTTACTGCCTCAGCTCCGGCATGGCATGACTAATGGCCTCAGTGAAAGGAGGGTGTTTTTGTTGCTGCTTTTCTCTACTCCATCACTTATCCTTCTTCCTCTTCCTCTTGTTTGTTTCTTCTTTTTCTTATTTTTTTCAATCTAAATCACATTGTTCTTCTTTTCTTTTCTTTTTCTTCTTCTTCTTCTTCTTCTTCACTTATTCTTCTACTTTTTCTTCTTCTTCTTCTTCTTCTTCTTCTTCTTCTTCTTCTTCTTCTTCACTTATTCTTCTACTTTTTCTTCTTCTTCTTCTTCTCAGGTAACCCACGAGAAAAGCGAGTTACTCATTCTTCTGCTCTCTATACTTACTTACATACTTCACCGTATACTTATGCCACTAAGTGTGAGAGAGTTTAAGTTGCCTTCCTGGTGTCAAGTGTGCTTTGTCTGTTGTTGTAAGCCCATATTCTTGTAGAATTCCTGTTGTCATCCATACGATCTTCCTCGTGCCAGAAGTTCTTGTGTTGATAGGTATCTGATCCTACTTCATTGCCAGAAGTTGATCGAACCGTCGTATTTTCTGTCTGGAAATATATAGAGCAAGGAGGTAGTTCTCACCATGCTCTCAATGTCCTCATTACTAATTATCTCTCCTTGAGACAACCAATGACTGGTCTTGGACATTTCCATAAGGGGAAAAGAGCACACAGGCCACATAGAGAACGACGCCTACCATCAACTCTCCAGGCAAGACCAGGTGATCATTCTCCGGCTACACACATGACACAACAGACTGAGATATAATCTATGCAATAAGTTCAATATTGGCACTACGGACCTTTGTGCCTGAGGCCCAGCCCCCATGATAGAAGAACACATGTTGCAGTCCTGTCCATCGTATACCCATAAAAGAAGTAACAATTGGACAAGAGCCACTGTCCTTCCATGAGAAGCTGTACGGAAGTGCACGGAGCCTTGTGTCGACTACTGCATTCTTTAGAGTCATTGAAGTCGAGGTCTGAAGACGAACGAGGAAGAAGAAGAAGATATTTCCTTTCACGCGTTGTAGCTGTCCTCTTCTCTGTCCTGTATAAGGATCATGTTTGACATTGGTAGCAAACAATTTATATATATAAACTGTCCATCCGTTATTTTGGTCTCCAATGATGATGTTCTAGTGTTTAAGTAGTGGTGCCATTTATAAGTCACAGCAGAGGCTATATGATATCTAGATTCGATTTCCCTATATCATATATATACATGGTACGAAATACAGATGTGTTAGGGGGATAGGGCATGTCCAGTATGTACCCCATGACATGTGCAGCACAGCTGAGATAGGCTGGCCATGTGATATGCATGTGGAATCATCGTCTACCAAAAGTGCTCTTCTGTGGTGAACTGTAAATTGGCAGGAGAGCAATTGGTGGTCAGCGGAAACGGTAAAAGAACACGCTTAAGAGATCACTGATCTAGTGCGGTATTAACCGTAACAACTGAGAAAGAATCGGCACCAATCACACAGACTAGCGCAGCACTATTGCTGAAGGTGTTCATAGACACGAGGCATCAAGAATAAATGAGACTATACAGAGACGTTCGCCCCGCAGGTCTGCTCACATCAACCCGTCTTTAACAACAGTGGTAGGGGATGTCCTGTTACCTTGTACTAAGTGCAATAAACTATTCGGGGCTCCTATCGATTTATTTAGTCATCTTTGAACTCATACAATTGACAAATTGGTCGTCATTGCTAACGATGAAAGAACATCAGCATCTACTTGGCTAGGGACTTCGAGAGCTTTCTTTCAAACCTTGAAGTTCTTCCTTGCTCCACACGGGGTTCAATACCTAGTGTTTAGAAATCTTATATTCTAGAAGGTTTTGTCTGATACTATTTTAAAAAAACCGTTAGGCGTATTGGTCACTGATTGCTCCAATTTCAATTTTTACGTTCGCTGTTTATGTTTTCCCAGTGCATAACAATATTTGCCAATGCGATCGCTATCATCAGTGCTTGAAAAAAGTGCTCGTTTGTGCGTCTGTGACGAGCAAAAATGTTTGCTTGACGAGTGAGAAAAAAAAATCAGTTTTTAATAGTTAATTACGTTTTTTAATCGTTACTACAAAATGACTCTTGCACGTTTGTTATTGATATTACGATTCGAATAGTTCGTAAATAAGCAAGCTTATGATGGTGAATCTAAATAGACTTCCTCTACCACAATTTAAACTTACTTAAGCCATCGATAATTGTGCTTCAGTCCAAAAACTACCAAGCATGTTCAAGTTTCTTAAAAATAAATAGTCTAATACTGTATAAATAATACAATATATTTTGGTTTAGTACACATTTCGCACTGTTATGTAAAAAGAAAAGTGAATTAGTGTCTCGTTTAAATGTGTTAACATAAATTGCAGTGGTCTCGAGGTAAGGTGTTCGCCTCGGGTGCTGGAGGTCGCGGGTTTAAATCCCGGTGCAGACACCTGGGTTTTTTTTCACGTGGGTCATCTGGTAAATATTTCCCCTGATCTCCGAGTAGTGAAATCAGACACCCGGGTGCAGTGGCACGCACGTTAAAAATACCTTAGCAGTTGGAAATCGAAAAGAGTAGGCCAAACGGCAGCTGCTCGGACAAAATTCAAGTTAAAAATCTGCTCAAATCATTCTAGGGATTCCCGTACCACAGAGAATATGTCGCAAAAAAAATGGGGCATGTGGCCATTACAACAGGTCTTGCTTATGTGGTTAGCGGAGCGACTTAGATGGCACCTGACAGGCTGCGGGTCTACCTTGCTTTACTTTACGCTTCCATCTCCACCAGTCTCAAATATAGGCGATCGTATATTCCAGGGGCTAACAGATGCTGAGATTGACCTGGCAAGTCACTGGTGGATTTTCATCTGCCAAAAAATATGAAACAAAGGAGGTCGCACCTCCCTACGACGTCTAACGACAAAAGTGGACTGAAGGCAGGCAGACAGACAGCCAGCCAGACAAGACAGACAGCCAGACAGACAGACAGCCAGACAGACACCAGACAGACAGACAGACAGCCAGACAGACAGACAGATAAACAGATAGACAGATAGACAGATAGATAAACAGATAGACAGATAGATAGATCGATAGATAGATAGATAGATAGATTGGTAGGTAGGTGGGTAGGTAGTTACGTAGGTAGGTAGATAGATAGATAGATAGATAGATAGATAGATAGATAGATAGATAGATAGATAGATAGATAGATAGATAGATAGATAGATAGATAGATAGATAGATAGATAGATGCTGACTGGTGATATCTTTGACTGACTTGTAAGTCGCCCTGACTGTCAATAATAATCATACTCCTCTCAACGATTAGCTTTTGGGAATACCTTTTTTCGACCATATGGCCCAAAGACATTTTTAAGAGCGCCACGTTGTTATGAGTTTTGTATTTTTGATCATTTTGATAAACGGCAGATCTTAATATTTTATATACTTGGTTATATCAAGGCGTATGCACCGTCGTGTTGGTGGAATCTGTCTTATTATTAGTCCTGATCAGGGCTGAATTAATAAGTTTTATATGTATTTTTAGAACATTGTACTTTTAAAACCATTATCGTCTTCTTCATCAGTGGTCGTCCTGAAAAGGACGCTGTGTCGTAGTTTACAGCGAGGCTGCGATGTCTGCGCCTTTCAGCTCGACACATCAGGATTTAGCTGAATGTCTTGGGTACCTGGTTTGCCTTTCCACGGCTACCTCAATTATCCTAGCCAGACTAGACGAGTGCGGCCTGTTTCCAGGGCCACCGCTTGAAGGCAGAATAGGGTTTTAGTGAGCTGTGGTTCGCTGACCCTGAATCAAGCATCAAGCTATGAGACGTTAACATTCTCAGCTTCTTCGCTGATGCATCTACGGTCCCTCTGTGGGTGCTACGAACGAGAGAATGTGTGCAATTCTTTAAATCATCTCTAAAAAAACATAATTAATTTCACAACACAAATTATGAACAAAATATTTACGCACTATGTCGACCTGAGCACATGTTAAATTATCATTTTAATCAGTCACTCATATCTAATCAGCTCCTTGCGGAGCATGGGTCATCAACATATAAATGCCAGGTCATCGAGACTTTCTATAGCTGTTAAAGTATGTGTACGTCAAAGTTTCTACAGGATGAAGTAGCCAGCCCACGTGCAAAACCATCGTTTGTCGCATATAACGAAATATCTGGCAGGTTACAGTATAACAAATCGTTACTCTCTTTTCGGGTTACGGTGGCAATCGAGAGAAACGATGAATTATTTAAAGGTTATCTGTTTGAATTTCGATAAAGCTATTGTAAATACAAATATATGTTTAAAAATAAATTTCAATTGTTAATTTTAATGACGTTAACATAGTCATATTAGTAGTCAGAAGAGAGAGGATATCTTAATGTTTCTTCTTCTTCGGCGTTTGTTCTGAAAAGGCGGTTGTGATGTTGAGTTGTTGTTTACAGCGACGATATGTTATTTGCGCTTTCGACCTGACACATCCGGTTTAAGCCGAGAGAGAGCGCGACTGCTGAAACATCTCAATCACATTGTAAAGTAGACGGGTTTTTGTAAATTGGGTTACAAAGTCATCGGGTAAAGCTAATTATTACAGAAACAACCGTTATAACAATGTTTTTAAGTGCTTTTATTCAGAATTTTCTGCAGTATTCGTCTTGTTTCCTTTATTTGTTGTTTTTTTCCTGCGTTCGTCTTATTTCTCCATTCACCAAGGCGGTGTGCGTTGCACTATGTTTTTATTTTTGGCCTGTTGGCCTAGTGCATCCGACTTCGGCATGCATTTTATGTAAGAGTCTGCTTCCTCCTGTATTTTCTAAGGGTTTGCTTCCCCGGGGTAACGGCCGGTGCCGAGATGTGGAGCGAACCCAGCACCTTCGGTGTTGAGCCTTGCTGCTTAACCACAAGCCCACGCCGTCTCCGTCTTATGTTTCAAAAGGTGCGTAGAGATTATACAATTAAGAAGAGACATCTCTGTCGAAGACGGATGTGTCGGACCGAAAGGTGCAAATATCGCAGTCAAATTGTAAACTATCGACACAACTCATTCCGTTTTCCGGACTACATGCTGCTACTTGCAAAGCCCTATTCAGGACTTGGTAGCGGGAGATTGAGAACGAACGGAGAAGAAGAGGAAAAAGAAGAAGAAGAAGAAGAAGAAGAAGAAGAAGAAACATCGAAAGTTTGAACGACATAAATAAAGCACTTAAGGTGTTTCCGGTATCTTTGTCAGTGTAAATGCGTTTACAATATTTGTAAGTGGGTTTGAAATAACTTGTGTGAATATAAAGGGGTTAGCAATTAGTAACATGAGTGTAAATGAGTCAAGCAATAATTGTTGTTCGTATACAGAGGTTTGCAATGATTTGTGGCAATATTAAGCAGTTTGTAATACATTTTGACTACTTTAAATGAAACCGTAATAATTTTGGAAATGTTAAGGGGTTTGCAATAGTTATTGGTAATGTAAAGGGGTTTGCAATAGTTATTGGTAACGTAAAGGGGTTTGCAATAGTTATTGGTAACATAAAGGGGTTTGCAATAGTTATTGGTAACGCAAAGGGGTTTGCAATAGTTTTTGGTAACGTAAAGGGGTTTGCAATAAATTATGGCAGCATAAATGACCTGTAATAATTTATGGTAGTATAAAATGGTTTGCAATAAATGTTGGTAACGTAAAGAGGTTTGCAATAATTATTTTGGATGTAAATGGGTCCGCAATAGTTCTAAGTAATGTAAATGGTGTTTTGGAGAAAAAAAATGCTTGTAATGGAAAGGGCTTTGCAAAAATTGATGCAGGTGTACAATGGAAGCTAAAGTGAATATCATGAGCCAGAACTGGGGCATATAATAATAATACACGCAGCCGTCCCTCGTTAGCGATGATCCCAATAGCAGTAATGCATATTGTGTTGCACGTCATCATTGTGTGCGGAGGTGGCTGTGTAGTCTAATTCTAGCACACAATCTTTTTCCACATATACAACATACAAGGTCAGCGTTGGACATGTGTCAGTTGTGTTGTCTTTCCGCACACTTTTTAGCCGAGACTCGGAAATCAGACGTTTCTCAGCAATGAAGGTGCAACTGATGTTGGTTCTTCGCCATGCCTGGCAGCCCTGTGCCAGACACTCTCATGAGAAGTTTGCATTGATGTTGTATCGTGTCAGATATATTTTGAAGGAGTCTTTGAAGCGCTTCTTTTGTCCACTGATCAGACGCAGGCTCTCTTTCAGCTCCCCATATATTTATAGTTTGGGGATGCGATTGTCTAACATGCGCACGACATGACCAGTCTACCTGATCTATACTTTATGCAATACTATGTGGACGCTCGGCATTTTGGCCTTTAGGAAGATCGGTACCTGGCACCGTATCATGCCATTGTATTCTCAACAACACGCGGAGACAGCTTGTATGGTAGATTTTACAGAAAATCTTGAGTTTAACGCGCTGAATGGAAAATCCAGAGTTTATCGTGAGGTATGGATTTTAGATTCCCTGATTTTGACAACCATCTACTACATTTGTTTTAACTGATTAAGGATTCCTTAAAAAGCTTGGTATAGTACTTACTTAGTCGTTCCTCTTCTACCGTGAGGTGTATAGGTTGGGTATAGTAAACCACATGCAATGTTGAAACTGTGTTTCGCCATCTGGAGTGACACGATAAGTGATGATACAGATCATGATGATGATGCTGATGATGACACTTAACTTAACGTCTTTAGCTAACCTTCTTTAGTCTTAAATGGGTTAGAAAACTGCAGTCTGTATACAACAAGTTTCTTCCACTTAATTGGATCTAAAAATAACTAAGCGCTTCCTATCTATTTTGTAATGCATTAACATACCCCTCCACCACTATTTCCTATACACAGTCCACGTCTCACTGGCATACAAAAGGGTGATAAGCATTATTGCTCTGTAGACTTTGATTTTCGTATCAAAGGTAAACCCCTCTAATCCCACACGCGGCCTCCCAAAAGCAGCACTGGACTTGCAGATTATGTTGCTGACCTCAGAATCAATAACAATTATCCTGGAGAAAGTGCTGTCAAGTTAAGTGAAGTTGTCTACTGATTGGAAACACTTATTCTTGACTCTCACATCTGGGTCGCGATATTGGTCATTCGGTGCTGGTTGAAACATGACGTCAGTTGTTTTTGTATTAATGGTGAGATCGCACATTTGTCTGCATGCCTCTTTTATTGCAAGCGGTGATGGCACAGTCGTCAACAAAGAGAAGATTGTAGATAGTTGTCATTTTTTTCTTGGTGTGGGTCTGCAGCCGACAGTGATTTCAAAGTTTATCTTCCATCTTGTATGTAATTTCCATTTCGTTATCAGTACAAACCTGAAATATATCACCGAGCATGGCAGCAAATAGCATGTTAAAAAGTGTTGAGACCAATGCAACGTACTACTTGAATCCATTTGAAACAGAACAAAAATTTTTATGTGCCCCATCACCCAGCATACGAGCATTTATACCTCTCTTCGAATTGTTTGACAATCGTGGTGAATCTGCTTCGTCAGCGGGATTTCCGCATGATGCTCGGGATCCATCTCTGTTGACGGTGTTAAAAGCGTACGTCAAGTCTATGAAAGTCAAGTATAGCTCACACGGTTCCTGGAGTTGCCGAGCCAAGAATATCACATCCACTGTTCTGCGACCCTTTTCGAAGCCACATTGGCTCTCAGCAAGAAGATCATGTTGTTGGAATCGATCGATCGGTGGACAAGTACTCGTGCCAGTATCTTACCTGCAGTCAATAGAGGGACATGTATCTTTAGTTGTCGCAGGATTGACGGTTCTCCTTTCGCTTGTATAAATAGACGATGGTAGAGTCCTTCAGTTCGTGTGGATCAGTCTCAGTGTTCCATATTGTGTTTTTCAACTCATTTAGTCTCTGTGTTAGGGCACAGCTGTCTTTTTTGTGTGTAATTCTCAGCCGGTATCAGTTTCGCACCCGGAGCCTTCCTGTTTGATTGTTGACAGATTACTACTCTGACCTCCTGGATATTGGGAGGAACGTCCAGTTCGCTGTTCAGGGGTGTCTATGGCAAGTATGCCATAACCTCGTCACAGTTGGATGACGGTTGTTCGAAAACAGTGCGGAAGCTCCATTGAGCTTGACTATGCTTCAAGCGCATAGTCCGTCGAGACCAATGTTCACATGCCAGGACAGATAAACCATGTTTTGGTTATGTTTATAGCTCTGAGGAGGTCGTTATGACACATCGAGCTCGCTGTACCTGAAGCTATACAATTGATCCGGGTGGCAAGTATGCCTATAAGTTGTAGGTTCACACCCTTCAAAAAGAATGTGTGCGTTTCTTCCCAGGAATAAATCTATCGATAACAGATTCCACTGATGCTTGAGATGACGTGATTTCTCTTCTGCTTCTACAACGAGAATGTTGAAATCACCCAACTTCGTAGATGTATTTTGCCTATAGCTATTTCTCTGTTGTCACCACAAACAGATTGTGTATCTACTTTTTTGTGGTACCTAGTTCAGCAGACAATGAACACAGAGCAACTGAAACAAAGAGGGCATTCACCGTCTTGACTCCAATGTGAAACTTGTGCCATCACTGCAGCCGACCACTTTTACAGGAAGTCTGTTTTCTAGCATTTGCAATTTTAACCTTTTTGCTCCAATGCGATCCTTAGGTTTTAACTGCAGCTGGTCATTTTACAGGAAGCCTGTATTAGAGCTTTTACAGTGGCTGAATATAACGATAATGTTCTTTTTTACATAATGAGGTTGCCAGAACCAAGTACAACCTTCTTTAATCATCTTTTATAACATGGTTTTTAAGATGACATTCGTTTGATCCGTAGTACCAATCAGGTGTCTAAATATTTACCTGTGTATAAAATCAGAAATGCTGATAACAGAGCAAAAGTTCTATACATTGTGTGACATTTCAGTTCTGGTGTTTCCACAGAAATGATGATAACAGAGCAAAAGCTCTATACATTGTGTGACATTTCAGTTCTTGTGTTTCCACAGAAATGATGATAACAGAGCAAAAGTTCTATACATTTTGTGACATTTCAGTTCTTGTGTTTCCACAGAAATGATGATAACAGAGCAAAAGTTCTATACATTGTGTGACATTTCAGTTCTTGTGTTTCCACAGAAATGCTGATAACAGAGCAAAAGTTCTATACATTGTGTGACATTTCAATTCTTGTGTTTCCACAGAAATGCTGATGACAGAGCAAAAGTTCTATACATTGTGTGACATTTCAGTTCTTGTGTTTCCACAGAAATGCTGATAACAGAGCAAAAGTTCTATACATTGTGTGACATTTCAGTTCTTGTGTTTCCACAGAAATGATGATAACAGAGCAAAAGTTCTATACATTGTGTGACATTTCAGTTCTTGTGTTTCCACAGAAATGATGATAACAGAGCAAAAGTTCTATACATTGTGTGACATTTCAGTTCTTGTGTTTCCACAGAAATGATGATCACAGAGCAAAAGTTCTATACATTGTGTGACATTTCAGTTCTTGTGTTTCCACAGAAATGCTGATAACAGAGCAAAAGTTCTATACATTGTGTGACATTTCAGTTCTTGTGTTTCCACAGAAATGATGATAACAGAGCAAAAGTTCTATACATTGTGTGACATTTCAATTCTTGTGTTTCCACAGAAATGCTGATAACAGAGCAAAAGTTCTATACATTGTGTGACATTTCAATTCTTGTGTTTCCACAGAAATGATGATAACAGAGCAAAAGTTCTATACATTGTGTGACATTTCAGTTCTTGTGTTTCCACAGAAATGATGATAACAGAGCAAAAGTTCTATACATTGTGTGACATTTCAGTTCTTGTGTTTCCACAGAAATGATGATAACAGAGCAAAAGTTCTATACATTGTGTGACATTTCAATTCTTGTGTTTCCACAGAAATGATGATAACAGAGCAAAAGTTCTATACATTGTGTGACATTTCAGTTCTTGTATTTCCACAGAAATGATGATAACAGAGCAAAAGTTCTATACATTGTGTGACATTTCAGTTCTTGTGTTTCCACAGAAATGCTGATAACAGAGCAAAAGTTCTATACATTGTGTGACATTTCAGTTCTTGTGTTTCCACAGAAATGATGATAACAGAGCAAAAGTTCTATACATTGTGTGACATTTCAGTTCTTGTGTTTCCACAGAAATGCTGATAACAGAGCAAAAGTTCTATACATTGTGTGACATTTCAGTTCTTGTGTTTCCACAGAAATGATGATAACAGAGCAAAAGTTCTATACATTGTGTGACATTTCAGTTCTTGTGTTTCCACAGAAATGCTGATAACAGAGCAAAAGTTCTATACATTGTGTGACATTTCAGTTCTTGTGTTTCCACAGAAATGATGATAACAGAGCAAAAGTTCTATACATTGTGTGACATTTCAGTTCTTGTGTTTCCACAGAAATGCTGATAACAGAGCAAAAGTTCTATACATTGTGTGACATTTCAATTCTTGTGTTTCCACAGAAATGCTGATAACAGAGCAAAAGTTCTATACATTGTGTGACATTTCAGTTCTTGTGTTTCCACAGAAATGATGATAACAGAGCAAAAGTTCTATACATTGTGTGACATTTCAGTTCTTGTGTTTCCACAGAAATGCTGATAACAGAGCAAAAGTTCTATACATTGTGTGACATTTCAGTTCTTGTGTTTCCACAGAAATGATGATAACAGAGCAAAAGTTCTATACATTGTGTGACATTTCAGTTCTTGTGTTTCCACAGAAATGATGATAACAGAGCAAACGTTCTATACATTGTGTGACATTTCAGTTCTTGTGTTTCCACAGAAATGATGATAACAGAGCAAAAGTTCTATACATTGTGTGACATTTCAGTTCTTGTGTTTCCACAGAAATGCTGATAACAGAGCAAAAGTTCTATACATTGTGTGACATTTCAGTTCTTGTGTTTCCACAGAAATGATGATAACAGAGCAAAAGTTCTATACATTGTGTGACATTTCAGTTCTTGTGTTTCCACAGAAATGATGATAACAGAGCAAAAGTTCTATACATTGTGTGACATTTCAATTCTTGTGTTTCCACAGAAATGCTGATAACAGAGCAAAAGTTCTATACATTGTGTGACATTTCAGTTCTTGTGTTTCCACAGAAATGATGATAACAGAGCAAAAGTTCTATACATTGTGTGACATTTCAGTTCTTGTGTTTCCACAGAAATGCTGATAACAGAGCAAAAGTTCTATACATTGTGTGACATTTCAGTTCTTGTGTTTCCACAGAAATGATAATAACAGAGCAAAAGTTCTATACATTGTGTGACATTTCAGTTCTTGTGTTTCCACAGAAATGATGATAACAGAGCAAAAGTTCTATACATTGTGTGACATTTCAGTTCTTGTGTTTCCACAGAAATGCTGTACTCTCACCGTCTTATCGGGACCAGAGATGAAGTCACGCTGGAAATTTTGGATACTGCTTTCCAGGTTGGTCAACTGTTTCCTTAATGGAGTGGATCGTTGATTAGTTGGTCATGTGTGCACGACTGGCGTCCATAATCATCAGTATCGAAGAAGGGATATAAACATAATAAAAATGATACAAATAAGAACGGAAAACTGGAGTTATAGTTATGAGGAAAGACAGAATAAAATCAGCGTAGAGTGACTAGAAAAGAGAAGAATTCGAGGTGATTTAATACAGGTTTATAAGTTGGCTACTCCATCGTGTAGAATCTGTAAGCCAAAAAACTTCAGTAGGTACGGCTAGGGCAACGTTTGTAGACATCGTGTATTTGTTGATGACCTTATACTCCATCGTGGGCTGAACAGATTTTGATGGGCTGATTGATTGATTGATTGACTGATTCAACAGAAAGGTTAAATTAGACTATAACAAGTTTTTCAAAGTGTAGCCTGCTGCAAGAACAAGAGGGCACAGCTACAAATTAATTAATGGAAGGTATAGATTATATAATAGGACATTTTGTCTTTGCCAGAAAGTGGTCAATGCTTTGAATGTAATGTCACAGGAAAGAGTGGGGGAGAGGTATGTTAATGCATTGCAAAATAGATAGGAAACGCTTAGTTATTTTTAGATCCAGTTAACTGGACGAAACTGGTTGTATACAGACTGAAGTCTTCTAGCCCAGTATAAAGACGTTAAGTGTCATCATCATCATCTGCATCATCACTTATCTTGTCACTCCAGATGGCGAAACACAGGTTCAACATTGCATGTGGCTTACCATAACCAGCTTTTCAAGGAACCCTTTATCAGTTAAAACGGATGTAATAGATGGTTGTCAAAATCAGGGAATCTAAAATCCATACCTCATGATAAACTGGATTTACATTTATTCGCGCTAAACTGGATTTTCCATACCTCGGCATTCGCATATGCTCCTTGTCATCGTTTCCTCCTGGATTTGGCTTGGCTTGGATTGGCTTCGTTCATTCTCAATCTCCCGCTACCAAGCCCTGAAAGGGCTTAAGTAGCTGAATGTAGTCCACAGAACGGAATGCCTTGTGTCGTAGTTTACAGCTTCACTGCGATATTTGCACCTTTCGGTCCAACACATCCGACTTCAGCAAGCATTTTTGAGTACCGGGTTAGCATTCCCTCTTCGATCCCTTCTCCTTAGCCAGTCTGCCCTGCTGCAGCCTGTTATCCAGGACCAATGCGTGGAGGTGTAGAAGGCCTTGGCAGCTCTGGTTCGCTGGCCCTGACGCTAACAGTCAGCTATGGGTCGCTGACTACTGCAGCTCATGCGCTGCTCCGCATCTTGACCCCCCCCCCCACTCCCCCTGGATTTGAAACAATCCTCTCTAAGCAATACCTCAGATTTGATACGGCAAAGATCAAGGCAGTCCCGTAGCAAACATGTACCTGGGTATCACCGGGGCCCGAACCCAGAACAAGAAATATTATGCCTGAGGTGGAAAAAGGAGGGTTAGCCATGGAGTTGGCTACTCCATCGTGTAGAATCTGTAAGCCAAAAAACTTCAGTAGGTACGGCTAGGGCAACGTTTGTAGACATCGTGTATTTGTTGATGACCTTATACTCCATCGTGGGCTGAACAGATTTTGATGGACTGATTGATTGATTGATTGACTGATTCATTGATAGCAGACATTTCGTCAGATGAAAGGTTAGAAACGTGTACTAGGTCTCAATCTTTAGAAAGGCGACTAGTTCCAGTTCTCGCCTCTATGTCTTCCGTAACTCTGAGTCAGGTACCAATTTGAAGGTGTGTAGACTCGAGTACGCCGAGACCAGGGATTGAACCTGGACCTAAGAGTATAATTCACTTGTCTGGGGATCAGAGGAAAAAGCATTTGGGAGACATATCTTCCCCTCCCCTGTGGGTCATTTCTACCCCTTTATTCCTTTTCATGTCACTCCAGATTGCGGGAGTATATGTCTGATACTGCATTTAGTTTACTCAGACCAGCCTTCAGATAATCCTGGATCTATTTGTTGGCAGCGTTTTCTTTAACAGTAATAGTTTTGATATGGTAAGGTTGCCAACTCCATGCACAACCTTCCATTATCGTATGTTCCAACAAACTAGGAAGTCAACAGTGGCCTTATTTTTTGTTAGCCCGAGAACCGATCCGACGTTAGGCGGGGTCATTGGGTGACGATCAGCAGCTGGAAGTGTGGTAAGGAAGATATTCAAAACCCGCCTATTAATGACAGGCAATAAATATAAAGTATAAATATGAAGTATAACAGACACGCTAGACAGCTGCCAAGTCGATTTCATTTGTCTGCATAAGCTGCTCTCAGGATCGACTGGCAGGACAAAGTTCCTAGGCTGCTCTCAGGATCGACTGGCAGGACAAAGTTAGTGCCTAGGCTGCTCTCAGAATCGACTGGCAGGACAAAGTTTCTAGGCTGCTCTCAGTATCGACTGGCAGGACAAAGTTAGTGCCTAGGTTGCTCTCAGAATCGACTGGCAGGACAAAGTTTCTAGGCTGCTCTCAGGATCGACTGGCAGGACAAAGTTTCTAGGCTGCTCTCAGGATCGACTGGCAGGACAAAGTTAGTGCCTAGGCTGCTCTCAGAATCGACTGGCAGGACAAAGTTTCTAGGCTGCTCTCAGTATCGACTGGCAGGACAAAGTTAGTGCCTAGGTTGCTCTCAGAATCGACTGGCAGGACAAAGTTTCTAGGCTGCTCTCAGGATCGACTGGCAGGACAAAGTTTCTAGGCTGCTCTCAGGATCGACTGGCAGGACAAAGTTTCTAGGCTGCTCTCAGGATCGACTGGCAGGACAAAAGTCTAGGCTGCTCTCAGGATCGACTGGCAGGACAAAGTTAGTGCCTAGGCTGCTCTCAGAATCGACTGGCAGGACAAAGTTTCTAGGCTGCTTTCAGGATCGACTGGCAGGACAAAGTGCCTAACTCTGAAATTCTTAGTAAGACCAACATGTTGAGCATACATACGCTTCTGCAAAAAGTTCAGATGAGATGAAAGGGGACATGTTGCTCGCATGCTCGATGAGCGCGTTCACAAGCAGCTGTTAGCTCAGAACAGGTGGCCGATCATTATGGGAACAAAATGAACGCTACGTAGACTTTGAAACGTCTACCTTGGCAGCACACTTTCCAGAACAGTCCAAATTGATTAGTAAACTCCAGAATTGCAAAAGTATGTGTCATATTTGGAAAACTAAGATTCTCAGTTTGGAACCGGAGAGGAATTAAGCTTACAACCAGATTGAAGGTTTATGTCGTAGTCGCTCTACAAACTCTTCTGTACTCCTGTGAAACCTGGACTGTGTCCAGTCGACATGTGAAGAAGCTTGACCATTTTTATCTAGGCTGCCTAAGGAAACTGATGAACATAAAATGGCAAGATAAGATCACATATGTAGAAGTTCTTTCGCGGGCTGGTATGACAAGCATCCACACAACTCTGTGCAAATCGCAGCATAGATGGACTGGCCATGTTTTTCACATCTTACGTGAGCGGCTCCCAAAGAAATATATATATATATATATGACGAATTTGAGTCAGGCAAGCGAGCTCGCGATGGCCAAATAAAACGCTACAAAGACACTCTGAAAGCCTCATCTAAGAACTGCGACATTGACCCTGAAATAATTGGGAGAATATTGCTGCTGATCGCTCTGCCTGTCGTAGTAAAATCGCTTGTGGCACGACACATATGGGGCAGACAATAATCCAGGAAGCTGCACGGAGACAAGCGACACGAAAGACAGTCAGACAGTGTTTCTCTGCCCTCAGTGCGACATACGCTTTCGGGCTCAGATTGGTTTGATCCACCTACGAACCCACTCCAAGATTGATAGATGACAATATGCTCCTCTTCGTAAACGATGAACAAACAACAACAGAACCTCTTTGAAAGTGTCTCTGAAAAGCTTTAACATTGATATCACCTGCTGGAAGATGCTTACACAGAAACGTTCCACCCGGCGCGTTAACATCACAAATGATGCTCAGGTCAAAGAGCGAAACTCCAACGTAGAAGCTCATAGCAAGCATGCAGAAGAAGAGCAGAACGCACGACTCCACAGCCGACTCTCCTAATGAGTGCTCCGAATTCGGCAAAGTATCCGTGTCAGGACTGGCCTCTATAGTCATATGGGAATATATCTAGCAGCAAAGGTCTGATGATGTCGCCGCCATCTTCGCTTGCGATAGACAACAATAAGTTTTAAAAATAAATTTAAATTGATGCTGAGAAATCTATTTTTTGTTTTTAAACTCGACTGCAAATGACCAGATTACTATGAGATTTGAGAAACAATGGTGAGAAATTGTGTATCTACATTTGACCTATTTCAGTTGATGCTCTAAATGTTCACCACTAGCTACAACATACGCGTGAAGTTTGGTACAGTTGTATACAGCGCGTCCTGCAAGGCGTAAAATTCGTTTAATTCTGAAAAGGATATTGTTCTCCTAATTGTCAGCAAATTTCATAATAATCGGAAACTTATCGGTCGCGTGTCAAAGAAATTATGTAAAGGTATGGATTTATCGACCTCAGCCTCCCTATTCGGTATTCTATGACCGCATACAGCAGTGGCTTACATACTTTTTCCAGATCACAGACGACTTGCAGCTAATCATTGTTCACCGTGACCATAACTGTTCCCCAACGTTTTCAAGAGTTGAATTAAATCAGAACAAGTGGCTTAAACAACAACAACAACAATTAGGAAAGAAAAAGCAGCGAGGAAGAAAATGAGTCCATCCTACGGATCCTACCGTAAATAACGAACAACGAAATCTCAAACATTTCATCGTCAACGACAGTTTTACTTTGGGAGGATTTTAAAATATACATGAATTAGCTAAGTAGCCACGGAGGTAAAGTTTTCGCGAAGCGATGATGGCCACAACAGACGTTTTTGTCTTAATAATGTGATTTTCGGATTATGGTGATGAAGTGAATGCATGGTACGACTGCCTATAACTCGTGATGCAGGCTCTCTGGTATTACGTCCGGTGAGACCAGGGGTCGCTTGAAACGTGCTGGATTCGTTCGACCGTCGTTTCCGTTCATCACTGTGAGAGTCGAGCCTCTTGACTACAGCGACCCCCTGACCAAAGGTACACAAACTGTAATAACATCTACTTTGCGACCATATGGCCGTCATCAGGGACAAAGAATACACACATAAAAGAAAGCCTAACAAATCATACAACCACAAAGAATACACACATAAAAGAAAGCCTAACAAATCATACAACCACAAAGAATACACACATAAAAGAAAGCCTAACAAATCATACAACCACAAAGAATACACACATAAAAGAAAGCCTAACAAATCATACAACCACAAAGAATACGGATATAAATGTACTTGTCTGAACTAGGAAAAGCACTTCCGTCCGCCCTACATTTGAAACGTTAATGTGCTTTTTCTCATTCAGATAGGAGAAGACGAGACTAACGTCTGCTCATACAAAACACACTGATCGGACATGTTAGTCAGGGTCAGGGCAAAATATACCGACCGGACATGTAGTCAGGGTCAGGGCAAAATATACTGATCGTACATGTTAGTCAGGATCAGGGCAAAATATACTGATCGGTAGAAGTGAACGACATGTAAATGAAGCCAAACATAGCACAACAGCTTGGTAAACCCTGGCCCACCAACATCAGCACGCTCAAGATATGAAGAAAGCTACTGCGACCAGCCATCTAACATCCTTTTCAGGGTACACAAAAGTGTAGACTTACTCATTCTGGGCATTCCACATCAATCAATCAATTAATCAATCAATCAATCATTCAGTTAAGTTCATTAATATCTGCATTCATCGTGCAGTAAAATGATTTGTTAGTATTTTTCATGTATGCTTTCTTTGTCCCCCGACGAAAGTCCTGTAATCATAACGTGTTTTGTCACTGTGTGTATGTCATTGTCCTTACTTATCTATTCATGCTAATGTTGTTGTAATGGTTTTGCTGTTCGTTCTGCTACAGCTGAGATATGCCTACCCTGGGACAACATTTACTTTCCCTTGGGAGAGTCCATGCTCCCATTATCTAGGCCAAAAACATCAATCAGTAGTCTCGTGACGCAGCCAGCTCCTTTTTGCCAGGTGTTCCTAGAAAATCAAAAGTCCAGCTGGGACGGTGCACTATAACATACATTTTTGTCGTTCGCAATGTTTCCTTAGGGGGGATGCGTTGGTTTGTGTTTTACATCTGATGCCAAGTTGCTCTGACCTCAGCGGGCATGTTTCAATTGTTTACTACACTTGTCCTATGTTACAGAACTACACTTGTTGTCCTATGTTACAGAACTACACTTGTTGTCCTATGTTACAGAACTACACTTGTTGTCCTATGTTACAGTACTACACTTGTTGTCCTATGTTAAAGAACTACACTTGTCATATGTTAAAGAACTACACTTGTTGTTCTATATTAAAGAACTACACTTTGCAGTCCTCTGCTACAGAACTAAACTTTGTTGTCCTATGTCCGATAACTATCCTTGTCCTGTGTTCAAGAACTACACGTGTTCTCCTATGTCCAAGAACTACACTTGTTCTCCTATGTCCAAGAACTACACTTGTTATCATCTGTCCAAGAACTACACTTGTTGTCCTATGTTACAGAACTATACTTGTTGTTTTATGTTACAGAACTACACCTGGATTCTCATGTTAAAGAACTACACTTGTTGTCCTATGTTCAAGAACTACACTTGTCCTATATCAAAGAACTGGTTGGTGTCCTATGTCCAAGAACTACAGTTTTTGTCCTGCTTTCACGGACAAGAACAGAAAAGTTTGGTTAAGATTGTGTATATTTGCGTCCTGTGGGTATCGAGGTCTGGGCTGGACGTCCCGCTCGTTAAAGGAAAGTGAGGCGTCTGATATAGCCTCTCCTTTCCATGTGGATTCACTGTTCAGCTTGCCGGGCAGGACTGTCCAAGCCAATGGCCTCTCCTACATTATTGTGTCCCTAGAAGCACCTTCATGAGGGACCCCTTGTTTCTTACAGAGCCGACGGTATAACTGGGCGGGCAGATTGGCCTCATTAGCCTTGGCTGACAGCCAATCTAAGAGAAGGTAAACTCTTGACTCTAAACCCGTGTAGACGAAGCTCGTTAGCCTGTTCAGGCAATTCGCCTAGGAGTGGGGCAACTCTGATATTAAACCCTCAAGTTCCAGGAAATGCTGGCTAGCCTTGGGACGATGAGATCATTATCGGATGTCTCGAATAACTAGCATCTGCGGGCAACAACTCCGCTGCCTTTCAGGAAACTTCGGGAGACGGTAGGGCTACGGGAGTAAACCGAGACAGAAAATATGTAGTGGTAGCACCTAAGACGGATGGTTTCAAAATTGCAAACTCATTCCATTCTGGCAGTTCCTTCAGCAGACCTGGTGTCAAATTGTAATGCTTTGCATTCTTTTTTATTACACCAATGAGGACGAGAGGGGAGTCCTGCAATTTGGACAGCCCAAGGTCTCCATATTCAGCGCCCTGAGATGCTACTCACATGGCGATACAAGCATGGTCTACAAAGACTGAGACGCCAATTAATATTTGCGCCTCCATTAAATGGCAGATATGTGCTGCAAGGTTCTCTCCATTGTAACACCAGAGCCCTATATTAGGACAGGCAGAGTACAGTTACAACAGAAGGTATGTCGGAGTGGTTCCCCATTTAATCAGGCGTCAGACAGGGTTGTGTTGTCTCACCGCTCCTCGTAGTCACTTATAAGGCACTTGTCATAAGTCCTTACCCTGACCAAGAAGGAGTAGGAGGAGAAAGTTTTAATTTGGTACAGTACTTATTCCACAGCACTTATGACAAGCCCCTTGTAAATGAATAAAATCACCCAGTGGGCAGATACAGAACTCCTCTTTGCAGACGACCAATGTTTGATCCACTCTAATAAACAAAGCCTACAGAGTCATATTGACTCACTCTACTTGAACTGTCAAAAATACGATATGAATATCAAAACCATAGACAATGAAGATATGTAGAAAGCACATCACACTTGAGATTCATGTGAATGATACAAAACTAAAGTAGGTACAAGAATTTCGGTATTTGGTATCTGTTTTTACTGAGGATGGCAGACTCGACAGAGAGACAGAGACGAGACTGCAGAGAACAGACGCTGTCACCTACCAGCTGTCTCCACTACTAAGTAACGCCTCAGGATTTTCCTCCAAGCAAAAAAAAGCAGATGATAATTAGTATCATCATCCCAATCGTGTGTTACCCGTGCCAGACATTCGCATTGGATAAGGCTGAGGAACGAAAGTTAGCCACCTGCAAAATGCGGTGCCTACGAAAGGTCACTAACAACACCAGAAGAGACGGAATCACAAATATTAGTATTCGGTAGACGGTTGGAACATTTTCCTCCCTACAGTACATCGAGCGACATAAAACAAATTGGGTTGGCCCATTGTGAGAATGCAACCAGACCATACTGTTCATGCAACCTTCTACAGGAGAACATCAGGAAGGAGGGTGAGATGAAAAGGTGGATAGGCAGCTTAAACGAGACGTGCCGTAAAATGGAGAAAAATGTTACTCGGCCCACGAGAGAGTTGAAAGACAATACTTACCACGACACTGGGCTTCAACCCCGTAGAAAGTCAGACGACAAAAGATAGATGAAGAACAAAGAAGATTGAATGTTTTACATTTTCGGTCATAACGTAGTTACACAAGAGTTGATCCAGGGACAAACAGAATAGGCCCACTGATTCCCTCCATGCATGTTGTAGTACACGACAATGGAAGATTGTGTATTTTGCTTGCAAACTCATCATGTAAAAGTCATTGTCATAAAATACAAGGAGATTATGCTCTAACCACTCTTTCTCTCAGATCTACTTAGTTTTACGTTAGTACAGATAGTTCAAGTATGACCCACAATTTTACAAACGAGACTGTCAGTAACAACGTACAATACGAGCATACCTGGCAGATCTAACAATCAAAATGTTTTAGGTTTAAAAAAAGCTACTGTGCTATATGTTACTATGCTATATGCTACTGTGCTATATGCTACTGTGATATATGCTACTATGATATATGCTACTGTGCTATATGCTACTATGGCTAAAGCTTTCTGACTCACGGGGAAATCTCTTTGAAACGTCACATTCCGAGGCTGACTGAATAACGTAACTTGCATGTGTTAACTATCAGTCCAATTATAACAGGGTTTTCGGAAAACAAAGATGGATATTCAGTTGGTTTCAGGGAAGGATTCTGAGAAAGGATCACTCTCTACAGTGATTTGTTGTGTTTTGTACCGTGAATTTGTTTTATTTTTCTGTGTGAATCATGGGTTGATAATAAACATTGGCTCAAAATGAATTTAGTCGGCCTTGGAATGTGCCGTTTTAAAGGGATTTCCCCGCGAGTCACACAGCCTATAAAAGTATGCTGTTGCTCAACGCAGCGGATTTAGCGATTAAGATAAAATAACTGGAATTAGAAATTCCCGTTTAAAAAGCCTCTTATGGAAGCCAAATATACTTTTGGACCTACACTTCACAAATATATCAACGGAATTTTTTTTTTTTTCTGCGTTCGCCTTATTTCTGTAATCCCCAAGGCACTATGGTTTTTATTTTTGCGCCTGTCGGCCCAGTGCATCCGACTTAAGCATGCATTTTATGCAATGGCCTGCTTCCTCCTGCATTTTCTAAGGGTTTGCTTTCCCGGGGTAAAGGCCGGTGCTGTGATGGGGATCGAACCAAGCACCTTCTGGTTAGGGGCCGTGTCACTTAACCACCAGCCCACACCGTCCCCATTATCAACGGAATAAAGAACAAGATAGAGCGGAGCTCGTGTGCCGCCTTCTTGGCCCTAGCTATCAGTCTGTCGCCACGAGGTTTACACATGTGACAAAGAAGGGAATACGATCGTTGCCACGTTGAGAGGTTATCCTTGAAAGGATGTTAGGGATCAAGATGCTAAGCAGCGCATGAGCTGCAATGGTCAGCGACTCATCGCTGACTGCTAGCGTCAGGGCCAGCGAACCAAAGCTTCCAAAACCCTTCTACACCTCCACGCGGTGATCCTGGATAACAGGCTGGCTAAGGAAAAGGGATCGTAGAGGGAATGCTAACCCAGTACTCAAAAAATGTTTGCTGAAGTCGGATGTGTTGGACCGAAAGGTGCAAATATCGCAGTCAACCTGTAAACTACCACACAACGCATTCCGTTTTCAGGACTACATTCTGCTACTTAAGCCCGTTTAAGATTTGGTATCGGGAGATTGAGAATGAACGAGGCCAAGCCAAAAGGATGTTAGCAGCGGGTCTAATCCTTTGACAGTAGAAGACTGTAGGTGCGACGCATGAGTTTACAGACTCAGCTACTGACAAATTCCACAAGTCTGTTGATTATAGTCGTCTTCTGAGTTTAAAAGGAAGTGCTACAGACAATGTGTGAAACAGAAATAGAACAATAAAATAAGACGTTTTTTTCAGAGAAATCAGCAAACAGATCTGCTAATAAATATCGCATTTACTTATTAGCTTCTTTGCTTGATCTTTGTTTTATTGTATGATTTATTTATGTAATTATTGACGTTGTTATTGACCGAGTCTGGTATGTTGATTATTCCTGCTGTTTATTTTGTCGAGTGCTTTCAACAGAACATATGCATAAAGTGAAAGAAACAGAGACGTGTAAGAGAGAGGTAGAAAGTGTAAACCACGCAATTTAGAGATATAGATAAAGATAGAGGGATAAATGGAGAGTGATACGGAGATATAGAAAGAAAGATAGATAATTATATATCTATCTATCTATCTATCTGTATGTCTGTCTGTCTGTCTGTCTGTCTATCTATATCTATATATGTTCTTTGCGCGCCAAATACGGCGCATAAGTCAGAAACAAATGATCTCCAGTTGGAACGGTGTGACGCCACTGTTTTTAGATCTTGTATGGTGCTGAGACCCATAGTTGAGCCCTCTCGGATGATTGATCTTCTAAGTGTTTCCTTGGATCTCCCTCTTTTCCGAACGCTCCTTGATGTCCATTCTAGTGCTTGCAATGGGAGACGGTTGTTCATTTTATGAACATGTCCGATGTATGTCCATCGTTTTGTTTTTTTCGGATGATGGTCGACACGTATATTTGGTTTGTCTCTGTTCTTATCCAGTCATTAGTTATGAACTGGTCTCCTCGTAAATTCAATAATTTTCTTGAACATTTATTTTCAAAGATATGTAGTTTGTTTTCCAGCGGTTTTTGTTGTCCTCCAGCTTTCACGTCCATATATCAGGACTGCTATTACGATTTCGTTGAATAGTCTGAGATTGGTATGTTTGCTCATTGTTGTTGATTTCCAGATGTTCGTGAACTGATTAAAGGCGTACGAGGCCGAAGCAATTCTGGTGGAAATTTATTTCATGGCATCGCCATCTTGTCATTTGCTTCCGAGTTATGTGTGAGTGTTGGACATTTAGTAGTGATTTCACCTGTAGCTTGATATCAACCGTTGTTGTTATGGAAGCCATGATTTTTGTCTTTGAGACATTTATTTGAAGTCCTATCTGTTCTGGCCATTGGCATAGTCTATCTATTTTTTCTTGTGTTTTTTTTCATTAGTGGTACTTAATAGCGCTAGGTCGTCTGCAAAATCAAGATTCTCTAAAGTCGTATTATCTGTCCATTCTATACCTAAATACTTATTATGGACATAGTGTTTCATACTCCAATCTATAGCTATGCCAAATAGTAGAAGTGATAAAATACATCCCTGTTTTACTTCTGTTTTTATGTTAACCCATTCAGTGTTGGCTTCGGTTGTTCGAACACAGCATCGTGAATTATTATATAAGGCTTTGATAATATGTATGTATTTTGAGGATAAGCCATAGTTCTTTAGAATTTTCCATAATTTTGGACGGTATAGACTGTCAAAGACCTTCTGGAAGTCAATGAAGTTGATGATTAGGGGAGATTGCGTTTCTACTGATTCTTCTATGATAGATCTGAGTGTGAAATTGTATCAATGCAAGAACGCTTTGGTCTAAAGACAGCCTGTTCTTCTCTTATGATAACATCTTCCTATTTCATGAGTCTCTCTAATACCATGCTGCAAAGTACTTTCCTAGGCACTGACAGGAGTTGTATGCCACGCCAGCTGTTACAATCGTATAAGTCTCTTCCTTTTGTATTTTTTACAATAATACCATCTTTCCACTGTTGGGGTGGTTTTTCCTTTTTCTTAGTGTTGACCTTCACATCGCTCACCAGATTGTCTGCTTCCAGGGAGACCGGCCGGGACGTAACGTTAGGTCTTGATCAGTGTGATTTTTAGGACATAATGTGAGGTGGCCCTGACGTTTAGTGGGGATATTGATCAGTATGTCCCTCCTGACACTGACGTTTGGTGGGGATATTGATCAGTATGTCCCTCCTGACACTGACGTTTGGTGGGGATATTGATCAGTATGTCCCTCCTGACACTGACGTTTGGTGGGGATATTGATCAGTATGTCTCTCCTGGTCCTGACGTTTGGAAGAGATATTTATCAGTATGTCACTCCTGACACTGACGTTTGATGGGGATATTGATCAGTATGTCTCTCCTGACACTGACGTTTGGAAGGGATATTGATCAGTATATTTTTCCTAATCTTGTTGTTAGTGTCCAATTCCGGCACTGATAGCACAATGTGGGTAGGAATATCGTACTGTATAGCGTTCTTTTTGTATTCATTGCCACGTGCTTACATAGTAATATCGTGGACATTTGTCCAATGATTTGACATCTGTTTTGGATCTCGGTGTCGCCTTTGCCAACTGCTGAGATGGGGAAGATGCAGTTGGTATAGCCAGTTCCAAGCCTCCGGTTGCCATTAAGCCTACCTAGACGTATCAGGATTGCACTAAACCTCTGATAGCTCTGAAAACTGTTAATCTGATATTGTGTGACGTCTTGCTCCCGTGCGATACTCTATCATCATCTCAAGGAGATATGCAAACATCGATGATAACTGTGTAAACATCTAAAAAGCTACATTATTTTCTGTTTTATCGCAGATGCCAAAGGACACACAAGAAAAGCACATTCGTTGGGCTGATGGTTTCATTTTGATGTACTCAGTCACTGATAGACACAGCTACCAGGACGCGTGCAAGTTAAAGGTAACAATTAATAGTATGTGAAAGATCAAAGGTGAAAGCTGAAATACTTAAAGAGCCGACAAATAATATATGTTGGCAACATTAAAAGACATAACACTCTTGTAAATACTATACTAGAGGGAAAGGTTGAAAGTAGTCGAGCAAAATGCGAAGCATTCATTCCAGAACCATGGATACGGAGCCAGGACCTGTCCAAAATAATCTTGGAAGTTTCAGGGATAACGAAAAAAAGTGAGCAGTTGGCAACAGAATAAACATTCCACGTTCTGACAGAGCTCAAGTGACAGTACCCTAGCAACGCCTGGTCACATGTGTTACCAAATGGATGGGCTCGGTGGGCGAAAAAAGGTGAGACAGGAATCTTCATCGCACAATCCAACGGCGACACAGAAACGACTCCAAACCAGCAGGAGAGTCATGTACCAATTTCAGAGCGATTTGAAACAACGTAGGAACGAAGATTCAAATCAACCAAAATACAACTACGAGGAAAACAGTCATACTAACATGACTCCAGAAGCGTATTCCAAGTCATCTCAAGCCCCAAAATAAGATAGGCTTATAAGAAATGAAATACAACGTCGAATTGATGTCCTAAAATACTGATTTAATCCTACAGTGGATTCAGGCCTAATGTGGGATCATTGGAAACGAGAAAATAGACGTGATCGCAAAAGCCGGAACTGGTGGCACGCAGACTTACCATCCACGGAGCTATAAAGAAACAAAGATACTCATCAAACGATCTATGAGGACAGAATGGAGAGAACAGTACAAAGAATAAAAGCCAGAAAATGAAAGCATAGACAAACTTGGCAGAGATGAGCAGATAAAGATTTCCAGACTCAGAACGGAACATTGGAGGCTCAAGCCCCACTTACTTCCACATACTGGGTCTCAGAAACACAGTCACTTGTAATTGTGGAGCACCCAAGCAAACGCCATAAAATATTCTTCAGAACTTACTTATAAAGACCAAAGAAAGGCAGTCTTGCCCAGGGAAGCGACCATGTTCCAAAAGCTGTGGGGGAATGGAGAGGACGTAAAGCACACAGTCTGCTTCGGGAACCTCACAGGGCTAGAAGCATAGCATCAATTGATCGAAGAAAAAGAGGAAGAAGAAAAAGAAGAAGAAGAAGAAGAAGAAAAAGAAGAAGAAGAAGAAGAAGGTTGACGAGCACGAGGTTGGCAGCGCTACAATTTATAGGATAACACCACACGATGCACGAGGAGCAGTCTGTCTGTGTGCACCATTAAGACGAGAGATAGAGAATGGTGGAGATCCATCGCTGCCAACCTTCTTGTGAAAACGACACTTGAATTGAACTGAAAAGTGAAAGTTACATATGCTTGACATAAGTGTTCCTCAGATTTACAACTTTAGGTAGTATCAAAAAAGAACTAAGAACTAAGGTAGTATCAAATCTCTCGTAAGAGACAAAGAGTTGGGGACTTTATTGTATTATGTATCAACCTTTGTGAGGACCAATGTCACTCCTCGCTGCTTTGTCGTTCCTAGCTGGACGCCTGTTACAATTTTACAGCTGGGTTGTCTGGAGCATGTTTTTATCTGGTCACTAACCCAACACCTCTGCAGCGAAGAGCTTGGGCTCTAACCCCTCTGTTCCTCAGATGTACTTAGTTTTACCTTAGTACAAATAGTTAACGGACGACCCATGGTTTTTCCAACTAGACTTCGTCAGTAGCATCCTACAATACGAGAATATCTGGCAAGTCTAAGCAACAAAAATGGTAAAGGTTTATAAAATGTTACTGTGCTAAACACAGCGGATTAAGCGATTATAATGGAAACGGTTTAAGAAATGTCACTGCGCTAAACAAAGCATACACTATCTGAGATATGTAAGCAATTCATTGAAACGTCGTTGCTCATAAACACAACGGGATGATAAGAATTAGTTGACGTAATGCAGAGTGAAGGAAGAGGCAGACTAATGACAATTAGCGGATTAGATATATATGATTATTTATTTAATTAAAGAGCGGCGGTAGAAGGAGTATATCTGAAAGACTGGGACAGAGAGAAAGAAACAGAGGGCGTGAGAGAAAGAGAGATATAGAGAAAGCCTGTGTGTGTCTTGTGTGTGTGAATATACATACATGTATATAAAGGCAAAGGCCGCCGTCCATCGTAGACGATGATTGCATAATTTATTTTGCTGGCGCTATTTTTAGTAAGGATTAACTGCGCTACTATTAATCCTCATTCTCTCGTCTCTTGCCGCCCGACCCCAGGGGCAAGTCAAGACAATACAAGACGACTAGGGGGTGACTACGGGATGCAGGGGTCTCCGCATCAAGCACCGGTGAAAAAGACGGCGGAGTCCAGCGGCTTAACCACTTCGCCACGGAATCCTCATATATATATATATATATATATATATATATATATATATATATATATATATATATATATATATATATACTAGGTAGCTTCAAAAAGTTCCCAGAATTAGTGGATTACATAGAAATACGTTGGGGGCCTTGGTAGTGCAGTGGTTAATGCACTGGCTTCCCTGTCAGGCGCGATCAGGGATCAATCCCCCAGTTGGTGTAGAATTTTTTTTTCTGATCACAATCTAGCCTCTGTGGTCGACCCAGCCCCTGAAATGTTGTACCCCAGAAAATCTGGGAAGTAAAGGCGGTCGGCGTGATGCTGACCACATCATCAACTATGTGCCAGTGGTTACAAAATAATATGATCATAACATCATATTTCCTATGCGCCGCAGGGCGTGACTGGATCTTTACTTTTAAAAATAGAAATAAGTTGAAATATAATTGTATACACTACATTTCCTTCAAAGTAGTTCTCTTCGGCAACTACACATTTTTGCCATCGTGCAGAGTAACTGCTGAAAACATTCGTGGAACCCATTCTTTGACCCCTCTCTCAGCGGTCTTGTCGCATTGGTGATAACGTCCTCAGCATCCTTGAATCGCTGTCCTTCCAGTGCCAATTTCAGTCGAAGGACGAAGAAAAAACAGCAGATGCCAGATCAGAAGAATATGGTGGATGTTCCAAGGTAATCACATTGTGCTTTGCGAGGTACTGCTTTATCAGTAGAGATCGATGTGCTGGCGTAGTCATGTAGCAGAATCCAACTTTCTGTTCTCAATTTGTCTGGTTGTTTTCTTCTGATTGCATCTCTTAGACAACAGAGAATATTAACGTACATTTTTATGTTAACCGTTCGGCGTTCAAGAATGAAATCATGGCAGATAATACTAAATCTTCTGTCAACACACACAGCGTTTCGAACGCGCTCAATCTTTTCATTGTTGATCGAGGTTGGCGGTCGTCCAGTACGTGCATCATCATCGACACTAACACGACTTTCACGGAAACGCTTGTGTCACTCAAATTCTTGCGATTTCTTCATTGCGGTATGATCAGATACTTTATTAAGAAATGTTTGTGTCTCTAAGGGTGACTTCTCAATCAAAACACATAATTTAACATGTGTACGTTGTTCAAACGTTGTTCAATCAAGGACATGTTCAACTCTGACGGTGTAACAAGTGCAACACACAGTGTTTATTAGTATTATTACAAAATATTAGTATTGGAAGATACATACTCTACATGTATGAATACATACAGGGACACCCCGCATATATGCATTCAATAGCTCCAGACAGGTACAAAATGTGTTAAATATGCATTAAGCGAATCACTACTTCATTTTCACTTCGTGGTCTCAAGGTAAGATGTTCGCCTCTGGTGTCGGAAGATCACTTTACTTATTTCTTTGTTTTCCTGTACATTTGTTCACAGTTCCTCGTTATTTATTTCTTGTTTTGCGGTTTATTGTTTTTGGAAGCTATTGTTAACGCCTAACGACTTTTCTCTTGTTGGAAGCTGTAGTTATTCTCTTTATGTCACAGAGCGTACTCAAGAGAGTCGAACTTTACATTTTCGGATCACCGTAGTGCAATTTAAGACTTCTCAGTAAACTCGCTGGAAACGAAGACATAGTGAACGGTAACAAACTGGTCAGCTGCTCTTTTCTGACTGCTTAAATCAGGGTCTGCGAACCAGAGCTTGTCATAACCTTATTCTGAATGCAAGTGGCGGCTCTGGAAACAGACTGTATCCGTGCATACTGGCTGAGAGAATAGGGATAGAAGAGAGAAGGTAAATACGGTTCAAAAAATATTACGCAGATATGGCAGCCTAACTGCAAACTACGACACAACTTTTCACAACCTATTTTTCAGGACAAACAAAAAAGAAGAAGGCTTCACTCTTGGCGACTTTTCTGTGCTGACGGGTGGTACAGGCTGTCCTTATATATCGGGGCGTTCTCAAAAAGGTTGACCTGGGTCCTTTCCGCCTCGCTGTAGTGTCATGCAAGGTTTCATTGTGTATAAGGGAATATTTTTTTAGTCAGAAAGTGGATAATGCTTGGAATGCATTACCACAGGAAGTAAGTAGTGGAGGCAGGGGAAATTAATGCATTCAAAAATAGATTGGATGCGCATAGCTTCTAGAGCAATAAAATATAAATGAAACTGGTTTTATACAGACTATGCAGAGACTGTTAAACCAGTATAAAGACGTTAAGTTGAGTTGAGCTAAGTGTCAGTGTCATCAGGTTGGTGTTATACAAACTGCTTCCAGATCTATATCGTGAGTGTGAGGTGGGGTTTCGGTCAGTATGTTGCACCAAACCCTTTGTACCCCTTCTACAGGCAATCAATGTTCTCTAAACATTTTTCAGGAGATTGTATTCCAAATAAGAGGCACAGACACCCCAGTCGTTTTAGTGGCCAACAAGCACGATCTTCTCACTGCGCGTGCAGTTACAGAGGACGAGTGTGATAATCTCGCGGGAGAGATGGACTGTCCCAGATTCCAGATCTCTGTAGCAGAGGTAATATGCTAATTTGTAAAATAAATTATATGAAGTAGTTTTTTGTTTGGTTTAAAAAAAAATATATTTTCTTAGTGTCGTCTCCTTCGACGTACTTTCAAACCTTCGCCTTTCTTCATTTCATTTCGCCATTTTTAATTTGTGTTTATACTTCTTTCCAGGTTCGTATTCCCAATTGCTTTTCCACCCTCTCACTTGAATTCGGTTCCTTATATTTTTCTTTGCTTTGTTTTTCTCTTTCTCTTTCCCTGTTTTTCCATCATTTATCTATACATTTGAACTTATTTTTTTCGTCTCGATCGTAATATACCATGTCGTTGCTAGCTTTCTTTGTCAAGCAAGACTGGCTGCTTGCCGACTAGCAGTAGGGAGTCTGAGGTTTTGCGTGTCTGATCCAACTTAGAGCAACGATGCACTCTCGTTTGTGATACAAAGAAGTCGCGTAGTGAACAAGAAAATATTTTTAAAAACTCAGTTTTTTTTCTGTGTAAGCTTTAAGACATGTTTTCTACTTTTTGGACTAGTTGTGACTTATCTTTAAAAGATTAACAGGTCACACTAGTAGAGGCTGTGTACATAATTTCAGCTCTCTTGGTTATAGGGAAGTTGATTGAAATAGGAGAAATAGAAGTTCCCGCAAACGGACAGCGGTCATGCCAAGTTAAATACAGGCTAATGAAAAGGTTATTCAAAGGTTTCCGCGAAGGTCCACAAGGGACTATAATTCTATAGGCAGTAAGCTAGCGAACCTTTAGGCCGGCGTTGATCAAACTTTTCGGTAGGCGACATTATACCAAGGCCCGATCCAATACCAAAGTCCGACCTCATACTAAGGCCCGACCCAGTACCAAGGCTCGACACATACTAAGGGCTGACGCCTTACCACAGGCCAGAACCATACCAAGACCCGACCCCATACCAAGGTCCGACCCCATACTAAGGCCCGACCCCATACCAAGACCCGACCCCATACCAAGGCCCGACCTCATACTAAAGCCCGACCTCATACCAAGGCTGGACCCATACCAAGGTCCGACCCCATACTAAGCCCGACGCCTAACAGAAAGAGCGCTTGAATTTGTTCAAAGCAAACCGTTTGCTCTAGCAGGCCTCAACTGATGTAGTGATGGCGGTTATCTAAGTACTAAAAAGTACATCACGTCTTTAACGTGATTAGACGCGGCAATCTTAACCAAGTAGCAAATGCACATGCTTCTGAAGTTGGTCCAGATACGCATTTGAAAGCATTTGATAGTTACATTAAGTTGAGCATCCATTTACATGAACCATGACATGCGCTCTTTACGTCATACGACTGGAAGGGGTGCACGTCAAATCAAAAACTCCCCAGCAAAAGCGAGGTTACGGTTGTATTATCTGTCAAGTAAATGTGCCACGTTGTGTTGTAACTGGGTGTCTTAAGCCATCATTAAAAGAAAAAGCTTATGTAATTGCTGGAATCGCATCACTAGAATCAGTAGATGCGACGCGCAGAAGTCGAATAGAAAAAAGTAGTCCTGCGATGAGAGACGGTCCGTTTTGGGATATAATCTAGAAGGAGCCGACTGAAATTAAGGAAAGGTTTTCTATATGCTATACAGTTTAAAAATTAGAAATGTGAGCAAAACCTCACCGACAAAGGGCATTAAAGATGGGGCGAGGAATGAAGGCAGATCAAATTAAAACGCGACATGGCATAACTTGCCATACCCTGTATGGAGAGCCCTAAACATATTAAGAGAGGGGTGTAAAGGTGTAGATGGAACTTGATGTGAACAACAATATCTCCTAATGGAGAGCCATCCAAGACTCGAACTTCTGCGTAACTCACCAAGAATGCAAGAACCATGTACTTTAGTGCATCGAACAAAAGAGCTTCCCTGGTGGCTAATTTCGGGTCCAATACTCTGTGAAGTTGCCGGACACGCAAAGTAAGTATCTGCCAAGTGCATCACTGGTATTCTGAGCAGAACAATGGAAAGATTTTGTAATAACTCTTATAACCGATTGATTCCCAACACTTTGCAGTACACATCATTGAGTGTGAAGCCATTCTGTGTGGTCAAGAAAGAGCCAGATATATCCTGTAAGAAACCCACAGACTTCCCTTTTGCTCAAAAGCACATCACCTGGTGTTATTGGTTATTTATAAGTGCACCGAATCCTGCAGTATACAAGGCTTTTGTTTGCTACATCAGATGCCAATCGCACTTCATATTCATCCTTTCCGTCACTCAAATCCCATAACTTTCCTTGCTGATGGAGGAACTTTGAATTTTTTGACAGATGGTAAAGTAGGATATATCCATTGCATTGAAACAAGCGTTGATTATAGTTAGTAATGACGCACCTAGGATTCGTCCCCATTAACAATCCTGTTCAGCATATCTTGTCCTCGCCTGCACACCGACAGAGATGGTTCAAGGACAGACCCATTGAGTTCATGTTGTGTTCTCAGTCTGTTGTCTGGGAACCCAATGTGAGAACACGTTCCCTATATTCAATCGATTGTGCATTATGTTGTAGACCAAATCTTAGACAAAATTGGCAGAGATCGACAGATAAAGATCTTCAGACTCATAACGGGACATTGCAGACTCAAGGCCCACCTACACAGAATGAGTCTTAGAGACACCATCACGAGCGATTGCGGAGCACCAAAGCAAAAGCCAGAACATATCCTAAAGGGATGCCCTACTTATATAGACCAAAGAGAGGGTGGGGAGGGGGGGGATGTGTGAGTGTCCCGCGAAGACCTGAAACGCGCCGCGCAGTTTCTTCATGAACCTCACCGGACAAGAAGCATGGAATCAGTTTATCGAATAAGAAGAAAAAGAAGAAGAAGAAGAAGAAGAAAAAGATGAAGAAAATGGAGAAGAGGAAGAATAAGTATAAGAAGAAGATGATGTAAGCTAAACCACGCGAACACCCTATTGCAGCTGCTGCACTGTCTATTGCTGCTCGCCTGTCAACTCGAATAACCACATATGCTTCTGTTGCAATCTCAACAGAACGACCAGGAGGGGCTTCATCAGCAAATTGTTAGCGTCCTTGAGAAAATTGGTCGCCACACTTATGTACCGCTTTGGGTGACGAGCTAATGACACCGTTCAACAGCTAGCCTTTCCTTTTAAATAGCCTTTGCAGAAACTGCTTCTGCACTATCTCCTACAAAAAACACACAAAAGCATGCCTTTTTTTCCATAGTCTTTGTTGTTACATGAAGGCGTTAAATGGGATCGCTGTGGTCGAGAGGTAAGGCACTCGCCTCTCAAAGCGATGAACGGAAATGGCGTGGGATTCCCGCATGTTTCAAGCGACCCCTGATCTCAAAGGAGATGGAACCAGAGTGTCTGCATGCTGAATTACTTCCAGTCGTCTTGGCTTAAGTCTTGCCACTGGCCCAAAGTAGTTCGGGACCAGAGAGTGAGGTTGATGACCAGCGCAACTTCTTCCTCACTATAATTCAAATACAGCGTAAGTTACATCATCAAGACAAAACCGTCTGATGATGTTTCCGCCACCGCTTGTGATGGGCAAGTAACTGTTATTTTGTAAGTAGGGCACTGCAACATTTATTTCTGTTTACTTTCTCCATAGGGCCAAGAAGGTGTGAACGAGGCAATGGAAGAGCTACTAGTCCTGATCAAACGACAGCTGGTGAAAAGTTTGTCTACAGCAGAAAACGTTGGAGGAATAGAGAAGAAATCCAGGCTGTTTAACATGAAGAAGGCATTCAAAAAGAGGATTGTTCGTAGCAGGAGTGACACGTTTTGAGTTCATCATCTCCTGGTATTGTTTTGGCGTTGGTTTTCGGACAGTGGAAATAGATCGCGAAGGGTGTCGATGGGAGGATTGTAAGGAGAAAGATGGGAGAGTTATTAGGAATCAACAACCACTTTGGGTGTAAATAAACATATTTCACTTGCTAGATGTGAAAATCGACAACGGGATTACTGGCTAGATGTATTGTGTGCATTTCATTGTTTGTTTCATTGCGAGAATGTTTTTCTTAATATTTTACATCAATGCGTTGTCAACAACGGACAACGTTTAACAGCGTGTGAGTAACTGATTATGCTGACATCCTTTTTATTTACGCAAGTGTTAAGTGAACCGAAGTCTTACAACATTTCTCTTTTTTCTTCATGTTTTCATAAAGAGACATACTACAAGATTATAGTAGCATTAATTAAAACTCCATCACTGCCAAACAACTGCAAAATGGGAGAACAAAAAAACTTGATAGCTGTTTAAAATGTCAAATGGGAAACAAATTTATGGAAAAAAATATTTAAAGTTGATTAAAGTTAAGTTTAATCAAAAATTTTAAATGGAAATGATCAGATACCGTACCGAGACGAGAACACAAACAAAACCTACGTTACGACCAATAGGACTTCATCAGGTACAACAAATAACAACAAAGCTTAACTAGCAAATCAACATATAAGGAAAAAATGGTCTTATCTTATAGTGTCTGTTGACTGGTTGACTGGTTGCATTTAAATTATCAATAAATTAATCATTTAATCAATCAGTCATTCAATCAATCAATCATAGCCTTTTAGTTCCCTGTGAAGCATACGAATCCAGCAAATATACGCCAACCCTCATGTCCTAAAACATAAGCACTTTTCCTTTATGCTCGTATCGGGCTCCTTTCTCCGAGAGTTTTGGGCGGCCTCTATTTCTAATGCCATGGGCATTCCGGAACAGAGACTGTCTTGTTTGGTTGTTAGCTGCTTTCCTTAATGTGTGTCCTGATAAAATAATGCTTATCATTTTTTTTTAAAGTTGTTCAAATATAACTTTTATCTTTCGTTCTACAGTCAACTCTTGCCTTTATTGGTAGTGCGAGAGATTATAATGATAAAATGATGAGAGATGCATGGAGCGTTATGACATGGTTTGTTTTTGGTATCAATCTGTCTTCGTCCTCCTCGTTAGCTTTCCTAGCAGATGATCAAAGAATGAACAAACAAAAAACAAATTAATGGCGATTACATAATGGCTTTCATCACCATTATCATCACCACCTCCATCACCATCTCACCACCACTATCATCACTAATATCATCATCATAATCATCACCACCTCCATCACCATCACCATCATCACTTTCAGCATCATCATCTCCATCAACATCATCACCATCCTCATCACTATCACCATCACCACATACACCATCATTAACATCATCATGACCACCACTTTCATCATCATTATCATTACCACTCAATCAATCAAAAACGTCAGCTCCCTGTGGAGCATAGGTCCTCAACAAATACTCGCCAAGTCTTCCTATCATGAGCCATCTGTAAATCCTGTCCACGCCTTGTTTTCTGCCCTTACATTTGCTTCCAGTTCCCTCTTCCATGAGTGTCTCGGTCTTTCTCTACGTCTCTAACCCTATGGATTCCAGAACAGAGCTTGTCTGGTAATGTTATCCACTGGTTTCCGTAATGCGTGGCCTACCCATCGCCATCGCCTCCTCTATATCCCATGCTCCACAGGTATTTGTCCAGTTTTTCCCATCAGTTCTACCTTGGTGATCTTGTCCTGCCATTTCAACACTTATATTTTCCACAGGCAACCATTTAAAAAAATACATTTTTCATAAGTACCTGTGTTGCCCTCTATTTTTTAGAGCCATTACCACAGTCTTCGTCATCAAATCCACCGTCACCCCCATCATCATCCATCCCATAATCAACACTATCATCCCCAGCACCATCATGACCGCCACCATTTTCACCATCACTACCACCATCATCACCACCATCATTTCCATCACTATCCTCATCACGATCATCATCATCATAACCATATTCGCCACTGTCATCAACGTCGCCACCACCACCATCGTCATAACCATATTCGCCACTGTCATCAACGTCGCCACCATATCACCACCACCATCGTCATAATCATTATGATCATGAAAACCATTCCTCTGACTGTCGACCACACATCCTCAACAACCTGCACACCTTCCTGAGCTCTACCGTTCATACCAGCTCTGACCACATCATCTGGTCTCCAGATTCGTGCTTGCCTCTAAGCTCCTTTTTTATGGTTGAATTATAGAAAATGTATTTGTATGTGTCCCTTTTTGTTGAAGTTGCTGAGCCTTAACGTTTCCACAGGATGGGTTAATCGACCTCATGCTCCACTTTACTTAGTCGCCTTCTATGAGATACCTGGTAGGTTTCAGTGTTGATAGTCGTTGTTCTCACTCGGTGCCTTCCACAACGTAACACAATGACGTGTGATATGTAAGAGGCAGAAACAAAAAACACACAATTTTCGTTTATGAGGCGTACCACTCTTTAATGGCTTAGTGGCTGGAGTGTCTGCCCTTCGGAGCCTACAGAATAGAGTTCGATCCCCAGTGTCGACATGCTCCATTCTACCAAGTTGTGAATAACTTGTAATTAGGAAAGTCAATGGACGAGGAAGTGAACTGGTCACTTTGTACCTCATATGTAGTTGAGACCTAGTGCTGTGATCTGTCTAGCATGTTATCCTGATAGCAGTGTCTGATGCAACGGCTTACAGCTGCGGCTTGCTGTGTCTGCTTGTTATGACAGCATGTTGTGTCAGCTTGCAGTGTCTCTCTGCTTGATGAGTCAGCTTGCAGCGTATGTCTGCTTGCTGTGTCAGCTTGCAGCGTATGTCTGCTTGCTGTGTCTGTCTGCGCACATTGTTTGTGCACAGTGTTTGCTGTGTTACTACTTATGCCTTTTATTAAACACATGGAACTTAGGGCAGAATAATGGATTACTAACGTTAGTACCCGGCTTCGCTCGGAAAATAACACTATTTTAATTCACGCAGTTCGGTTGTAAATACAAACGAAAGGAAAGCACATTTAGAAATCATAATTTTGCTGTTGTAATAATCAATTAATGGTGACGATGTCTGCCTGCCGACAAGGAGGGAAACAGTTCCAATCTCCGGTACAGCATATGCTGTTTTTCTGTGGAGGGTGAAATAAACAATAGCATAGCCAGCACACGACGTGGCGACATCAGTGACGAAGCGGCCTGTAGTCCTCAGCTTTAAAACTCCTATTCTACCTTAGCAATACGACAAAGCAGTAGGACAACCTTCTGGTTTTTTTTTCTCATTTTGTTTCATAATCGGGTTATGGTATCAGTTCATCGGGTCAGTATTTGTCGCTAAACAATATTCTTCGTGCAACCTACTTTGACAGCACAAAACAAACATCTTACATGATTTTTCTACTCTGGACATGACAGCCAACAACAACACATGCCTGAAGTATTCGATTTGCAGGGTCACTCATGTCACTTGAAATGCTTGGTTCTGTTACTTGTTAATTGTCACCACGTAACCACTACGTATAGGAAACTGCAATCTCTTGAACACGAAAAGCAAATCAAATGGTGTTAGTAAATTCTTTTGAAATTAAACTATTTTCCCCTTCGTGTGCTCCTTAGAAGATCGTGGCTTCAATTACACAAATGAACATCACCTTCACAACCAATCTCAATCCAAACATGTAAAGATTGTGGCCTCAATTACACAACTGAACATTGCCTTCACAACCAATCTCAATCCAAACATGTAAAGATTGTGGCCTCAATTACACAACTGAATATCGCCTTTGCAACCAATCTCAATCCAAACATTTAATGTTCTAAAATTCAAGTAATCTCCTTTTGAAAAAAATAGATATTGTCTGGATGACCAAGCAGTCTAATGCGATGTGTTCCTCAACCTCAGCCTAACTGCCCATCCCTCCACCATCTGTCTTCCACACTCAACCTGCATAAATCCTTAATAAGTCTGCAATACGTTAAATTTAAATTGTGTCTAGAAGAAAAACTTATATTTTTACAGCCGACGAAAGATTCGTTTATAAATTCGGAATTGGCTTAAGACACATGCGCAATTCAACCAATCAAAATGAAGGAAAAAAATGAAATGCCCCGTATGTGCAATTTGACTAAGCAAATTGAGTTATGTCCATCTTTTTGCAAGTAAACAATATTCGTTAGGCAAACATTTTCTTTTCATAATTCATGATGGAAACAACACATTGACTTGAAATATGTTTGCGTTTATCTACAAATGGTCCAAATAATTTCAACTCAATATGTCTTCCGTTCACGAGTTATTGCGTCTGCAAGGAAATATAAAAAATAAAACTATATATATATTCACACTTTCAGAAATAAATTATTGATTTCCTGTATTTATATTTTTGCTCCGTAATGCACACCAGAAGACAGCGAATTTTTGTCATTTCGAGTGTTGTTTTGTTGTTGTTGTATACTTTCATCGTTGTTAGTTTGTCATTGGTTTGGCTTGTAGTGAATGAAATATTTAGACTGTCATCATTGATAGAAAATAAAACTATCCATCACACACATTGTCATTGTTTGTTGTCTTTTAACTAGCAGTTAAAAGTTTACATAAGTGATGTTCTTCTTCTTTGTCTGCTTTCATTGTCCATTTAGACTGTGACTCCGGATTTTCCGCTAAAATATGTTTTGTTTTTCAGCGTCCCAATACCGCCTTTCAGCTTTTGCTCAAGTGAAGTGAGTGTCGGTCACATCCTTGTAATAAGAAGCGCTAGGTAGCCCTAGAGTTCATGTTAGGTTTAACAAGTTATTTGCCCATCGTAAGCGATGATAGTGACACCATCAGAAGATTGTGTCTTGATGATGTAATTTGCTCTATATTTAGATTACAGTGAGGAAGAAGCTGAGCTGGTCATCAACCTCACGATTTGGCTCAGAACTACCTTGGACCAGTGGCAAAACATCAGTCAAGACGACTGGGGGTAATTCAGAATGCGGGCATTTTGATTCCACCTCCTTTGAAACTTGCATGGCTCGAACCCGCGCCGTTTCCGTTCATCGCTTTGAGAGGCGAATGCCTTATCTCTCGACCACAGCGACACCTTAAGACATGTGCTGGTGTCGTGTCTGTCGGACCGCAGTATTGAAACTATTCCAACCTATGAGCACGATGCAAATCTCTTCCTCGAAAAGCGAGAGTAGATGCATTATAATGTAGAAAACTGGACCAGAGTTGGCAAGAAACTGTACATCCACTCTCGAGCGGAGCTTTTGCGGCCTGATTTTCATCATGAGATGGAGATATCAGACTGAACTTATGATGAGGCGTGACGTGAACGCAGTGTAAATGTGCACATAAGTTGATATTGGAGCTGCATGTATTTGCTCTATGTACTTATACTTGTCAAAATATAAATAAATGATGAGATGACATTTTATTAGTCTTCTTCTTCTTCTTCTTCTTCTTCTTCTTCTTCTTCTTCTTCGTACGCTGTCAGACGTCAACCTGTATTTGTTCGAAGAAAGCAGCTGTCATCCTGAGGCTGTCGACGCTTCCATAGAGCTTGTCTAGTGTTGCCACTGGGGATGGCCACATGTGCTTTCTCTGGTCCTCGTCATTCATCAGTGCCACCTATCTTCAGTCTATTGAAAAGGTGGTACCACAGTCTGTTGTGGCCTGTGCGGAGTCGGAAGACCACAACCTGTGTTCATAGGGTCTTCGGTCATCTTTGCTTTGGCTATTTCTGCAAAGTTTCTCCGCTTTAGTTTCCCATATCTGTAAATGGGTAACTGATTTACGATTAGGGAAAGTAAAGGCAGCGAGGAAGGGAACTCGCACCCGTACTTACATAAGCTGTGGTATAGTTTAGTGAAGTCTATAGCTCTTCATTTTTAGTTAACAGTTAGAAGGGC